>OW052183.1:92236324-92801189 GCA_932526625.1 Rhingia campestris
TCGAATCAGTCCATAAAAACTTCCTCGCGATGTTGAGTTTGTGACTCCTTTCAATCGAATGAGCCAACCTGGATCCCATAAGCGCAGCCTGTAACTCCAGCCTTGGTATTGAAAGTGGTTTCAGTGGCGCCACCTTACACTTTGCACAGACAATCGTGCAATCTACCGCATCCCCATCTATGAACCTGAAGTATGCAACAGCAGCTAATGCGTCCTCACTTGCATCCACAAATACGTGTAATTCAACTGATGCTTTAATACTGAATCCTTCAGGTAAATAACACCTGGGAATTCGAACATCTTCCACCTTGCTCAGTAAAGACCGCCAACTCTCCCAAGATTGCTGTAAGTTTGTTGGAATCGCATCATCCCAGTCGATCATCGATCTCCACACGTCCTGTAGCAATACTTTTAGCTTCACCAGATAGAATGATAGAAATCCCAGCGGATCATAAATCGACATGAGCAACCTCAATAGCTCACGTTTAGTTGGCCTCCGCTGTCCTTTCAAAACCTCTTCATGTGCCTTGGTGAACTTCAACGAGAACTTAAAGTTATCTTCTTCAGTATCCCACCACAGTCCAAGAACCTTTGCTGTGCATTTCATCTCGTTCGGATGTTCGTTAAACGTCTTACCTCCACCATCGGGCTGACCGAGAGCTAAAAGGACTTCTTTGGAATTTGATAACCAGTTTCGGATGTTGAATCCTCCTCTGCTATGAATAAACTTGACATCCTTTGCCAACTGGATAGCTTCTTCAATTGTATCCATACTATCTAACAGATCGTCTACATAATGGTGTTCGATGATTGCTTCTACCGCTCTGGGGAAGGTTTTGGCAAACTCCCGTGCGTTCTTGTTTTTAACATGCTGAGCAATACTTGGCGAGCACGTTGCTCCGAATGTCAACACCTGCATTACGTAGACATCTGGACTACGATCCGATTTACCTTCTCTCCAAAGAAACCTTTGCGAGTTCTGATCCTCTTTGCTTACTCCAACCTGGTGGAACATTTCTTCAATGTCACCAGCAATCGCTATTCGACTCGTGCGGAATCCATGCAAAACTTCCGTCATGACTGTCAGCTCATCCGGGCCCTTCAGCAGCATACTGTTAAGCGACACACCCTGTGTTGATGCAGCTGCGTCCCATACTAAGCGTGCCTTGCTTGGCTTATTTGGGTTTCTAACTATAAACGTTGGTAGATACCAAGTCCTTGGGTGATAGACGTCTAGCTCCTCTTGACTGAGTTTACTGGCATACCCTTTAGCCACTAGATCGCGGATCTGTCCATTAACTAATTGAAGCAGCGAAGTATCTACCGTCATCTTCTTCTCCAGACACCTTAACCTCTTCAAAGCCATACCATAGCTGTCTGGCAAAACAACATTGTCAAAACGCCACAACAAACCAGAACTAAATGCGTTTCCTTGCCTTCTCACAGTCGCATCCAGAATTGACCTTGCACGAACTTCTTCAGCTGACTCGATTTGACCTTTGCACGTTCCATGCTCCTCCAGAACGAAGTAGTTACGAACAATCTCGTGCAACTCCTTATCGCACTCGCAAGCTTCGTAAATATGATACACTCCGTTCGGCCTGGTATCGCTGTCACAACCGCCGCTGATACACCATCCTAGCCGTGTCTTTATTGCGACTGGATCCTTCCAACGCCCTTCCTTTAGTCGTTGCGTCAACATCAGCTTTTGGTTGCTTATGCCAATGAGTATTCCGCATTGTGCATTCCTGTATGATTTCAATGGTAAGCCTTTTAAATGATTGTACTTACGGTTTAATTTCTCCATGTCTAAGGATTGCACAGGTAGACCAAGATCCTTAACAGTATGTAGATGACTGAGTCTATACTTTTCTGTGGGAAACCCATCACACTTCGCTGAGATCTCCATTGGAACAATCTTTGATTTCTCTTCCAAGCGCGTATGATCTGACGTCCACTTTAGGCACAACTGCTTTTCCACTCCTTCAAGTCCTAGACTGTCCGCAATCCAATCCTCGACCAACGTCAATGACGAGCCACTATCCAGAAATGCAAATGTCTCCATCGACCGTCCGTTTCCATGTAATACGACTGGAACAATGCTAAAGAGCGTTTCCTCTTTCCTAGCATTCTGATGTGCATGATAGTTGCCATTAACCATATTCGAAGATTGTTGACACGGTGGTGGTTGTGTGTAATTGTTCGCACCAACACTTGGAACTGAATATTGAAAAGCTGGTGGTTGCACTTGATGACTCCACTGTTGACATACTGGCAGTTGATTATGCAACAGTCTGTGATGTTTGCTTACACACCCGTTGATTCCACAGGCTCTTCCACCTCGGCACTTGAAACGTTTGTTGTGTCCTAAGCATATCTCACATACACCTTTGCTTCTTGTTAATTCCAATCTCTGGTCAGCAGTAAGATTCTTAAACAGATCACAATCTGTGAGTTTGTGGTCTCGTTCACAAAGATAACACCCGCTTCCACGTTGGATCTGCTGAGCTTTCTTAGCTGGCATGTGTACCTCAGAGTGAGTATGTAGGTGTGCCGATCGTTTTTCGTTTCTCCCATCTATTGCTGCAAATGTTGTCACCCTACTAGCTGCCTCTGCCACCGTATAAAGCCACTCACTAAACAGCGTCAAATTGGGTTCCTGCGAACCATTTGCTATGGCCCAATTGAGTTTAATCGATGCTGGCAACTTGTCAACCAATTCCTGAAGTAATGTGGGATCATTTAGATGACTTGTTAGACCTGCAGCTTCGATGGTACTGTGCAAACTACGAACAGATAGCGCGAACTGAATTAGCGTATCCAACCGATCTGCTTTCGGTGCTGGTTCTGCTCGAATCCTTCGTAACATAGTCTGCAAAATGTAAGTAGGTCTTCCATACAACATCCGTAGCTCCGAAATGACTTCAGGAACTGTAGACGGCAACAATAGACGAGATCCTACTGCTCTCAATGCTGCGCCTTTCAACGCTCGCTGCAACCGCCACAAATTCTCTTCTGGGGAGAACCCGCATAGCTTTGTGGTATTTTCAAAGCTGCTGATGAAAAGCGGCCATTCCTCTGGGTTACCTGAGAACTGAGGAAGTTCTCTTGTGATGACCTGCCGTGCTGCAATCTGACGTTGGTCCAACGCCACGAATTCTTCGGCTTTGACATCACTTACCAAGTTGTTTACGTTGCGCTCATCCCTGGGGTTGTCTTTAACAACAGTCTGGTTTACTTTGCGCTCCGAACTTACTGTTTGAAACCTAACATCAGCTGGGGTGTCATCGAAATCCTCGTCAAGAGCCAGAAGTTCATATTTCTTTTCCAGAAACATGTCATCTAATTTCTTTTGCTCCTCTAAACGACGCATTTCGAGTTTTAGATTCTGCTTTCGACTAATAGATGCAACTGACTGATTTGCTTTACTCATCCTGTCAGACTGCTCATCCAAATGAACTCTTTCATGTTGTCTAGACATTTGTCTAGACGATGATTCCAACGGGCCATCGTTGCCTTCCTTTTCGACTACAGCAGCTGCACTCTGTTGAACACGAATAGTCGCGTTGAGTTCTGTGCACCCAATGCACTCCCAACTCGTCTCAGCGACTGTGGCATCCACAGCAGCACAGCTAAAATGCGACCACTTCTTGCAATTATCGCACTGGACCATATCCTCAGCACTATTCCTCCTATTGCAAGAAATGCAATCAGATTTTTCCTCGTCTTGTGGCATTTCCAAAATGGCGTCGTGGTTTCACTCCAGATATAGATACGCAGTATATGTTACTATAATTTTTAGAATTGTTGCCGGCTGCAAGAGTCCATTCAATTCAAACTCCCGATTTTTGAGATTTATTATAAATCAATACGATTACAATAATAATAATCTTTAATGAAAATAAATTAAAATATACATTAAATACATTTCACTTTAAAATATATATCTATACCTAAAAATTATAGGTGTTTTTGCTCCTGTCCAAACTGCAGCCAACCAACAATAACGAAATACCAATCCAGAATGCTCGAATACATGTTTCTCCTGGATACATCTGTCAGACAAAATATTTCTGTCATTCGCAATGGGTGCATTCAAAATTATTTATAATGAACGCATGCAGTCTCTTATTTTTAAAGTTAGCCGTCAGCAACAGAGACAAACCTCATTAGACATATCCACGAAAAAATTTGTCACTTAGGTGTAACGAAGTGTTATGAACAAATCCGCATGCACTTTTGGTTTCCGGATATGCATCCTAAGATTGAAAAGTTCATCAAAAAACTGCATTCGCTGTATTATGTACTCTTCGCCTGTGCATTCGCGTGACCGTAATCTATTTAATATACCAAAGAACCCCTTCCATTTCGTACGATTCATCACGATCACTTCGGACCCCTTCCTGCTATACAGTCGAAACGGAAGCACATTCTTTAAGTTGTTGATGCTTTTACAAAGTACGTTAAATTGTATCCTGTTATATCGACAAGTACTAAGGAAGTATGTGCTTCACTTAGAAAATATTTTGAGTACTACAGAAGACCATCGAGAGTGATTACGGACAGGGGTACGTGTTTTACTTCGCTAGACTTCAGCTCATTCCTTGTGATTCTAAATATAACTCATGTCAAAGTTGCCGTCACTCGCCTCAGGCTAATGGCCAGGTTGAAAGGGTCAACCGGATCTTAACTCCCATGTTAGGAAAACTTAGTGAACCACTGCAACATGCTAACTGGGTGCAGACGTTGTCTCAGGTTGAGTATGCCTTAAACAATACGGTTCACAGACCAATACGTACTACCCCTAGTAGGCTTCTATTTGGGGTTGATCAACGGGGTGCAGTCGTTGACAAATTCATTGAATTTCTTGACGAGAAGGGCTTGAATACTGAAGGTAGAGACTTAAGTAACCTAAGAGAAAGCGCCTCTAAGGCAATAGAGAAAGTTCAAGAGTACAACCAAAAACAGTTTAATTACGTCGTTATTAAAAATGTCGATACCACCGTCGGTACAAATAAAAAACTCATCCCGAAATACAAGGGACCATACGTCATCCACAAGGTTTTACCTCACGATCGATATGTGGTCCGCGACATAGAGAACTGCCAAATAACTCAACTACCATATGATGGTGTCATTGAAGCCAGAAATATGAGGTTATGGAGAGAAGACCACGGTTAGCTAAGTAACAATTGCGTAAGCAACGCTTGTCGTTTATGTTAGGTTAAGGCCCTATCTAAAATATGTGTATTTGTATTATTATTATTATGGTATTACTTCAATTTGACAAAATGTTCACTTTTATGAATTATAAAAAAAAACATATGAGAGGCTACAATCCGCTATGCGGATCGTTGAATACCCTATCCCATCCCATCCTTTAAATTAATATCCTCAAAATATAGGCTTTATGGCGATGAAATACAGAAAATGACATTGTCACAATATATTGCTCAGACAGTTTCTCAAAATCTTTTGTGGTTCGACAAAAAACAACGTATTTCTATTGCTAATGCCTTGGGATGGGGTACACAAATGGTTTTTGTAAGAAAACGCCCCCAAAATGTGGGCGTAGGTGAAAATGATCTATTGACAAAATGTTTATATTACCATTGCGGAAGTATTTGCATCAAAAATTTTTTCGAAAGTTTTAAAATTTGGACAAAACGCGTTTTTTACTAAAAACGCCCCCAAAAAGTGTGCGTGGCAAAAAACTTTGTATGAACGAAATATAGATATTAGGATTGTCTAAATATGCTGCTCAGACACTTTTTTGAAATTCCTTACGGTTTGGCCAAAAAATAACTTTTCCTAAAAAGGGGGCGTGGCAGTGGGCGGATTTCAAAAATTTTTACACTTGTTCTGGTGGCACGGACGAGGATCCTATATACCAAATTTCATTATCCTAGCACAAAATTTAAGGCCCAAAAATCGGTGACGAACAGACAGACGGACGGACGGACGGACGGACGGACAGACAGACATGGCTAATTCGACTCAGCTAGCGATTCTGAGTCGATCCATATACTTTGAGGTATATGTAGCAAAATTATTTCTCTATGTTACAAACTAAGTATCAAAACTAATATACCCCCCTATGGGATAGGGTATAAAAAAAATATTTTGTATATCAGCTGATCGGGACCGATCAGGTTTGTCAGATTGGACGAGATGTAGTATAACAAATTGTAATAGATTAAGTAAATTAAAAAGTAATAATCTTTGCTGAGTTTCAACAGTTGGCCGCACTATGCAAAAACGAAAATAGAAATACCACAACCAACTTCGGACGAGAGGCGGCCATTACGAAAAAAGTCAACGAAGCGAAAAGAGGAATCAAGTGGGTTTTTTTGGTTAAAAGAAAAAACACAAACAAATTAAATTGTACCTCGAGAAATAATAAAATATATTCATACTAAAGAATCCATTAACAATGTAGGGGTATGGATAGAAATTAGGATATGATTTATTAGTAGTATTATATATGCTTTTAAAAAAAAAGTTTGCGTAGAGAGCTACGCGACAGAAGTGAAACTTCGTACTACTGCTGAGGATAGGATATTTTTCAAGAAATCGCACACATACACTTGCATAATTCTCTCGCTTCTCGCTCTTCTCTACCGAGAACATACGAGAACGGGTCTAGATGTGCGTGAATGCTCTATCCTTCTCTCTCTCGTGCTCCCCTCCCAAAGTAGCATTTATTTCATTCGCACACATTCATTCCCCAATGGTGTCGGTTTTTGTAACACAGGAAATCGCAAGGCGCCATA
This sequence comes from Rhingia campestris, assembly GCA_932526625.1. Lineage (NCBI taxonomy): Eukaryota > Metazoa > Arthropoda > Insecta > Diptera > Syrphidae > Rhingia > Rhingia campestris. Next base: position 92,243,098 of record OW052183.1, read on the forward strand.
AGAAGTGTTTCACTTCAAAAAATAAAAAAATATAATAAAATAAAATATGTACATTTCTGGATTATGACAATCATTTAAAAAGATATAAAATTTTAAGATAATCTTACAATACTAAATAATTTAAGTGTATTTAATATCTTTTACTCTTGTTTACATTATTTATATAAAAGTTAGTTTAAAGTAGGTTATTGGTTTGAGTGTTATTTAAATGTGATCTTAAACTTTTTAGTTATCCTTTTGCGAAATGAGGGTTTCATCCTCTATAGGTTAGGACATTACATTTCTTGTAGAAGTTGGGTAAGAAATGACAGTCATCATTTATCTCGAAGAGAGGTGTGGACCGTTCATTGAGGATGCTAATCGGGGAAATATAGTATCTGTCAAGTAACGAAAAACGAATGCTATCATTATAGATATCTTGGATAATGTTATTATTGTGATGTCTAAGGTTGGGAAGTCTTGATTTTGCTAAGTTTGTAAGGTAGGATAATAGTGGTACAACACCAGAGTTCTCATATATGACCTTATTTCTAAACCATTTGCCAGAAGGTCTTCTAAATTTCATCATGCATTTTCTTATTATGGATCTTTCAAAACGTTGTAACTCATGGGCTACTGTTGGGGAAAATTGAAACCATGAAGCAAAGCCATAGACGAGTATTGGGCGGATGAGTGTTTTAAACATCAGAAGTTTAGTTTATGATTCAACCTCAAAGGAATTCAGGGGTACTTTTAGTTTTGCACTGGCTGCCTTACTCCTGTTCAGGACCTTCCTGGCATGGGGATTCATTTTCCAACTTTCATGTAAGAAAATACCGAGGTATTTTATGAGAGGTTTTATAATTAGTATGTTTCCCTCCAAGGTAAGAGTGAGTTGCTTGCTTTCTCTGACAGCGAGATGATGCCCTCTCGGGGAAGCATTTCTGAAACAGATAAGTTCACATTTGGTGGCGTTAATCTTGATGCCCTAAGTTTTATAGTAAGGGAGTATTACCTCGAGGTGTTTTTTAATGCCACTAAGTGCCATATGTGGTCTTTCAAGTGAGTCGAAGATTATGGTGTCGTCTGCATATAGGATTGAGTTTGAGGATTGAAATCAACATAAGCATTTAGACTACGGTCAGCAAGGAAGCTAAACATCAATTTGGTAAAAAATTTAGGAAAATTTAAAGAAATTAATTTTGAAAGCAGACCATCATGCCAAACAAGATCGAAAGCTTTTGTAAGGTCCAAAGCGCAGGCTACAGTGCATCTCTTATGTCTAAGGTTGTTAAGTACAGTGTTTTGTAAGTGCAAAAGAACATGTTCGGTGGAGTGTTTTTTTTTAAACCATATTGTGTTATTGGAATAATTCTGTGTTCAGAAATAAAGTCCTCAATTTTAATGTAGAGTACTCTCTCCAGGATTTTTCCCAAATTCGAAAGCATGGAGATGGGTCTAAAGTTTCCAATATCGCTAGAGTTATCCTTTTTCTTAATAGGAATGAGCTTAGCTTTCTTCCAGGTCATGGGAAAGAATCCATTATTAATGCAATTGTTGATAATTGGAGTTAAAAACTTAGGAATAGTAGTTAAGCATTTTCTAATCACGAAGTTTGAAATAAAATCTGGCCCTGAAGACTTTTTGTTATTGAGGTTATAAATGATGGATTCTATTAACTCTGCTGAAGCAAATTCTTCCGCAGATGTGGAGAATGAACTATTGTTATGATTGAATTGAGTTATCACTGAATTAGAGTTCCAGGCAAGAAAGGCGTTATTACGTGTCGAGACCTCTAGAGGAAGTTCGGGATTAAATCGGGGGATGGTTCGCGAATAAAGATTAGTGTAGAATCTTTCAAAGGCATTTAATTTTTCTTGAGTTGAATAGTATGGTGTGTTTTCGTAAATAATATGGGCTGAGGATTGTTCGATTGCTCGTTTACGTCCAGTGATTCGATCAATTTCTTTAAAGACCGTAGGTGATGGTTTAAGTTGTTGTTTTCCAAATCTTCCTTAGCTTAAGGAGTTTCAGAATTTCGTAGCTTAAGTTTTTGTAAGAACTTTTAAATTTAATTTCCTTTGAATGATAGTCTATGCAATCTTTTATAGAACTAGAAAAAAGCTCTACAAAGTGCTCTATTTCTTCATTGGAAAGGTTTCTATCAATTGGAATATTGAGAGATTCAAGTTTTTGTGTAAGGTCATTATTAAATAATTCCCAATTAGTTTCCCTAAATGAGATTTTAGAAGGAGGATCTGTAAGAATAGGGGAGATGTTAATTAATTCCAATGCAAGAAATACTGAATATTGGTCAGAAAAAGGCTCCATTGTTAAACAACTGAAGTTCCTTGCAGAATGCTGTGGAGCTAGAAGGTTTGCTGACACAATATAGAAGTCAACAACTGATAAAGAGCTAGGTCTGGTTGGGCTATTAGGAGAGATTATATCCGAATAAAGAACGCGTTGTTTTGAAACCAGGAGAAGAGATGAAGTCCGTTAAGAGTGCTCATTGTATCACCCCAGAAACTGTGTCGGGCATTAAAGTCACCCCCTATAATGAAGAAGTCAAATCTAGATAGTAAGGAATGAAGGTCGTTCATTGCTCTGGTAAGTCGTGAACCTGTATTGCAGGGAATATAAATAGAGACAAAAGCTAAGTTCGAATTCTGGTTAGGGTTACTGAAGCTATTGTTGTGGATATTATATCATTTCGGAAATCATGGTGTTATTGAGGCGATAAAACCTAGATAAGCACCAGGTTTCTCGTATTCATTCAATTTCAAATAAGTGGGCCAAAATTCGCGAACTCGAATAATTAATGTATTTATTGGGATCCCAAATAATTTTACAGATTCTTTAAGAAAGTCATTAAATGAAGATTTTACGTTGTTTTGTAGTATCGGATTAGTAGACAATGACACATTCGGTGTGCCTCGGAGAATATCCGCAAAGGAGCCTGGGGATGGAATGGATAAACGATCTTGTGAGGCTAGCTTAATAAGTTGGGAATTCATGCGAACATTCTTAGGAGACAGTCTTTCTCTTCTTTTTAGATATTCTATGCGTTATGGACATTCGCTGAAGTTTGCTGGATGGCCTACCGATCAACAGTTACAGCTAGGTTCTACGTTTCACTTTCACTCGAAATTGAAATCGGTCTAAAGTGAAATTTTGGGTTCCACATTTCACTTTTACCGATTTCAATCTCACATTTTTCGAAGTTACAAAAAAGTGAATTTCTGTGTTCCACAATTCGGTTTCATCGTTTTGTGAGTAATTTCAATCCGATCATTTTAGTATCTGTGAAATTGTTGAGATGAGCTGACGCGATTGAAAATGTAAGTGAATAATATCTGAGTGCAGTAGTGTTATTTAGATGTTGAATAAATATATTAAAACATAATGTTTTTTAACAGGGGTAAACACAAGAATACTTCACAGGAGGCAATATATATTGAATTCATGGAAAGGCATAAAGATCTTGCCAGAGGATTCAGAAAGGAGATCGTGTAGCAGCCGACGCTTTGTGGAACGATCTTAAAAATGAATTAAACACTCATGGTCCACCACAGAAGGATGCGAATGGATGGAAAAAGGTGAATAATAAATAAAATAATTAAAACAAATTAATAAAAAATTGCTTTTCTCAGGTATGGACGGACTGGAAGGCTTCCATAAGAAAGAAGCTATCCCATAATAAGGCCGAAGATATTTCAACTGGAGGCGGGCCATTCAATAAATTTGTTATATCTCCTACAGAAGATGCCGTATCCAAAATATGCGCTATATACACAGTGGTTGATGGTATTTCAAATACCCACGATTTCGGAATAGAAGAAGCTGATGAAAATTCGATTAGTAATACGCGGGAAGTACTACCAGGCGTGAGCGAACCTGCAAATACACCATGCAGAAAAAGAAGAAGTGCGGCCTCAGCGAACGACAGTCTGCATCAGCTCATAAATCAACAAAATGAAGCCATTTCTAAGATTGGAGACAAAATTGAGAATGGTGTGGAGGCTTCAATTAAAAGTATCCGTGGAAACACCATTAGGAAACTTCAAAAATCTGTGGACAATCTTTCAAATATATTGGTAGAAAAAAAATGGTAAAGTTGAGGCACAATTTTGAAATGGAAAAATTTCGAAAAGAAGAAATACTTCTAAAAAAAAGAAAAATCGAATTGAAAGAAATAGGAATGAAGTATTTATCACGCCAAGTGTAACGTGTGCTCTTTTTTTTAGTAAATAAGCTAGTTACTATTGTTTTTGTTTTTAGATTAAGCACTAAAATCTGAATTTTTGTTTTGTTTATTTTAGTTTCTATTTTTCTGTTTTCTGTTTTAAGAAACAAATAATTGAAGACTGAATTTCTGTTATATTTATTATAGTTTCTATTAGTTCATAAGTTTAACCGTTTTCTGTTGTAAGAAATATATAATTGAAGTCTGAATTTTTGTTATGCTGATTATAGTTTCTGATGGTTGGGTGTTGTAGAACGAGGGTAGACTCTGATTGGCGTTAACTTGGCAATGCCCAGTGTTGCAACTCTGACTACACATCAAATGTGCTTATCTTTACCTCCAAGTGGTAACCATCGGGTACTGGTCTCATCCAACCGGATTTGACTTGCTAAACGATAAGTGCGAGTGTTGATAACACGACGAAAAACAGCAACACTATAAACACCCTGGTGAGAATGGCACGGATGAATACCCAGCCTACTGTCCCAGGCGAACCTAGATGAGCTGCTCTGACATATTCGGACAACAGGTTATCTAGGAATTTCAAGGGTTAGTCAGGCCCCTTGAACAGAGATGGTGGCGGATGAACCGAAAGGCCAACGGCAGCGCTCAATCCCGTAGTGGATACTGATGGCCCCGTGTCCTAGGGGTATCTAATAAATTGGAACTGGCCCTCCAGGTTGGGGGTTGTGCTTTGGGTTAACTACCCACCCACAGAAAAAAAACATGGTTACGAAGCAACCAATAGCCTCGGAAAGGACTGATTTTATTGTTGACGACCCTGCTAAACGAAAAAAGGACAACGACGTTCGTATCTGCACCTGGAATGTGAGAACATTAAACAGGAGAGGTGCAGGCGAACAACTAGCGGAAGCCCTAAACTGCAACAAAGCAGACATTACTGCCATCCAGGAAATACGATGGGATGGGCCGGGCAAAAAGAGGATGAAAAACTGTGACATATACTACGGACCGTGTTATAGTAGCAGAAACAGCGACTATTCGGATGCGGATTTGTTATAAGTGCCAGACTTAGGCAAGAAGTCTTATGTTTCCAAGACATTAGCGAACGCATAGTAACAATCCGCTTCAAGGCCAAATTCGCCAACATAAGCCTTATATGCGCTCACGCTCCGAAGGAAGAAAAAGATGATATAGCTAAGGATTGCTTCTACGAGCTCCTCGACAAAACCTATGAGCGACTACCGAAGTACGATGTTCAAATCGTGCTGGGAGATTTTAACGCAAAGGTAGGAAGAGAATACATCTTTAGAAGTATTGTCGGAAAACATAGCCTACACGACAACACGTCTGCTAACGGACTTAGGCTAATGGATTTCGCTACGGAACGAAATGCCACTATAGCCAGCACACGGTTTCCTCACCTCGATATCCATAAGGGGACATGGCGGTCTCCAGATCAACGAACGGTCAACCAAATTGATCACATTGCGATAGACAAGAGGCACGCATCCAGTATTTTGGATGTCCGAACATTCCGAGGAGCTAACATCGACTCGGATCACTACCTTGTAGCAGTCAAGGTAAGAATGCGGATATCCACCACGCCACAACAATCCAGAAACACTGTGAAAAAATTTAATGTCGGAAGACTGCAATCGCAAGAGACCGCCAAAACCTTCGCACAACGCGTATCCCTTAACCTCTCGATTAACACCATACCACCAGCATCGAATGTCGAAGAGCAATGGCAACGATGCCAACAGGCCATTAGATCAGCCGCAACTGATGTGCTAGGTTTCTCGCGGCCACCAGCAAGAAACCCCTGGTTTGATGAGGAATGCCGACAGATGCTCGCAGCCAAGAACGAGGCCTACAAGGCTAAGCTGCAGGTGAAGACGAGAGCTGCCATTGAGCTCTATAGGCAAAGAAGAAGGGAAGAACATCGGCTTTTCAGCAAGAAGAAAAAAGAGCAAGAAAAGCGCGCGATCGAGGATATAGAGAGGTGCCACTCCAGGAACGATGTTCGCAAGTTTTACCAAAGTGTAAAACGTCAAAGCCAAGGATACAAGGCTCGAACAGAATCCTGTCGAGATGAACAAGGAAATATTGTAGTTGAGACACAGTCGAAGCTGAGGATATGGAAGAACCACTTCTGCAGACTGTTAAACGGCGATGACGAACAACATTCCGCTGTCAGGCAGAACGAACCATTCAATATTGGCAACGACAGCGAAAACTGCCAACCACCCGACCTGAGTGAAGTGAGGATAGCAATATCTAAACTCAAGCTTAATAAGGCTGCCGGAAATGACGGCCTTCCCGCTGAGCTCTATAAGGCCGGCGGAGATGACTTGGTAAGTAACATCCACCAACTCATAAGCCAAATCTGGTCGGATGAAAATATGCCTGAAGAATGGAACCTCAGCATCGTTTGCCCGATCCACAAAAAAGGAGACCCTCTGAACTGCGCCAACTACAGAGGCATAAGTCTCCTCAACATCACCTACAAGATCCTATCTGCCGTAATATGTGAACGCCTGAAACCGTTTACCAACAACCTTATTTGGCCCTTATCAGTGTGGTTTTAGGCCAGGAAAGTCCACAACCGATCAAATTTTTACACTTCGGCAGATCCTGGAAAAAACTCAAGAAGTCCAAATCGATACCCACTACCTATTCATCGATTTCAAAGCCGCATATGACAGCATTTATAGAGACGAACTGTACAGAGCCATGTCTAGTTTTGGTATTCCGCCCAAACACGTCCGTTTGTGTAGGATGCAAGAGCAAGAGATAGTTTGATATTTAAAAATATGAACGTTCACACATTTAAAGAGATATTTAATAAGCTGCAAGAAAATAAAAACATTGAAGAATGTTTAAATATATTAATATATGAACCTCCAAGGAAGGTCATAAATGATGAAGAAAAGCACAGATTAATTGAAGAACATCATAGCTCGAAGATAGGAGGACATTGTGGTATCAGAAGATGCATTAGCAAACTAAAGCAGAAATATGTTTGGAAAAACATGAATCGAATGGTAAAAACATTCATTAACAACGGTGAAACATGCAATAGAGTCAAAATAACAAGATATACCAAAGAAAATTTCATCGTAACAGACACGCCAAGTACCTCTTTTGAAACTATTTCAATAGACACTGTAGGCCCTCTGAGACCTTCGAAAGGTTTTAGATATATATTAACAATACAATGTGAACTAACAAAATTTGTGGAGGCATTCCCAGTAGAAACGAAAGATGCTATCAGTATTGCGAAAACGATAGTAGAGAAATTCATACTAAAGTATGGATGTTTTAAAAAACTAAAAACAGACAAAGGAACAGAATTTACGAACGAACTACTAAAAAACATTTGCAAAGAATTAGGTATAGAAAAATTAGTGTCAACTCCATATCATCATGAGACGTTAGGATCATTAGAAAGAAACCATAGAGTTTTAAATGACTACCTTATGACGATAGGAGATAAAGATAGCTGGGATGAATGGCTACCATACTATACATATTGCTATAACTCTATACCACATAGTAGCACGTTATATTCTCCATTTGAACTAGTTTTTGGTAAATTAAGTACACTACCATGTGAAATTTTAACTAATAAAGAAAAAATGTATGACTTAGATAACTATTTAAATGAACTTAAATGTTAATTAAGGTATTCACATAAGCAAGCTAAAGATAATTTGTTAAAAGATAAGAATATAAGAATTAATGCACAAAACAATGTACACAAATCTAATTTTAAAATCGGTGATAAGGTATTTTTAAGAACACAAAATAATAAAAAATTTGATAAACCATTTAAAGGTCCATATGAAATAATATCACAAAATGGTCCTAATAGTTGTATTATAATAGATAATAAGAAATATGAAATACATAATAATAATTTAATTAAATCTAGACAGAAGTAAGAATACATATAAGAAAACAGTATCTATAAATTGATATCAAGTCATAAACCTGTCAATGACATTTATTTAAATTTTAAGAAATATAAACAAATATCATTTTTTTTTGTGGGGGAATGATGTAGTGTGATCCAATGCAACACAAATTACGAAAATCAATTACGTAGCATTATATTACCCCAGATACCATATAGTGTCAAATGGCATTCTATCGGCATCGACAGTGATTCATGCATCGTAAAAGTTCATTCGGGTTTAAGTGTTTGTTATTGTTTACACTGTGTCCCTTACTCCCAGTATGCATTATGCAGTATGTAGGTCAAATAGAATTATGTTCGATAATTAAGTTATATGATATTTTTGATAGGAGCTATGAGTATTCAGATATTCTATGCTTAGAATATCCACAGCTCCAACGTAAGATTTTTGTATAAATAACTTTTCATTTTGGAAATAAAATCAGTCTTGAACTAACCACTCGAGTCTCATTAACTGCGGCAGTAATATGCCATAACTTTCAGCGAACTGCGCTTTAAACAGTAAAGAAGAGCGGGTCGCGCTTTGTACGACTTAGGGAGGTAGGCTCCATAGTAGAAGAACATTTTGACAGTAACACCAAACATTACAACGATAGAGAATTCTCGCTGCTCCATCAGGGTCGGAAACGACCTCACCGACACATTCGATACCGAAAAAGGATTTAGGAAGGATTTCTTTAATCTGATTCTTGAGAGAATTGTGCAAAACTCCAAAGCCAACACCAGAGGCACAATTTTCCAAAAGTCGGTGCAACTACTGGCATACGCTGACGATATTGACATCATTGGTAGGACTCAACGTGATGTCATAGCCACGTTTGCTAGTATAGAGAAGGAAGCGGCGAAAATGGGTTTAGCAGTAAATGAGGGTAAGACTAAGTATATGCTGTCATCACGAAAGGACTCACAACATCGACGAATTGGACAGAACGTCACCATTGACAGATATAACTTTGAGGTAGTACGGGACTTTGTCTACCTCGGCTCCGCTATTAGCTCTGACAACAACATCTCGTCAGAAATTAAACGAAGAATTACTCTTGCCAACCGCTGTTTCTTCGGGCTAAGAAGGCAATTTAGTAATAAAGCCCTCACTCGAACTACTAAGGAGACCCTATATAAGACCCTGATCATCCCAGTCCTGCTCTACGGCGCTGAAGCATGGACCGTATCAAAAGCGGATGAAGAAATCCTTGGTAGATTCGAGAGGAAAATTCTTCGGTCCCGTTTGCGTTGACGGGCTATGGAGACGAAGATTCAACCAAGAACTATACGAGCTGTACAGCGACATGCCCCTGGTCAAAAAACTCCGCATTGGACGTTTAAGATGGCTAGGACATGTAGAACGAAAGGACACCAATACTCCGGCTCGCAGAGTCTTCGATTCCCAGCCAGACGCACAAGTGGAAACCGACCTCAACCAACTTGGAGTGCGCAACTGGAGGCAGTTAGCTAAGGACCGGGCTAATTGGAGGGGCATGTTGGTTGAGGCCCAGGTTCATTCCGGACTGTAGCGTCACTTAAGTAAGTAAGTAAGTGATTATAGTTTCTATTAGAATATAAGTACTTAACCGTTTTCTGTTTGTTCTAAGAAATAAATAATTGAAGTCTGAATTTTTTTTTAATTTTAGTGTATATTAGCATGGAATATGATAGTAAGTTAGTTTCTTTAATGATAATTTAATGTCTTAAGTGTATACCATTTGCAATTTGGTCTCTTAATTGATTGGCTTCGTTGAAAGTTTCCGCTTGGTCTGTGAATTCATATTCACCTTCATTAACTTCGTTTCCTACCGCAAAGCTAACATCCTCTTGATCTTGTATCTTATAATGTCTGCAAATATTGTGTAACGCGCAACAAACATTTATAATTTGGACAACCTTACTTGGCTGGTACTAAGAGAACGAGCCAAGCATCTGAAACGACTTTTCAAAACGCCGAACGTCCTTTCGATTACGTTCCGAGCGGATGAATGCTTTTGGTTAAACGCATGTTGTAAACTGTTTGCTTGTGGATCCTTATCTGGCGTCAGGAGGAAAGGCTCCAATTCATATCCAGCATCTCCTAAAAGCCAGGACGAACGATCCCCACATTCATTATCTTCTTTTAAGATAGTCCCGAGCTTTGCTCATGCTCCAAATAAGGGCGTCATGGCTTGATCCCGGGCGACGCGCATCGACAGCTCTTATCACCATGTTGTAATCACATATCTACTCAAAATGAAATACTTAGTATTTGAAAAAATTATATTTTTGTATCCTACTTACAATCATTGCATTAACTGAGAAGTATCCTTTCCTGTTATAAAATAGTGTAGGATCTTCATGTGGCTGCGACACTCTAATGTGTGTGCCGTCAATGCAGCCGATGACCCCAGGAATATGAAATTCGTTCATGAAATGTTGTTTGGATTTCTGTTTTTCTTCATCCGACATGGAAAGTTTGATCCATCTTGGACAAATTTTGTTCTCCAAAACATTAAGAACTCTTTTCAATATTTTTGACACAGTGCTACGGCCCAAAGCAACATCAGAATCTTTTCAATTGATCTTTTGAAGCTTCCTTCGGCAAGGAAACGCAAAACTGCGGCTAACTGCAACACGCAAGGAATAGATGATGCTTTTAGATGTGGCGTAACTGTTTGCAGCAACATTTGAAACCATGTTTATCAAGTCGATAATATGATATAAATCTAAATATAATAACAATTATTAATTTTCATTTGAAATTTATTTGTTTTACTTATGCAGCATCTGCAATTTCTAAAGGATTAGAAAGGTCTCTAAGCGTACGCCTTTTTATTTTTTCCTATGCATACTTTTGTTTTTCCATTCGCAACACAGCAATAAACATATGAGAGGCTACAATCCGCTATGCGGATCGTTGAATACCCTATCCCATCCCATCCTCTAAATTAATATCCTCAAAATATAGGCCTTATGGCGATGAAATACAGAAAATGACATTGTCACAATATATTGCTCAGACAGTTTCTCATAATCTTGTGTGGTTCGACAAAAAACAACGTATTTCTATTGCTAATGCCTTGGGATGGGGTATACAAATGGTTTTTGTAAGAAAACGCCCCCAAAATGTGGGCGTAGGTGAAAATGATCTATGGACGAAATGTTTATATTACCATTGCGGAAGTATTTTTCGAAAGTTTTAAAATTTGGACAAAAAGCGTTTTTTACTAAAAACGCCCCCAAAAAGTGGGCGTGGCAAAAAACTTTGTATGAACGAAATACAGATATTAGGATTGTCTAAATATGCAACTCAGACACTTTTTTGAATTTCCTTACGGTTTGGCCAAAAAATAAGTTTTCCTAAAAAGGGGGCGTGACAGTGGGCGGATTTCAAAAATTTTTACACTTGTTCTGGTGGCACGGACGAGGATCCTATATACCAAATTTCACTATCCTAGCTCAAAATTTAAGGCCCAAAAACCGCTGACGAACAGACAGACGGACGGACGGACAGACAGACTTGGCTTAATCGACTCAGCTAGCGATTCTGAGTCGATCCATATACTTTGAGGTATATGTAGCAAAATTATTTCTCTATGTTACAAACTAAGTATCAAAACTAATATACCCCCCTATGGGATAGGGTATAAAAATAGCACTCATTATAAATCTTAAAAATGAACAGAATCTCTAAACAAAACAATTTATCAAAATAAAAATAATTTTGCAATGTCCCATATGACAGATGGTATCAGCTGTCTTTAATTTCACCGAGTGATTTCGAAAACATTTCGAAGTTATGAAATCGGTCGGAATGTGGAACACCAAAAACAAATTCACTCGATTTACAAAAGTAATTTCACTCGATTTCTGGAACCTAGCTTTTAATACAGGCAACTTTGGACCTGTCATCAATCGAGTTTAAAGTGCAGGCACCTGCCTCATGGAACTCTTTGCATTTTACACATCTATTGGGAAATACGCAGTAGGCACTAACGTGACCAAATCTCTGGCATTTAAAGCATTGTATGATATTTGATCGTTTGATGGACTCCCATCTTATACCTGCTATCTTTCACTTTATTAAGACAGATATATATGCCCAAGTCTTCATTGTTTTCTTTTGACCATTTCGTTGTGAATGGTTTGATTTGCACCCTCAATGAAGGATCCACTCTTGCAAAATCAGTCTCTATAATATTGGACGAGAATCCATCGGAGAGACCTTTGAGTAGAATTGAAATTTTTTTCAGTTGCTTCGGCACAAACGAAAAAGCATTTACCTTCATGTCGCAAAGGCTTTTTAAAAGATATGAGTGCAAACCAATATCCTTTACAAGAATCTTAAGTCTGCCTAATCCTCTATTTTCAAATTTAACATTGTCTATGCTACTGTTATAGTTTTTTTTTTTAAATTCTAGTAAGTTTTTGGAGCTTACCCCCTTAGCAAAAATAGGTGGACACCAATCGTTTTCCTTATTTAAAAATGTTCTTGAGCTTATATTTGAAGCTTGCTCGGGAATGTTACCAGAAGCGTCCAGATTTTCCTCATCCAAAACCTCGAATCTATTTCCATTTTGTCTGTTTCCTACATTAGTTGCAGCTTTCTTTGATGTTGATGGTGGACTCAGAAACCTCCTCTTGCGACGATTTATTACTTGCTCGAATGTTTTGGAATCGTTCTTCAGAATTCTTTTAAGATCATTATTAGCGGCATGGCTGAATAAAGATGATTCGTTACTCCAAATAGAGCTTATTTGTGGCCATGGCGAGGTATTTGATGATTGCTGAGCCGTATTATCCGGCAAGAGATCAGCACTTTGAATATTTGTTTTCTTAAGATGTGCACTATTTGGCATCACCGAGACATTTTTTTTTCACTGTTTTTAGTTATTATTACCGATTCACTAACATAATCATATGTATCCATGTGCGGCCCCAAAATTTCGGCGTCGGTCTGGGCAAATGAAATTGAAGATGGCGGACCACCATCAATTGTCTCCATAATGTTTAATTTATCCTCCTTGGATAAAAGTTTTGATGGAGGAATTACATTTGTATAGTCAGGAGGGCGAGCACGTTGCATCCGCCCTTTTTCCGAATTCATTTTTCACAATCTTTTTTAAATTTAAAGGTTTATTATTTATTAATTGTTATTATTTTTTTGTTTCCGCACACTATTAGACACGTCTGCTCTCGCCTACTCAATCTCTTGTTTTTTTTTTTTCATATGACAAATAATGAATAGTTTGAGAATTATCATTTTCAAAGTTACGGGATGAGCTTTTCGTTGGTCTTTCATAAATGTGTTTTGTGTTTTATTTTTTGACAAAATAGCAAATGGGAGTTTGGCGAGAATTTGATTTTACTACTTTTGTCACTGACGAACATTTTTGTATGTGCATTACAAAATAATGCGAGTTTGATGGAAAAGTCCTTGGTCCTCCTTCCGTAAAGTGATTATCGTTTATATATATTCATTATATTCATATCGATATATTATATTGATAATTAATTACGTAGTTGCAGATCACGCTTTTTGCGTTCGCGGTAGTCCACGCTTGTAATTTTATAAATCAAAACTTATTTGATTTTTAAGTTTACTAGCTTGGACTAGCGTTTACCATCGTCCATGTTTTTTTACTAGCACACTCGTTTACTAGCGTTGGCCGATATTAATTATCTAGAATCCAATGCCCTTATGCTGCCACCACAACAAAAATAACATTACTCTTTATACACTCAATTTGGTCTATGGTTGATCCCCAGGAACGTGTCGATTAGTGTGTATCAGAAATTATGCGGACGTTCAAATAGCACGTCCTTAGTTGGAGCAACACATGGGATAGAGTTTCTTGTAGATGCTATGCCTTTGTACATCCAGACTTGTTTGATGGTTTGGTACATTCACACATGGACTTTAATCACTTCCGAATTTGAAAAGTTCCGCTGGTAGTAAGTCAGAATATCTGTCGATTGGCTTCCACAATTGACGGGTGGAAAAGTAGCAAAGCGCCACTACATCTAAAAATAACTATAATATGTAGAGTCCTATAGAATTTAGTGGAAATATTCATTTATACAAGATCGCCATAAGAAAACAACAGTGAAGACGGAAATGCATAAATATATAAATAATGACCTTTAAAATAATATAAAATATCTTAAATTCAGTGCGATTAAAAAATAATTTTAATAACAAGATATGAATTTAATTTATAACTGTTTGTCGCTACAAATGCCCCATTTTTGCGAATAGGAAAAATAATATAATAGAGCTACATAGAAATCAATCGACAGCCAACAAAGAAACTCAGTTGAGAAACAGTACATATTTCCAGTTAGTTGTATAATATTTTGGGCAGCTCATATGACAATAGAACCTGTGTCTTAAAACGCTTTCTTACATCCCCTTATACAAATTAAAAATTATTCTCGGAATAGCTTCACTATTTGACATGGAGTAGCAGTTGACTAATAAAACCCGACATCTCATTATGAGGAAAATCACAATCCCAGACTCTTCGGGGGATACCCCGATCATGTAAACACCATTTGTTTTTTGTTTGTTTGTTATTTATTAGCTAAATGGAATTAGATTTTCATTTATCGCTTGAATGAACATCACGTGAGCAAACGCCTTGCACCGGAATTCAATACTTAGTTCATCGTTTGGCCACGTCACGATGATAATTTAAAACGTTTTTAAAAGCAAATGCAAAGTTAAAATGAAGAACGGGCCTCTTAACAAATGCGAATATAAACTGCGCGGCCAGTCAAAAATATCGAATCATGTATGTGGAGTAAGATCATAAATTTGTAGTTGAAAGTAAAATTACATTTTTTTAAGCAGACGGCATCTGCTTTAGTCGTTCAAATGCAGCTTTTTCTAAGGTCTCACGATGGTTGGGATGGGCGATGTTTATGAGTGCGTGTGCGCGTTGGCGCATTGTCTTTCCAAATAACGATGCAATACCGAATTCAGTGACAACATAATGCACATGGGCTCGAGATGTAACAACGCCAGCACCTGAAAGAAACAAGTTGACATGCCAGATGCATTTGATGAGATTATGTTATGTGTTTAAATACCTGGTTTAAGAATTGGTGAAATTTTACTTTCGCCCTTGTTTGTTGTCGACGGCATGGCAATAATTGGTTTGCCCTTACCGTCTGTACCTTCGGCAGCACCCCGGATAAAGTCAACCTGTCCACCGAAACCTGAGTAGAAGCGTGTTCCAATTGAATCGGATGACACTTGACCAGTCAAATCGACTTCAATGCACGAGTTGATTGCAGTCATTTTTGGAAGCTGTCGAATAACGTGAGTAGCATTGACATAATCAATTGCCAACATTTCTACAAAACAAAACAAGTCGTTTATGATAGTTGTGGAATGATACCGCCCTGTGAAGAAAAACTTACCAATGAATGGATTGTTATCGACAAAATCGTAAAGCTTTTGATCACCAATCAAGAAAGAACCGACAATTCTGCCCTTATGTATTGGCTTTTGTGAGTTGGTTACACAACCCTTGGCGACCAAATCCACAACACCATTGGCGAACATCTCTGAGTGAATACCTAAATCCTTGTGATTGTGCAGGGCATTTAGTACCGCATCTGGAATGCTGCCGATACCCATTTGTAGTGTGGCACCATCTTCTACCAAATTTTCGGCGATGATTTTACCGATTTGGGTCTCCACTTCGGTTGGTTGGCCTCCACCATGCGCCGGCAGAGGTTCATCAATTTCGACCGCGAAATCGAAATGCGACGAATGTACTATGGCATCGCCGAAAGTGCGGGGCATCTTCTTGTTTATTTGTGCTACCATTAAGAATAACAGTTGTTATGAAGTTCTGTCCCGAAAAAATAATTCTCTTGCTTTCATACCTACGATTATTTTAGAGTTCATCAGACCAGCACGCACACAATCCACGCTAGTACCGAGTGAGCAATACCCATGAGTGTCTGGAGGTGAGACGTGCACGAATGCCACATCGGGTTGATAGATTTTCTTGTAAAACAATTGGGGGATGTCTTGCAAAAATATCGACATGTTATCGCCCCGCCCTTCAGCCACAGCTTTTCGTACGTTGCCTCCCATAAAGAACGACGCTGAACGGAAGATATCCGCTTTTTCCGGTGCAGTATAACCGGCAGGCCCCTCGGTATGCATATGACATACTGTAATATCTTTTAGTTTGTTGCAGTCAGCATTTTCTACCAAGGCCGATATGAGAGTATTTGGTGTAGCTGCCGCACCGCTGCAGAAGATGAGGTTACCTAAAAGTAAGGGATAAAATAAGGATGCACATTTGTTCCTGATTAGTATCGGTGAAATACAAAGTATGTAATTTGATTTGGTTCAATACATGCCTTAAGCATATGTTTGAATTTGGCAGACAACAATTGACGTTTATTTTTGTATACCGCTTACAATTTGGGACATACCTACTATAGCTAGACATTTTTGAAGGTGTAATGACCTGTACGTACAGGGGTGGAATCGGCTAAGGTGATAGTTGATTGTCGCTTTGTTGATTGTCGTTTTTGATTATCAACTCTTCTTTGCTCTGCGTAAAGCGATCACAAAAAAATGATTTGGAACGTCACTTCCTTGCCGACGCTGTCGTTCCGAGCAGCTGATAGGTACAATTTTATTCGAACTGAAAGAATGTGTAAGTGCGAATAAGACGTGTTGTTAAGTCGTCCAGCAAAACATTTAAATTGTCGAGTCTTTTATTGACCAATCGCCATAATAAAAAAATATATTGGAATAGCCTATACATCACTTGTTGGCCAGTAAACCTTTCATATCCAAATATTTAGTGCAAAGTGTTAACTTTTAAATAATAATCTCTGTAACTTCTGCCATATAGACATTTTCGTTTTTTTTTTTGTTCTGTGCTCTCCTATTATACTGTTTACTCCCTCTTAAATCATGTCCAATAGTCAAATCCCGTCTAATAAGAGACTTAAACCGAGTACCCCATGCATGACCCCGATCACTAGTCGAAGTCCACGTATTTTAACTGTGGCAATGCTTGAAGAGCGCCTAGAAAAATTTTACGAAAAGTTAAGTGCTGAAATAACTGGCATCCGTAGTGATCTCTCAGTAAAAATGGACACATTGGAAAGAGTATGGACTGAGCGCTTTGACGATCTCCAAAAGCAACTAAATAACGTTTCAGCTAGAGTCAATACTATCGAGGAAACTAAAAATAAAACGCCTAATGTTGATTTGGAAGTTAACGCTCTGCAACAACGACTCGATCTAATGGAGCGAAAGGAGATTGCCGCTGATGCTGTTCTATTTGGGGTACCAATACTACCAAACGAAAACCTTATTGAATTATTCAACCATCTATGCCAAAATATCAACTGCAATGTTCCTGCTGTAAAAGAAATTTTTCGTCCCAAACACCCGCGACCTGATAATGCACCTATCATTATTAAATTCAACTCGCCACATGATAGAAATCAATTACTGAAGGCCACCTCTCTTTTTCGCAACGCTAGAAAGAAATCTCTTTTATTGAAAGACATTCTGCCTAATTCAACATCAACAAGTGCGGTATACCTTAATGAGAGCCTAACTTCTAAAAATCGTTCTCTCCTACAACAAGCGGTGCAGTTAAAGAAAAAACATAAACTGTTCTCTGTGTTTACGATTTCTGGCTCTCTTTATGTTAAGCGAAACGCAACCGAAAGAGGAATTAAAATTGACACCGTCGAAAATTTGTATGCTGCTGCTGCTACGACTACAAATGCATGATCATCGCCTGAGTATCACCATCATAATTATTTTATTGTTGTTTAATTTTTATATACTTTCATATCTGCTTTAATATTAATTTATATTTATTTTATAATTTTCTTTTACTTCCATTTTAATCTATTTCTCTTTTAGTGATGACTTTATTTAATTGTTTAATTTTCTTTTGTTTGTACGTGGGCAAAACATCTATGATCGTTTATTGTTTTTATTGTTTTTACTATGCTAATTCACTGTCTGATAATCTGTTGCTGTGCTTGATCTTGTTCCTCTCTTTTTTGTTATGCTATGAACACAGCTTATAATAATGGGGATACGAATGGTAGGAATGAAAACATGCGTTCGATGTTAAATGTTTTATGTAAACAAAGCCATGGTCTTCATATGTGTCATATTAACGCACAAAGTATGGTTAATAAAATTGATGAATTTAGGTTTGTATTTGAAAACAGCAAATTGGATGCTATTTGCGTATCTGAAACATGGCTTAATACAAACCATAGCAATGACTTTTTTAATGTTTGTGGTTACAACTTATTTAGAGCTGATCGTCTTGATAGGGTTGGTGGGGTCGTTGCAATTTATTTAAGGAAATCATTGAAAGCGAAGGTCGTTAAATGTTCTCTTTGTACTGATAATTATGAATATATTTTTCTGGATGTTTTAAATGGTAATAATAAATTTATTATTGGCTCAATTTACATCCCTCCGAATGTCTCTCACTGCAGAATCGTTGGGGATGTGTTGGAGGACATTTGCGTATTAGCCCCCAAAGTAATTCTTTGTGGTGATATAAATATAAATTTACTTAATAATGTGTCATGTTCGAATTTGATTGATACTGTTTCTTCTTTTAATATGTCTCTTGCAAATATGTCTTATGCGACCCACTACATGCTTAATAAAACCCATTCGTTGATAGATGTCGTCCTTCTTAGTGATAAAAATATACTTAAGCATTATTCCCAACTGTCTTTTCCTGTTTTTTCCCACCATGATCTTTTATTTGTAACCCTAGATATAGCAACACAATTTGCCAATACTTCACAAATTATACAATACTACGATTTCAAGAGAATTAACTACTTGTAAAGCGATCACAAAAAAATGATTTGGAACGTCACTTCCTTGCCGACGCTGTCGTTCCGAGCAGCTGATAGGTACGGTGTTTATATTGTGAAAAATGTAAGTCAACTCAGCATACTAAAATGTCAACAAAATACAATAAATTTGCATTTTTTAATGACTGCAGCAGTGTTTTCAGCCACCGTACTTTGACCCATTGGTGCAGTCCAATCAGCCCCAACTTGTTGAAGTTTCAAGACATTTGCTTTATTCCTCAGGTTTCTTCTTATCAGTTG
The DNA here is from genome assembly GCA_932526625.1 of Rhingia campestris. Taxonomy (NCBI): domain Eukaryota; kingdom Metazoa; phylum Arthropoda; class Insecta; order Diptera; family Syrphidae; genus Rhingia; species Rhingia campestris. The sequence continues at coordinate 92,262,375 of OW052183.1, forward strand.
GAAATCTTTGTAATTATTTTCTTCATTTTCCTCTATCTTTGAGTAGAAAAGTTCAAATGAAGTAAACATTGCACTTCACGAATTTTCACTTTCACTTAAAGTTTTTTATTTTAATTTATTCAATATTTTCTTTTATCACTAAATTATTTAATTTATTTGGTGTAGAAGATTTCCCTGCAGCTTCTACCTATGAAAATGACACAAATGTATGAAAGCGACACCTAAATAGCTGTCGCATGAAATTGATAGCAAAAGAAGCGATCCAAGTTTTAATTTTTCGCATATTTGGAGTAAAGCACAAACCGAAATGTGTAACCAGCGCTCAGCATAATGTTCAGCTTTGCTGGGTCCAAGACCGCAAAGGTGTCATGGCCAACGAAATAGGTACGGAGCTAAGGAACCGCCTTTAGCAGGTTTTCGTAGATTTAAGAAACTCTAAAAAGCAAAAGGACACACCTCTTATCAGAATAGACTTTGATACAAACACAAATTTGATAACAAACAACACATATTAATCAGTGTGACCTTTTCATTTGTTCCAATTATTTGGAAACCCATACTATTTGAGCGCAAATAAAAATGGTGATGATTGTTCATAATGCTAACATGTGGTAACACCTCTCTAATAAATAGGTAAATAGTCTAGCTTACATTGCCTCTTTCTTAATTGAAATAAAAAAAGCAAAACAAACAATCGGAAAAAAAATCGTAGTTTGTGAACAGTTCATCGTATTCTATATTACGATTACCATTTGTAACCATGTATTCAAAGTCCATGTAGTATGCTAATCAGCAAGAATACTGACAATGACAACGAATTCATTTTATGGGTAAGATGTGTATATAAATATGAGCACGACACGATAGTTCGAATTGAAAGGGTTTTTGACAGTATGAATCTAATTGTTTTGAAAATTATTTTTGATTTAAAATAACTATACAAAGTCCTTGACGGTAAACTGGGTTGCATTTATAGCGTACGGAGTATTGGTGCTGAATTATTTGGAATACAACTGGGTAATTCGTATGAGCATTAGTTGTTGAAGTAGCGAACAAAGCAGGACAGGAGGCAGTTTTACGATGTTCAAAAGAAATCCCTTGTTCATCCATAAGCATTCACGCGATTTAATCATATATAAAATGTTGGTTATATTGTATTCACCATACAATGATAAACTATATATAGTTTAGCTTACTGTGTGTAGGAAACGTAGATTATGCTTAATTAGTCTGTTCGTGACAATTTGAACGTTTCGTAAACGCCCAAGTGCTTTAAATGCACACATATCATCATTACACCATATTTTGCACAAAGACCTAACGCTGCACTTATAAAATTCAATTCATTCAGAGGATTGAGGTAACGAGGCAACCAGGAGCGTTAAATGGCCTTTAAAACACAAATAAAATATTTTTTGTTTTAAAGAAATAAAATATATATTTTTTTTAATTTTTATTATTTTTTTTTTTGTTTCTTTTTCCCATTTCGGAAATCTTCACAAACACATAAAACTGCTTTCAACAACTCCTCAAAAGGATCTAAGTGTTTTTTTTTGCGATTTCCCTCCCCCACTGTTTTTCAACTACCCAATCAGCAAATTTGATTGAGTAATTGTCATTTTAAAATGCCCTCTTTACTACACGCACTGGGATAGTGACGTTAAATAATAATAATAAATAAGTCCATATTGCAAAAAAATTGAAATTATTTTAACAGTGAGCCCTAGCAGTAGGGTTCATACTTTGGATACATCCGAGCAAGTTTGGGTGTATGGTAAGCTTGAATATGTGTGCAAACAAAATTGGCTGTGTGGATCATTGAATACCCTATCTCATCCAATCCCTCAAATGAACGTACCCAAAAAGTGGGATGACATAAAAACTGAATGGGGATGAAATATAGAAAATGTCATTGCACCACACTTTGTTCATACATTTTGTCTAAATCTTTTATAGTTCGACAAAAAGCGACGTTTTTTTATGGCAAAAAACACACCAAAAAAATGGACTTGGATTAAAATGATCCAAAGACGAAATGGTTGGGTGTTGTAGAACGAAGGTAGACTCTGGTTGGCTTTAACATGGCAATGCACAGTGGTTGCAACTCTGACTACAAATCAAATGTGCTTATTTTTTACCTCCAAGTGGTAACCATCGGGTACTGGTCTCGCAAATAAATAGATGGACTGCTTCGACATATTCGGACAACAGGTTATCTAGGAATTTCAACGGTAAGTCAGGCCCCTTGAACAGAGATGCTGTTGAGAAAATGCTGTCTACACGAATGATAACTTTAAGATTTAAAATTTAACTTTGAGGTAGTACGGGACTTTGTCTACCTCGGCTCCGCTATTAACTCTGACAACAACATCTCGTCAGAAATCAAACAAAGAATTACTCTTGCCAACTGCTGTTTCTTCGGGCTAAGAACGCAATTTAGTAGTAAGGAGATCTACTATATAAGACCCTGATCATCCCAGTCCTGCTCTACTGCGCTGAAGCATGGACCGTACCAAAAGCGGATGAAGAAATCCTTGGTTGATTCGAGAAAAAAATTCTTAGAAAAATCTTCGGTCCCGTTTGAGTAGACGGGATATGGAGACGAAGATTCAACAACGAACTATACGAGCTGTACAGCGACAAATCCCTGGTCGAAATACTCCGCATTGGACGTTTAAGATGGCTAAGACATGTAGAACGAATGGACACCAATACTCCGGCTCACAGAGTCTTCGATTCCCAGCCAGACGTCGGACGCAGTAGAGGAAGACCCCGCCTTAAGTGGCACAAGCAGAAACTGACCTCAACCAACTTGGAGTGCGCAACTGGAGGCAGTTAGCTAAAGACCGGGCTAATTGGAGAGCCATGTTGGTTGAAGCCCAGGTTCATCCCGGACTGTAGCGCCACTTAAGTAAGTAAGGACAAAATTTTTATATCGTTATTATGGAAGTATTCGCATCGAAATTTTTGTCAAAATTCTTTAAAATTAGACCAAAAACGTTTATTACTTAAAACGCCGCCAAAAAGTGGGAGTGACAAAAATTTTGTATGAAGAAAATATAGTACATATTAGGATTATCTAAATATGTTGTTCAGACACTTTTCAACATTCTCTTACGTTTGGCCGAAATCGTTTTTCTAAAAAGTTACATTTCTTCGGTAGCATGCACAAGGATCTCAAATACCAAATTTCATTATCCTAGTTCAATATTTAAGGCCAAAAAATCGATTACGAACAGACAAACTGACGGACGGACAGACAGACATGGCTAAATCGACTCAGCTAGCTATTCTGAGTCGGGGTATATAAAGCTAGCTCTATGTTACAAACTATGTATCAAAACTAATATAATACCCCTATGGTATAAAAAACACCGAAACAACTCTTCGCCATCTTTGTACTTGCCTAGCGTTCTCAAGAGAAATATTCAGCTTTGAAAATCTGTGCGATTTCCATCACATTTTTTAATCGTTTTGTTACAGTGAAGGATATGTATATATCAGCTGTGATCTTCAGATCCCTCTGGTTCTGGTATATTAATTCAGACTGGCAAAGTCAACTAGAATTCCATATATAATTAAAATCCCATGCTATGATTAGCCTTGATAATATACACATTAAAAATGATATTTTTTAAATAAATTTCTTCTATTCTGATCGATTTCATTAGGTACATACGTTCAATAATTTTTAAGTAGTAAATATATTGATTGATTGATGTACAAAATTCATTCAATATTTAACATCACATATCTATTTAATTCTTTCCCACATTTTGCAGTCTATTCATAATAACATGCCTACACAAATATCTATTTCGTGACGAACGTCTACAAATACACATAAGCCTTCAAATCAGTATATTTGTATAATTTACGCACCAATACATTATTTTAATGGAAAGACTTTCATATCTATAATAAAGCAAAGAGACATTAGAAGTGAACACGTGCATGTACAAAAAAAAGTACACATGATAATGTTTACCATTTTTTACGCTCTCCTCCTGGGTTACATAAGATTTTTGTACCTATAAAAAAATAGCCATCCAAAAATGACACCAAAGAAAACATATTTGAACTATATAAATGCCACCATTTGTTATCATCTCGTTGATTCAATTATCATATCCCTACATTCACATAATATAATGCCAACTATAAATAGTCAGATCCCAACAACTTGTTTCAGATCATAATAAGAAGAAATACTAAGTTCTAGTGAGGTCAGACAGTGAAGTAAAAGTAAGCGAATACAAATATGCAAATTTAGTAAAGATAAGTAATATTAACTTTGTACATTGAACGCGACCTTAAGATACAAAATGAAAATATGTGAAATATTACATAATTAGCTGCAATATTTGCTCTTTAAAATAATTTTGCACAATTTTGTGTAAGCAATAAATGAAAATGCACTACAGCGATTAATATCACGCACTTTGGTTTTCTACCATTTTTTTCAAGCGACGAAATATGTAAATCATTTAAATTAATTTTATTTATTATTTACCAGGTTTTACACATTCCACTGCGTCTTTGGGTGATACAATTGTCGGCTTCCTATCGATTGGATGGGCCAGCTCGTTGGTATACGTAAAGAAATTGTTACACTTCTGTATTGCGGTAAAGCCGGAACGATTTATCCGAATTAGATTATTTGAGAGCATAGCGGCCATATTGATAAAATTTTATTTAAAGATATTTACTGCAAAAAAATGGATTCGTTGCCTTTAACAGAGATTGAATAAAATTAAGTTCATTACCAAAGATGCGCCGCTGAATCAACTTCTCCAACCCAGTCTTAAAAGAACACTGAAATACAAAATACTGAATAATAAAAGCTTTTTGTACAATAAATATAATAAACAGCTGTTGCTTAGTGATGCCAAGTCACAGAGTGCTAAAATGTTATGCCAATAAATAGTGTTTTTCAGGAAAACGTCAGTGTCAATGACAAACTGACAGCATCTGTAGGAAAACAAACACATTTGACATTTGTATGAAGGCAAATTCATTGGCAAGGGACAGGGGTTGTTTTTTGAACACTTTTAAAATTGATTTAAAAATGTGTAAAAATGCTAAATGAGAACAGAACAATTTATAAACAAAACGAAAATATTCAGAGTTGTTGTTGTTTGTGAAAACAAGAACATAATAATCTTTACCACACGAAAACTAATCAACTTCGTTTGCACTCGGATTTATGTTCACGCTTGCAATGTCACTGGTTATCAATTTCACTCTTTTTATTTCTATTATATAATTATAATATATAACTCTATAGAGTTGTTCATGAGACTATCTCCCTCCCAAGTGCGTTGTCTCATTTTTTAAAAAGTCAAAATCGCTTGGAGGAAAACAATGTGATATTTTATATGGCGGGAGTACTAATTTTTGGATAATTTGCTTTGAAATATGAAAATATAAGTTGTTCAAAGTGAAACTCAAATTATAAATACATAACGATACTAAGAGAGTGTGTATAATTGTAAAATAGAAATAAAAACATATGAGAAGGCTACAATCCGCTGTGCGGATCGTTGAATACCCTATCCCATCCTGTCCATAAAACTAAAATCCCCAAAAAGGGGACATGGCTAAAAACACGATGTGGATAAATAGAAAAAATGATATAGTGACAACAAATTCTTCAGACTGCTTACAAAACACTTTAACGGTTCTACAAAAGACAAGGTTTTCTCTTGCATATGTAATGGGGTAGTGTATAAAAATAGTTTTTATATAAAAACGCCCCCAAAAAGTGGGCGTGGGTTAAAATGGTATATAGAAGAAATGTTCATATTAATAATGTTAATGATTCTGCATCAAAATTTTTTTCGAAAAATTTAAAATTTGACCGAAAACAGTTTTTTATTGAAAACGCCCCCAAAAAGTGGGCGTGGCAAAAAACTTTATATGGACGAAATATAGATATTAATATTGTCTAAATATGTTGTTCAGAAACTTTTTTAAAATTCCTTACGGTTTGGTCAAAAACTGAGTTTTTCTTAAAAGGGGGCGTGGCAGTGGGCGGATTTCAAATTTTTTTACACTTGTTCTGTAGGCAGAGACGAGGATCCTATATACCAAATTTCATTATCCTAGCTCAAAATTTAAGGCCTAAAAATCGGTGACGTACAGACAGACGGACGGACGGACGGACGGACAGACCGACATGGCTTAATCGACTCAGCTAGCGATTCTGAGTCGATCCATATACTTTGAGGTATATGTAGCAAAATTATTTCTCTATGTTACAAACTAAGTATCAAAACTAATATACCCCTATGGGATAGGGTATAAAGAGTAAAATTGATAACCAGTGACATTGCAAAGCGTGAACATAAATCCGAGTGCAAACGAAGTTGATTAGTTTTCGTGTAGTATATATTATTATGTTCTTGTTTTCACAAACAACAACAACTCTGAATATTTTTATTTTGTTTATAAATTATTCTATTCTCATTTAGCACTTTTACACAATTTTCAAGCAATTTTAAAAATGTTCAAAAAACAACCCCTGTCTCTTGCCAATGAATTTGCTATCATACAAATGTCAAATGTGATTGTTTTCCTACAGATGCTGTCAGTTTGTCATTGACACTGACGTTGTCCTGAACAACTCTATTGACGAGTTATGTAAAGTGGTATTGACGAGCGGAAAAGTTTGAAAAGCGCCTCTACATGTGAATAAAATACCATGTTAAGTGCTATAGAATTAAGGGATATTTTCATTTATACAGGATTACCATAAGAAAACTGTGCTTAAGACGAAAATGCAAACGCGTATTTCCAAACATTTTACTATAAGGCAATATACAAGTTGATATGGCATTTAATTGAATAAATAATGAAATTTCTAAGTATATAAAATGCTGAGCGATTAGATTGACATTTTAATACAAAAATGTAATTTTAATTTGGCGTTATTTTTAATGTTAATCTAATCGCACAGCATTTCATATATTTAAAAAGTGCATTATTTATTCCGTTAAATGCCATATCAACTTGTATATTGCCTAATAGTAAAATATTTGGAAATACGTGTTTGGATTTTCGTCTTAAACACAGTTTTCTTATGGTAATCCTGCATAAATTAAATTTCCCTTAATTCTATAGCACTTAACATGTTATTTTTTTTTCACATGTAGAGGCGCTTTTCAAACTTTTCCACTCGTCAATTCATGCAACGTCGTAATTTTATTACGTGTGAAAGATTGTAGTTTTACGACAACGTTTCATGAACGGCCCTAAAACTGCAGCACTAAATAATGCGGTAACCCACTGAATTCAATCTCATTTTAGTAATTTATTTATTAATGGAATTTTGTTCCTATTGTTATCTTTCCGTACTCGATGATTATTTTCAGTTTAGCGCATAGGTTTGATCTGTGAAAGTGACTGATGTCAAAATAGCATTTCCAAAGTCTACAACGTTTACCATCATAGTTTACGCACCCAAATCCTGTGAGAAAGTTCCGATGTTATTGGAAAAGATTTCCATGAAAATAGTAAGTAAGTAAGTAAGTATAATTTTATGTAGCATTCATTTGCTATTTTAAAACTTTTTATACAATGTCTATCAATAATTATTTTTAATAAAATGTATAATAGAGCTCTTAAATCTATTTAAATTTGATTCTATTTTCACATTTGAATACCCTTATAAAATAGCATATTTTGGGTTTTACGATTTCTGAAAAATGGTAAGTGTAAGTTTTCATTGTTTCTTAGGTTATAAGGCCTTACTTCAGTTCTTGTTACAATTCTTCTTTGCAAGTATAAGTTGTTTTTTACTTAAAAAATAAATATTAAGGTATTCATCACAATTTTTTGTTTTACAGAAAGCCATTTCAAAGTGTTTAACATATTGTTTATAGGTGTAAAACGGTCACAGTATAATATTGCTCTCATTCCCTTATTTTGTAAAATTTGTAATTTATTTATCATTACTTCTGTTCCCAATAGTAATATTGTTGGACAATATTCAAAATGGGGTTGTATAGATAATGGAATTATATGGAATTATATATTTTTATTGCCATACCCATACAAAGTTTTTTTTCGTATTCTTCGAAAAAACCCGATTTTCATGGCAATTTTTTTTGTACCATATCAAAATGTTTTTTTAAAATTCAAGTTACAGTCTATTATTACACCAAGGTGTTTTGTTTCTTTAACACAATCAAATTCATTTATTTTACATATTATATTATTTTCGGGCAATAACATTATTTTAGTTTTTTCTGTATTCAATTTGAGTTTATTCATACTTAAATAATTTTTTATACTCTTAATATCTTTCATAAGTTTTTTAATACCGTTTGTATAATTATTATCTTTACTATAGAAAAGGCCATCATCGTCAAATAGTTTTACTTTACAATGTTTTAAAACTTTTTTTTATATCATTTATATAAATAACAAACAACAATGTTATTAATTCTTCCGAACTTACCCCATTAAACTTCACAATTTGTTTACGTCCTATAAGATATGTCTTAAACCAGTTGAATTCGGTTCCTCTTATCCCATAACCATATAGTTTTTTTAATAAGATTAACCTAACCAATGTTTCGAAAGCTCTCTTCAGGTCAATAAATACCGCTGCAATTTTCTTCTTTGTGTGTATTATTTCCTTCCAGTCCGCAATTACCAAGTTTAGAGCTGATTCACAAGAGTGTTTACGTCTGAAGCCAGATTGTTCCTCTATTAAAATGTTATTATCTTGAAGATATTCTTCTAGTTGAATTTGTATAACTTTTTCCAATATTTTTTCGTATAGTGGCAGCATATTTACTGGTCTGAAGTCTTCACATTTGTTGGTATTTTGTATATTTTCAACCGGAGATCTAACCGATGTTTTCCAGGTACTTGGAAATTTACCACTTTCGAGGGAGTAATTTATAATGTTCAATAGAGCAGGGCCCACAATGGTAAAACTGTCTTTTATCATTTCTTTGTTCATGAAATTAAAATCACTTTTATTTGGCATAATTTCAACTATTTTTAAAAGATGTTCTATCGAACTTAGTTTTTTAAACTTGAAACAGTTTTCAGTATTTAATGAAATTTGAAATTTGAAATTTAATATGATTTGTCCATTGCACATTTGGTATTTCTTTATTTATGTCGATTACACTTTTAACAAAAAACTCGTTAAATCTATTTGAAATTAGTTTGTCTTTTTCCAATTTCCAGTTTTCGTTTACCGATTCACCCAGTACTAAAGTTTTAAGCATTTCCACATATTTTTTTGGTCACTAGTTCTATTTAATTTATCTTGTATGTAATTTCGTTCTGTTACTTTGAGGTTGTTTTTATATTCGTTTCTAATTTTTGTATACACTTGCCAATCTTCAATGTTTCCCGTTAGTACAAACTTTAGGTGGCTTCTGATTTTGACTGATTTTTGTGACCTTAAATCACTATTAAACCAATGTTGGTCTGTTTCTTTAATAGACTTTTTAACAACAAAATTATTTACCACTTTAAGCATTTCTTTTTCAAACTGCTCACTTTTTTCATCACTTATATTTATTAAAGTACCAATTGTATTTATTTCACTTTCTCTAATTTTTTGCATGAATCTAAATTTATCATATTTTAAGATGTTAATTGATCTCTTAATTTCTTTTTTGTTTGAACGCACTGGTATTGTAAAAGTTATTGTTTCATGATCGCTTATTTTTAATTCATTTTCGACTTTGACATCAATTAATTTTATAGCAGATGCCACGTAATCCAACAAAGTTCTCGAAGTCGCACTTATTCTTGTAGGTTTTTCAACCATTTGCGTACACATATTTTCTATAAACAAACACTCAAGTTCTTTTTTATAGATGGAATTGTTTAGCCAGTCTATATTGAAATCTCCAAGTATTATTAAGTTTTTTTTGTTTTCAATCTCTTGGAAGTAATCACTTAAATAATCACAAAATTCTCTGTTCGAGGTACTCGGTGATCTATATAATGCTATTAATTTCACTTTATTCACTTCTACTAATAATAACCAGACTACCAGAGGTTCATATTTATTTGTACATTTTTCATAACTGCAATGTCATTGATATGTTTTTATACCCTATCCCATAGGGGGGTATATTAGTTTTGATACTTAGTTTGTAACATAGAGAAATAATTTTGCTACATATACCTCAAAGTATATGGATCGACTCAGAATCGCTAGCTGAGTCGAATTAGCCATGTCTGTCTGTCCGTCCGTCCGTCCGTCCGTCCGTCCGTCTGTCTGTTCGTCAGCGGTTTTTGGGCCTTAAATTTTGAGCTAGGATAATGAAATTTGGTATATAGGATCCTCGTCCGTGCCACCAGAACAAGTGTAAAAATTTTTGAAATCCGCCCACTGCCACGCCTCCTTTTAAGGAAAACTTATTTTTTGGCCAAACCGTAAGGAATTTCAAAAAAGTGTCTTAGTAGCATATTTAGACAATCCTAATATCTATATTTCGTTCATACAAAGTTTTTTGCCACGCCCACTTTTTGGGGGCGTTTATAGTAAAAATCGCTTTTTGTCCATATTTTAAAACTTTCGAAAAAAATTTTGATGCAAATACTTCCAAAATGGTAATATAAACATTTTGTCTATAGATCATTTTCACCTACGCCCACATTTTGGGGGCGTTTTCTTACAAAAACCATTTGTATACCCCATCCCAAGGCATTAGCAATAGAAATACGTTGTTTTTTGTCGAACCACACAAGATTTTGAGAAACTGTCTGAGCAATATATTGTGACAATGTCATTTTCTGTATTTCATCGCCATAAGGCCTATATTTTGAGGATATTAATTTAAAGGATGGGATGGGATAGGGTATTCAACGATCCGCATAGCGGATTGTAGCCTCTCATATGTTTTTTTTTAATAATATATTTTTTTTTAATATTTTGAAATATATTTTGTCCAGACTCATTCACTGTCGAGGTGACTGTGCAAATAAAAGAAATAGAACCTAATGAGCCTCAATTGCTAAATAATATGGTTTCAAAACAAAACAACTACAATAAACTGTCAGCGGCAGAATTGCGAGAACTAGCCACACACGCCTTCATCTTAAACAACGAATCAGGGGTACCGGCATAGGTTTCGCATTCACACCTGCGTGACTGGTCTATTTTAAAAGACGGTGGAACCAGCGAGCTTTAATCCCACACACGCAAACTTATAAGCAGCCGGCGGTCACCTCACACGCCATCAGACTTTCCTGTCTTCAGGGGAAACTGGCATCTACCCAGCCTACTGACTCACAAGTGGGAATAGGGATAAGACTACGCCTCACACAACTCGTCTGAATTTGGCAAGCTTTCCCACACACAAACTTATGAATAGTTGAAGTTTGCCACCCACGCCTTCGACTTACCTGTCGTCAGGGGAAAACGGCTAATCAACGACCAACTGACTAATAAGCGGGAATAGGGGAGAGCGCAAACCAAACCTCACACGACAGGACACACCATCCGAATGGAACTGGCGGACTTTTAAAACTACATTTTCAATATTACTAGATAAAACTTTTTCTTTATACCCTATCCCATAGGGGGGTATATTAGTTTTGATACTTAGTTTGTAACATAGAGAAATAATTTTGCTACATATACCTCAAAGTATATGGATCGACTCAGAATCGCTAGCTGAGTCGAATTAGCCATGTCTGTCTGTCCGTCCGTCCGTCCGTCCGTCCGTCTGTCTGTTCGTCAGCGGTTTTTGGGCCTTAAATTTTGAGCTAGGATAATGAAATTTGGTATATAGGATCCTCGTCCGTGCCACCAGAACAAGTGTAAAAATTTTTGAAATCCGCCCACTGCCACGCCTCCTTTTAAGGAAAACTTATTTTTTGGCCAAACCGTAAGGAATTTCAAAAAAGTGTCTTAGTAGCATATTTAGACAATCCTAATATCTATATTTCGTTCATACAAAGTTTTTTGCCACGCCCACTTTTTGGGGGCGTTTATAGTAAAAATCGCTTTTTGTCCATATTTTAAAACTTTCGAAAAAAATTTTGATGCAAATACTTCCAAAATGGTAATATAAACATTTTGTCTATAGATCATTTTCACCTACGCCCACATTTTGGGGGCGTTTTCTTACAAAAACCATTTGTATACCCCATCCCAAGGCATTAGCAATAGAAATACGTTGTTTTTTGTCGAACCACACAAGATTTTGAGAAACTGTCTGAGCAATATATTGTGACAATGTCATTTTCTGTATTTCATCGCCATAAGGCCTATATTTTGAGGATATTAATTTAAAGGATGGGATGGGATAGGGTATTCAACGATCCGCATAGCGGATTGTAGCCTCTCATATGTTTTTATATAGATTACTACTCCTCCAGTATGTGATGATGTTGTTTCACAACGTATGACTTTGTAATTTTTTATGTCTACTTCTTTATCTTGTAATGAAAGACCAAGATGAGTTTCAGTTAAAATCACTATATCGAAATTTCTTTCACACATTATATTTATACCCTATCCCATAGGGGGGTATATTAGTTTTGATACTTAGTTTGTAACATAGAGAAATCATTTTGCAACATATACCTCAAAGTATATGGATCGGCTCAGAATCGCTAGCTGAATCGAATTAGCCATGTCTGTCTGTCCGTCCGTCCGTCTGTCTGTTCGTCAGCGGTTTTTGGGCCTTAAATTTTGAGCTAGGATAATGAAATTTGGTATATAGGATCCTCGTCCGTGCCACCAGAACAAGTGTAAAAATTTTTGAAATCCGCCCACTGCCACGCCCCCTTTTTAGGAAAACCTTTTTTTTGGCCAAACCGTAAGGAATTTCAAAAAAGTGTCTGAGTAGCATATTTAGACAATCCTAATATCTATATTTCGTTCATACAAAGTTTTTTGCCACGCCCACTTTTTGGGGGCGTTTTTAAAAAAAACGCTTTTTGTCCAAATTTTAAAACTTTCGAAAAAAAATGTTGATGCAAATACTTCCGAAATGGTAATATAAACATTTTGTCCATAGATCATTTTCACCTACGCCCACATTTTGGGGGCGTTTTCTTACAAAAACCATTTGTATACCCCATCCCAAGGCATTAGCAATAGAAATACGTTGTTTTTTGTCGAACCACACAAGATTTTGAGAAACTGTCTGAGCAATATAATGTGACAATGTCATTTTCTGTATTTCATCGCCATAAGGCCTATATTTTGAGGATATTAATTTAAAGGATGGGATGGGATAGGGTATTCAACGATCCGCATAGCGGATTGTAGCCTCTCATATGTTTTTTTAACTCATTTATGTTATTTAATAAGCCCTGTATATTAAGTAGCATACACTTTAGAAAGGTTGGTTGCTAATATGCAACCTTCTCTCTTTCTTTTCCAAGTCTTCTTAAATAAACTGGACATTTGGCATCTCTAACATCATGCCTTGAATCTATGTTTATATTTAGTTTTTCAACTGTTAAAGCACAATTTTTGCATTTCTTGATTTCATTCTCACAGTCATCTATCTTATGTTCACCACTACACTTTGGACAACAAATTTTATTTGTACAATTTTGAGCATTGTGATTGAACCCCCAACAGTTAAAACATCTTTTAACATTAATTTTGTCAAACATTTGTTCCATCCAATATTTAAGCACGCCTTTTCCATTTCCATTAATTTTTTAAAAACATTTTTTTCAGTCTCAATTATTGCGTTATATTTATTTGGGTTATTAAATCTATTGTAGCACTTTATAAGTTTTATTTCTCCATTTAATTTGTTTTGGTTTTTTATCACCTCTATTAACTCTTCTTCTTTCACTTCTTTGTCTATATTTATAACAACAATTTTTGGTTTCACCAATATAGGTATATTTATATCATATTTTCCTTTTAGTTTATCAGAAACTTCTTCTTCAATCTTTTTTAACGATTTTTCATCGCTGCACTTTATAACTATTGACCCATTTGAACTTTTTTTTATATTATCCACTTGCAGGGCTAGATCAATAGTTTATTCATTTATTACGTTCACAACGTTTACGACGACTTTCCGACGTTGCATGAATACCCTTATTATCTTTTTATATAAAAATGTAATATTAATTTGTAGCTATATATACCCTATCCCATAGGGATATATTAGTTTTGATACATAGTTTGCATCATTTAGGTAGATATTCCTCAAAGTATATGGATCGACTCAGAATCGATACTTACTTACTTACTTACTTAAGTGGCGCTACAGTCCGGAATGAACCTGGGCCTCAACCAACATGCCTCTCCAATTAGCCCGGTCCTTAGCTAACTGCCTCCAGTTGCGCACTCCAAGTTGGTTGAGGTCGGTTTCCACTTGTGCGCGCCACTTAAGGCGAGGTCTTCCTCTACTGCGTCCGACGTCTGGCTGGGAATCGAAGACTCTGCGAGCCGGAGTATTGGTGTCCATTCGTTCTACATGTCCTAGCCATCTTAAACGTCCAATGCGGAGTTTTTTGACCAGGGGCATGTCGCTGTACAGCTCGTATAGTTCTTGGTTGAATCTTCGTCTCCATAGCCCGTCAACGCAAACGGGACCGAAGATTTTTCGAAGAATTTTCCTCTCGAATCTACCAAGGATTTCTTCATCCGCTTTTGATACAGTCCATGCTTCAGCGCCGTAGAGCAGGACTGGGATGATCAGGGTCTTATATAGGGTTTCCTTAGTAGTTCGAGTGAGGGCTTTACTACTAAATTGCCTTCTTAGCCCGAAGAAACAGCGGTTGGCAAGAGTAATTCTTCGTTTAATTTCTGACGAGATGTTGTTATCAGAGCTAATAGCGGAGCCGAGGTAGACAAAGTCCCGTACTACCTCAAAGTTATATCTGTCAATGGTGACGTTCTGTCCAATTCGTCGATGTTGTGAGTCCTTTCGTGATGACAGCATATACTTAGTCTTACCCTCATTTACTGCTAAACCCATTTTCGCCGCTTCCTTCTCTATACTAGCAAACGTGGCTATGACATCACGTTGAGTCCTGCCAATGATGTCAATATCGTCAGCGTATGCTAATAGTTGTACCGACTTTTGGAAAATTGTGCCTCTGGTGTTGGCTTTGGAGTTTTGCACAATTCTCTCAAGAATCAGATTAAAGAAGTCACATGACAGCGCATCGCCTTGCCTAAATCCTTTTTTGGTATCGAATGTGTCGGTGAGGTCGTTTCCGACCCTGATGGAGCAGCGAGAATTCTCCATCGTCATCCTACACAAACGGACGAGTTTGGGCGGTATACCAAAACTAGACATGGCTCTATACAGTTCGTCTCTATAAATGCTGTCATATGCGGCTTTGAAATCGATGAATAGGTGGTGGGTATCGATTTGGACTTCTTGAGTTTTTTCCAGGATCTGCCGAAGTGTGAAAATTTGATCGGTTGTGGACTTTCCTGGCCTAAAACCACACTGATAAGGGCCAATCAGGTTGTTGGTAAACGGTTTCAGGCGTTCACATATTACGGCAGATAGGATCTTGTAGGCGATGTTGAGGAGACTTATGCCTCTGTAGTTGGCGCAGTTCAGAGGGTCTCCTTTTTTGTGGATCGGGCAAACGATGCTGAGGTTCCATTCTTCAGGCATATTTTCATCCGACCAGATTTGGCTTATGAGTTGGTGGATGTTACTTACCAAGTCATCTCCGCCGGCCTTATAGAGCTCAGCGGGAAGGCCGTCATTTCCGGCAGCCTTATTAAGCTTGAGTTTAGATATTGCTATCCTCACTTCACTCAGGTCGGGTGGTTGGCAGTCTTCGCTGTCGTTGCCAATATTGAATGGTTCGTTCTGCCTGACAGCGGAATGTTGTTCGTCATCGCCGTTTAACAGTCTGCAGAAGTGGTTCTTCCATATCCTCAGCATCGACTGTGTCTCAACTACAATATTTCCTTGTTCATCTCGACAGGATTCTGTTCGAGCCTTGTATCCTTGGCTTTGACGTTTTACACCTTGGTAAAACTTGCGAACATCGTTCCTGGAGTGGCACCTCTCTATATCCTCGATCGCGCGCTTTTCTTGCTCTTTTTTCTTCTTGCTGAAAAGCCGATGTTCTTCCCTTCTTCTTTGCCTATAGAGCTCAATGGCAGCTCTCGTCTTCACCTGCAGCTTAGCCTTGTAGGCCTCGTTCTTGGCTGCGAGCATCTGTCGGCATTCCTCATCAAACCAGGGGTTTCTTGCTGGTGGGCGCGAGAAACCTAGCACTTCAGTTGCGGCTGATCTAATGGCCTGTTGGCATCGTTGCCATTGCTCTTCGACATTCGATGCTGGTGGTATGGTGTTAATCGAGAGGTTAAGGGATACGCGTTGTGCGAAGGTCTTGGCGGTCTCTTGCGATTGCAGTCTTCCGACATTAAATTTTTTCACAGTATTTCTGGATTGTTGTGGCGTGGTGGATATCCGCATTCTTACCTTGGCTGCTACAAGGTAGTGATCCGAGTCGATGTTAGCTCCTCGGAATGTTCGGACATCCAAAATACTGGATGCGTGCCTCTTATCTATCGCAATGTGATCAATTTGGTTGACCGTTCGTTGATCTGGAGACCGCCATGTCCCCTTATGGATATCGAGGTGAGGAAACCGTGTGCTGGCTATAGTGGCATTTCGTTCCGTAGCGAAATCAATTAGCCTAAGTCCGTTACCAGACGTGTTGTCGTGTAGGCTATGTTTTCCGACAATACTTCTAAAGATGTCTTCTCTTCCTACCTTTGCGTTAAAATCTCCCAGCACGATTTTAACATCGTACTTCGGTAGTCGCTCATAGGTTTTGTCGAGAAGCTCGTAGAAGCAATCCTTAGCTATATCATCTTTTTCTTCCGTCGGAGCGTGAGCGCATATAAGGCTTATGTTGGCGAATTTGGCCTTGTTGCGGATTGTTACTATGCGTTCGCTAATGTCTTGGAAACATAAGACTTCTTGCCTAAGTCTGGCACTTATAACAAATCCGCATCCGAATAGTCGCTGTTTCTGCTCACTATAACACGGTCCGTAGTATATGTCACAGTTTTTCATCCTCTTTTTGCCCGGCCCATCCCATCGTATTTCCTGGATGGCAGTAATGTCTGCTTTGTAGCAGTTTAGGGCTTCCGCTAGTTGTTCGCCTGCACCTCTCCTGTTTAATGTTCTCACATTCCAGGTGCAGATACGAACGTCGTTGTCCTTTTTTCGTTTAGCAGGGTCGTCAACAATAAAATCAATCCTTTCCGAGGCTATTGGTTGCTTCGTAACTATGTTTTTTTCTGTGGGTGGGTAGTTAACCCAAAGCACAACCCCCAACCTGGAGGGCCAGTTCCAATTTATTAGATACCCCTAGGACACGGGGCCATCAGTATCCACTACGGGATTGAGCGCTGCCGTTGGCCTTTCGGTTCATCCGCCACCATCTCTGTTCAAGGGGCCTGACTAACCCTTGAAATTCCTAGACAACCTGTTGTCCGAATATGTCAGAGCAGCTCATCTAGGTTCGCCTGGGACAGCAGGCCGGGTATTCATCCGTGCCATTCTCACCAGGGTGTTTATAGTGTTGCTGTTTTTCGTCATGTTATCAACACTCGCACTTATCGTTTAGCAAGTCAAATCCGGTTGGATGAGACCAGTACCCGATGGTTACCACTTGGAGGTAAAGATAAGCACATTTGATGTGTAGTAAGAGTTGCAACACTGGGCATTGCCAAGTTAACGCCAATCAGAGTCTACCCTCGTTCTACAACACCCAACCATCTCAGAATCGATGGCTGAGTTAATTTAGCCATGTCTGTCTGTCCGTCTGTAGGGCACCGGGTTTTAGGTCTTGAATTTTGAGCTTAGATAATAAAATTTGGTATATGAGATCCTCGTACTGTATGTGATCCTTGTACTGTACTGTTCGAACAAATGTAAACATTTTCAAAATCCGCCCACTTTTTAGAAAAAAGGGTCAAACGGTTAAGAATTTTGAAATTTTGAATTTGAAAAAAAGTGTCTGAATAATGCGGTCACCAACTGAATTCAATCTCCTTTAGTAGTTTATTTATTGATATATTTTGTTCCTATTGTTCTTCTCTTTTCGTTCTCGATACTTTTTTTTACTTAAGCGCATACGTTTGATGTGTGAAAGTGACTGATTATATGTCAAAATAGCATTTGAAAAGTTTACAACGTTTACCATCTCACTTTTCCAGTTTACTCAACGTAATGTCATAGCCACGTTTGCTAGTATAGAGAAGGAGCGGCAAAAATGGATTTGGCAGTAATTGAGGGTAATAAGTATATGCTGTGAACACGAAAGAACACACCACATCGACGAATTGGAGATAACGTCACCATTGACATATTTAGCCTAGAGGCAGTACGGGACTTTGTCTACATCGACTCCGCTATTAGGCGTGTTCTATTGTTCAGACAGTTTATCAAAATCTTTAATGGTTCGACAAAAAACATAGCTTTTCTCCCGAATATGCAATGGCGTAGGGTATACAAATGGTTTTTGTAAGAAAACGCATATAAAAAGTGGGCGTTGGTTAAAATTATCTAAGAACGAAATGTTTATAGTTTCTTCGATAAAGAACACAAGGGAAATCATGATAGTATCTTGGATAACGAAAACGATATACCTAGTTTACAAAAACGGTTAAAGATACGAACGACGAAGGGGTGTAGGACAAACTTTTTATCAGACAGACATTGTTCCCACCAAAAATAAAAGCATTCCAACTGTCAAAATTTATTTTTTTTTTGTACTGGATCTTCTCCGACAAATCAGCCGAGTACCAACCACTCTCAAGAAAAGAAAAGCTTATCTCAACTCAACCGTTAGGATTCGGCATAAAATAGGAGCTATGAATGATTTTGAGAAAAGTTAGGCCCTGAGTACTAACGATAGTATTAACCCAAAACATTTCATTTGTTATTTTTTTTTTTGATGGGAACACTATTTTCAAATGTTGAATTTCGTTAATGAATAAATATAAATAAATATAATAAATTGTACCAGGCACAATGGGTATCCCGCAAGTACCATATATAAGTATCCATCCTTACACGACACTTACATAGGCCGTGCTACCTATGACATTTGCAGAAGCTATTTGAACATGAAAGAACAGGAGAACATGCTTCAAATGTTCATTAATTAAAAGTATTTGGAATTTTTAGTAGATTTAAAATTGTTTTCTGAAAGAATTTTTTCCAAACAAACATTGACAGAGCAATTTTACGTTTATTGGAGAAAAATGTAATGTCTTTATAGGAGAAAAAAGTAATGCTTGATTTGACATAACTCTGTTGGACGTCATTTGAAATAGCATTTCAGCGGAATGCGGAATTTCAAATTGTGAAATTGTATGGCGGAATGTTTTGTATTTCGGCTGAAATAACGAATTTCGCTGATGCATTGCGACTCGGTGGAAACGTTCTATTAGCATGTTGTGTGAACAAACTTAAAAAATTATTAGCTGTCTTTGACTTATATTTGACATCCCTAATATATTTGTCAACAAACACTTTTCATTCAGTTTGTGCTTGTTTTTTATATTCCGATAATTTAAATAGTATTTTCAGGAAAAAAAAATGTACATATTAAAGCCGAACTATTCGCATAATGTTGTTCATGCATACATAACCATTTGGACAAAGATTACATACAGTAGGGTAAAAACAATATACTAAAAATGTTAATCCCAAATTCATGTTTTCGATTGCAGAGTTGCAGCGCCGCTGTTCTCAATCTTCATATTCAAAGCTACAAAATGGAACTGCTAAATGGATATTTTGAACATGGTATGACGACTTCAAAGAAAGCCGCACATTTATAGGGAGTATAATAATGGTGTGATAATGAATTTGTTCCATAATCGATAAGATGTCGAAAAATTGAATGAAGTTATCCATAACATTTTGATTAAAAAAAGGCAAAGTCAAAGTCAAAATTACTAAATTTGTCCAGGAACAGATGAAAAGATCAACTGATTGACCCCATGTGGACCAGAGTTAACAACATGCTATTTTAGCAAGCACTTGATGGACTACTCGATATACGGATTACGTCATAATAGTTTGCATTGGAAGCTAATGAATCAAAAATGTCATTTATTACTGGATGAGCGCAGGAGGTGGATATTCGTGAACTGTTGCGTGGTGAGTTAAATTTTTGATAAATAAAAATATATATCTGGTTTTATTTTCTTTTAGTCATGTTCAACACTTTGAAATAACATATGACAAATGAAACGCATTTTGGAATGGTTTGCTATGTACATTGATGCGCCATAAAAGTAATAGGTCTGTTCCCGTACAAAATAATATTTACTGATTCTAACTGATTTTTACTGCGTACGGGAACGGTTTTATGCAAAAATCAGTAAATATTATTTTGTACGGGAACAGACCTATTACTCAATCAATGTACATAGCAATTATGAAGACAAAATATAGTATTTATTGTCAATTGTATTAGTAACAAGCTGGCCCATCATTTTGCCATTATCAAATGGAATGACCACCTTTTTTTTTTTCTAAACCTTCGCGGAGCAATTACGAACAAATCCGCAGATGGAAGTATCCAATTTGGTCCAGTCGTTTTCGAGTTTTAAGCATCCGAACAAACCAAGATCCATTTTTATATATATATATAGATTTTATATATATATAGATATAAAATAATAATATAGATGAAGTATCAAAATCAATAAATCTTATTAAAACAATAAATTCCGATTTCAATTCTTTTCTAATTCACTTCTTGGTGCCATTTTGTTGTCTGTGCAGTAGTTCTACCCATGTTTATACGTTTTTGTCCAAATTTTAAAACTTTCGAAAAAAAATTTGATGCAAATACTTCCGCAATGGTAATAAAAACATTTTGTTCATAGATCATTTTCACCTACGCCCACATTTTGGGGGCGTTTTCTTACAAAAACCATTTGTATACCCAATCCCAAGGCATTAGCAATAGAAATACGTTTTTTTTTGTCGAACCACAAAAGATTTTGAGAAACTGTCTGAGCAATATATTGTGACAATGTCATTTTCTGTTTTTCATCGCCATAAGGCCTATATTTTGAGGATATTAATTTAAAGGATGGGATGGGATAGGGTATTCAACGATCCGCATAGCGGATTGTAGCCTCTCATATGTTTATACCCTATCCCATAGGGGTATATTAGTTTTGATACTTAGTTTGTAACATAGAGAAATAATTTAGCTACATATACCTCAAAGTATATGGATCGACTCAGAATCGCTAGCTGAGTCGAATTAGCCATGTCTGTCTGTCCGTCCGTCCGTCCGTGTGTCCGTCCGTCCGTCTGTCTGTTCGTCACCGATTTTTGGGTCTTAAATTTTGAGCTAGGATAATGAAATTTGGTATATAGGATCCTTGGCCGAGTCACCAGAACAAGTGTAAAACTTTTTAAAATCCGCCCACTGCCACGCCCCCTTTTAGAAAAAACGTAGTTTTAAAGCAAACCGTAAGGAATTTCAAAAAAGTGTGTTTGCAAAATATTTAGACAATCCTAATATCTATATTTTGTCCATACAAAGTTTTTTGCCACGCCCACTTTTTGGGGGCGTTTTTAGTAAAAAACGTTTTTTGTCCAAATTTTAAAACTTTCGAAAAAATTTTGATGCAAATACTTCCGCAATGGTAATATAAACATTTTGTCCATAGATTATTTTCTCCTACGCCCACATTTTGGGGGCGTTTTCTTACAAAAACCATTTGTAAACCCCATCCCAAGGCATTAGCAATAGAAATACGTTGTTTTTTGTCGAACCACAAAAGATTTTGAGAAACTGTCTGAGCAATATATTGTGACAATGTCATTTTCTGTTTTTCATTGCCATAAGGCCTATATTAGCCTCTCATATGTTTTATATTGATTTGCGCTCTGGAAATGAACAATTTACCCGGGGTTTAGATTTGCATATAATAAATTCATTACTTCTCTATTGGTGTTAGTTTTGTGAGTTTATGTGTAACTTTCAAGTGGTGATGGGTTCTAACTACATGCATGAAATTACAGTCATGAACTTATCTGACATGTCATACTCCGGCGATAATTCTACTGAGTTGACAAAGCAAACTAAAAGAGGGTATGATAATTTCACTGAAAAAGGATATTGGTAATTAAAATAAAAATTAATACCTATTGGTTTAAATTTGAAATAAAATCAACACAAAGCCAACGTCGAAAAGAGGGTACTTCAAATAGAAGAAATTTGACGATAGACATAATATAATCGCAATATGCCCAAGTGTAAAAGACAATAAGCAATACCCAAATGTCAAATTGACATTTATGGAGTTGTCGACCTAACTTGCAAGCAAAATGTTTTGAAAGATCAGCATGCAAGGAAGAACTCTCTTGTACAGATACACTAACACGTATAAATATAATGAAAGTTGAATTTATTGCATGCAAATCTAAACCCCGGGTTAATTAGGCAATAAAATACGGAGCTTGGTTGGCTTAACCGACGTCAATGTCGAATTTGTTAACAAAGTCGTCCGTCAAGAATGGAAGATCCCACCACATGGAATCGGATATGTAGATACTAGCAAAGAGGTATATAACCATAGAATACGCATCACAGCTAAAAATGTTTTAGTCGTTTCAGTACCCCTCATAGTAAATTTTCGTTGTATGAGATGCGCACTCTTGTAGTTGTATACTCTTTGGTACTAGCAATAACGTGTAACACATATCGTTTACATCATGGTATATGTTGTCAGGTGGCATTGGGACCCTCTTGAATTTGAATGTAGAACTGAACGCTGATAACACTATAAATATAAAATGATTGTCAAATGTGTGCTAGAAGTGCTAGGACATATAAGTTAAAAGGCTGATTTATGAAAAAATATATTTTTCCAGGCAGAATGCTTGACCTTTATTGATTCAATGAAAACTTAAGATGAATTAACCTTACCTACTCCACATGCATTTATATTATGAATTTTTAAATCAG
The DNA here is from genome assembly GCA_932526625.1 of Rhingia campestris. Classification (NCBI taxonomy): domain Eukaryota; kingdom Metazoa; phylum Arthropoda; class Insecta; order Diptera; family Syrphidae; genus Rhingia; species Rhingia campestris. Next base: position 92,285,322 of record OW052183.1, read on the forward strand.
CAGCGATGCATTGGCACATATTTATACCCTATCCCTTAGGGGGGTATATTAGTTTTGATACTTAGTTTGTAACATAGAGAAATAATTTTGCTACACATACCTCAAAGTATATGGATCGACTCAGAATCGCTAGCTGAGTCGAATTAGCCACGCTGTCTGTCCGTCCGTCTGTCTGTTCGTCACCGGTTTTTGGGCCTTAAATTTTGAGCTAGGATAATGAAATTTGGTATTGCCACCAGAACAAGTGTAAAAATTTTTGAAATCCGCGCACTGCCACGCCCCCTTTTTAGGAAAACTTATTTTTTGGCCAAACCGTAAGGAATTTCAAAAAAGTGTCTGAGCAGCATATTTAGACAATACTAATATCTATATTTCGTTCATACAAAGATTTGCCACGCCCACTTTTTGGGGGCGTTTTTAGTAAAAAACGCTTTTTGTCCAAATTTTAAAACTTTCGAAAAAATTTTTGATGCAAATACTTCCGCAATGGTAATATAAACATTTTGTCCATAGATCATTTTCACCTACGCCCACATTTTGGGGGCGTTTTCTTACAAAAACCATTTGTATGTCTAACCCCAAGGCATATGCAATAGAAAAACGTTGTTTTTTGTCGAACCACAAAAGATTTTGAGAAACTGTCTGAGCAATATATAGTGACAATGTCATGTTCTGTATTTCATCGCCATAAGGCCTATATTTTGAGGATATTAATTTAAAGGATGGGATGGGATAGGGTATTCAACGATCCGCATAGCGGATTGTAGCCTCTCATATGTTCACATTAGAATCATGTTCCAATATGTTCGTTCGTTCGTTCTACATGTCCTAGCCATCTTAAACGTCCAATGAGGAGTTTTTTGACCAGGGGCATGTCGCTGTACAGCTCGTATAATTCTTGGTTGAATCTTCGTCTCCATAGCCCGCCAACGCAAACGGGACCGAAGATTTTTCGAAGAATTTTCCTCTCGAATCTACCAAGGATTTCTTCATCCGCTTTTGATACGGTCCATGCTTCAGCGCAGCGCCGTAGAGCAGGACTGGGATGATCAGGGTCTTATATAGGATCTCCTTAGTAGTTCGAGTGAGGGTTTTACTACTTAATTGCCTTCTTAGCCCGAAGAAACAGCGGTTGGCAAGAGTAATTCTTCGTTTAATTTCTGACGAGATGGTGTTGTCAGAGTTAATAGCGGAGCCGAGGTAGACAAAGTCCCGTACTACCTCAAAGTTATATCTGTCAATGGTGACCCCCTTCGGGTTAGGGGTCAGAATATACCCGAGGTAAGGCATGCCTGTCGTAGAAGGCGACTAAAATCCACTCTCCGTATACCGAGTGTAAAGCGTATACAAACAACAAAAATGCAATGAGTACAACGAAAAGATTTACTACCCCAGGTGGCAATTCAGTTTCACTGGAAAATCCACCCTCTACGGAGGTCGGCTCTACGGATTCTGGGGAGAGCCAATTATTGCAAATGTGTAACCCTTTCGGGAAAAGTTCAAGGGTAACGAGGTCACCTACATCAGGATCTCAAAAAAATATATGTGTCTCAAGGAGCTCGACAACACCAGAAGTGTCAGCCCACGAAAAACGAGACTCAGTGAAAAATAAGAGCCTAAAGGAAGAAAACGACGTTCTTCGAACAAGGCTTAACAATGTCGAACTGCTCTGCGAAGAGCTTCGTAAAGAAATTCTCCATCTAAAGGAAGAAAATATGACTCTGAAGAGTTCATTTAAAATACCAAAAACAAGTTCAAACGGCCCCGTGAATTCGGAATACCACACGGATGAAGAAGAACTCAGTCGCGAAACTGACTGGATCTTAAAGAAAAGACCAGTTAAAAAGAGGAAAGCTGTATCCTCTCCTGAAATAATAAACCGCGACAAAGAGATTATTAACAAAGCGAAACAGCTAAAACAACGTCCCCCACCGCCAATTAATGTGATCGGTATTGACGACTTTAACATGTTGCATACCTTGCTAAAATCGTTGCCATTATCGGGCTACCAAGTAACTTCGCTAAGAAAAAATACATGGAAAGTCCTCGTTAAAGACCCTGAAAGTTACCGTCTATTATCTCGCAAGCTTAATATCGATAAAATAGAATGGTATTCTTTTGAAAATAAATCTGAAAGGCCTTTACGCGTTGTAGCTAGAGGGTTACATGCGTCGTGCATGGCGAAGGAAATGTAATAAAACGCGGCCTTCCTTTATTTATACTCACTTTCGATAAAACAGAAAGTTTGAACAAAATTTATGAAATAAAAACAATACTTAATATTGTTGTAAAAATAGAGCCTATGCGTAAGGATTCCAAACTAGTTCCCCAGTGCAAGCGCTGCCAAGGATACAATCATACGCAAAGCTATTGTCAAAAAGAACCGCGGTGTGTAAAATGTGCCGGCAATCACCTGACGGTAGATTGTATGTCAGATAAGAAAGCTCTTGCTATCTGCATTAACTGTAAAGGCAATCATCCGGCAAATTATCGCGGCTGCGAAGTAGCTAAAGAGTTGCAAAAAAGACGGACGAAATTTAATAGTACATATTAATTCACAGAAATTAAATTTAAACAAGCAACAGCCTAAAATTCCGATTAAAAATATGTCGAAGAAACAGCAGGCCATAATCGAAGAACCTAAATGTCCACAAACTACGCGGCCATCAGATATCCGTTCGGATCTTGTACATCCAAAACCAAATGTACAAACGTATGCTCAAGCTACAGTATCCAATAACGCCCAAAAAAATATCTCACCTGACCCAGTTTCAAATGTATTTTCGATTATTCTTTCAAAACTTGAGGAACAAAGCAAAACGAATAAACTTATTTTTGACAGGCTCGTTAAGCTCGAAAATAGTATTCGCAATAGAAGTACCCCACCTTTAACATGAATAGATTGCTTAAATTTCTTACGTGGAATGCCAATGGCCTTTGGCAAAAACTTGGAGAACTTGAATTATTTATGCAGGAAAAAGATATAGACATCTGTTTAATATCCGAAACTCACGCAAAGAGTAATTCGAACTTAAAAATAAAAGGTTACCTCGACTATCATGCTCTACATCCATCGAATAAGGCTAGAGGTGGAGCCTCACTATATATAAAAGAGTGTATCGAACATTCGATTGATCTTAAACTAGAAATCGAAACAATGCAAGTTAGCTCTATACAAGTCAAAAGCAGACAATCCTTTCTGAAGATATCGTCTATTTACTGCCCACCACGATGCAAGGTTGAGAAAATTGACTTTGAAAACTTGCTTAATTCCCTTGGACAACGTTTTGTCATCGGAGGGGACTTTAATGCAAAACATACATTCTGGGGATCTAGATGCATATCACAGAAAGGTAGGATGCTTTATGATATAGGTAGAAAGTACAATACCGAATTTCATTCTACGGGAAAACCAACTTACTGGCCAACTGATGCTAGAAAAATACCGGATTTGATCGATTTTTTCATTGTAAAAGGTCTGCCGTCCAATCGAATCAAAGTTGAAGAATGCTTTGATCTTTCCTCTGATCATTCTCCAGTCATTTTAACAATGAGCGAGTCACTGATTATAAATGAAAAACCACCCAGATTAACAAACGCGAAAACCAACTGGGAAGGTTTCAAAAACGATATTGAAAATAATATCCGACTGGGTGTATCGCTTAGAACCCCATTGGAACTCGAAGTCGCTGTTGACTCATTTATCAATACCATCCAAAAAGCAGCATGGAATAATACTCCTCAACAGAACAAAATAGTGAGCTATAGTAAAATTAAGTACCCCCGTGAAATACAAGATTTAGTAAGAGAAAAAAGAAAAGCTCGTAAAAGATGGCACCAAACTCGTGCCCCGCAAGATAAAACACATCTCAATCGGTTGAGTAATTTGCTATCAAATTCGATTAAATACTTTAAAAACCATTCAGTAGAAACTTATCTGCAAAGCCTAACCGCTGGAAAGGAATCGAATTATTCGCTCTGGAAAGCAATTAGAGTCATAAAACGGCCAAAAATCGCTGTGCCGCCCATTAGGGTAACTCAAGACGTTTGGGCAAAGAGCGATAAGGAAAAAGCTGACGTTTTTGCCTCACATCTTGAGGAAACATTTAAGCCATTTGATGGTCCGGCGCAAAATGAAAACATTAATATATTCGAGAGTACAACCGATAATAACATAGTAAGATATGCAAGTATTGCCGAGCTTAAACGGGAAATACAGAAACTAAAGCCTAAAAAAGCTCCGGGTTATGACCTGATTACAGGAGAACTTCTTAAAATGTTGCCTCGGAAAGCATTAACTAAGCTTCTTTTTATTATAAATGCAGCAATCAGATTAGAATACATACCAAGACAGTGGAAAGTCGCGGAAGTGATTATGGTTCTAAAACCAGGAAAATCACCGAATGAAATAAAATCTTACAGGCCTATTTCACTTCTTCCAATCATTTCAAAAGTTTTTGAACGGATATTACTCGGTCGCTTACACCCCATAATTGAACAGAAACGTCTTTTACCTGACCATCAATTTGGGTTTAGAAGTAAACATTCAACGGTGGACCAAGTACATCGAATTACAGATGTAATTGAGAAAGCTTTCGAAGAAAAGAAAATTTGTTCAGCCGTATTTCTTGACGTGTCGCAAGCTTTTGACAAGGTGTGGCACAAAGGCCTTACTTATAAACTAAGTCAAGTTTTGCCAGAACAATTATATAAAATCCTCGTGTCGTATCTTGAGCATAGACTCTTCCGTGTGAAACTTGGAAGCGAATATTCCGAGTTCAAAGAAATAATGGCAGGTGTACCGCAAGGAAGCGTCCTTGGACCAATCCTGTACCTCATATTCACTCGTGATATCCCACAAACAAACGATACAATAGTTGCAACGTTTGCTGACGATACTGCTATACTAGCAGTTGCCACAACAATAGAGGAAACAAATATTAAATTACAAAACGCTCTTAACGAGGTTAATGAATGGACTAAATCCTGGCGGATTGCACTTAATGAGAGCAAATCGATCCATGTAGATTTTTCGTATAAACGGACAAACAATTTGCCTGTATTTCTAAATACGGTTCGAGTCCCGTTTGCAAATGAAGCGAAATATCTCGGTATGACACTCGATGCAAAATTAAAATGGAAGTCGCATGTAAAAAAGAAATGCGAAGAACTTAAGAATAAATACAGAGAACTGTACTGGTTGCTCGGAAAATATTCGAGGCTTAACCTTGATAACAAGCTGCTATTATACAAGCAAGTGCTAAAACCGGTTTGGACATATGGTATACAACTATGGGGTTGTACCAGTGAAACGAATCTAAACATTTTACAAACTTTTGAAAACAAAATGTTAAGATCATTCGTCAATGCGCCGTGGTACATAAGGAACGAAGATCTACGCAGAGATCTGGGTATTCCTGCGGTTAAAGATGAAACAAAAAATTTTGCACGAAAACATAAAAAACGTTTATTAGGACACGTTAACACAACAGTCCTCCAAATTCTGGACGAAACAAATATATTGCGGCGTCTTCAAAGAACTAAACCCTTAGATTTGGCCCGATAATAACAAACCGCGCTATAATTGCGGAAAAGCAGGAACTCTCAAAGGAAAGTTACCTGCCAAACATATTATATAATCGTGATAAAAAAATTGCTGGATAAGTCGAATACTTAGTTGCAATAGAAATACCAAATGGGTGGTGGTTTTAGTGAGTAAAAATCTCACACTACTTTGGGCACGTGCTCATCGTGTCTATGAAGATTTCCACCAGCCCACGGAAAAAAAAAAAAAAAAAAATGGTGACGTTCTGTCCAATTCGTCGATGTTGTGAGTCCTTTCGTGATGACAGCATATACTTAGTCTTACCCTCATTTACTGCTAAACCCATTTTCGCCGCTTCCTTCTCTATACTAGCAAACGTGGCTATGACTTCACGTTGAGTCCTACCAATGATGTCAATATCGTCAGCGTATGCTAGTAGTTGCACCGACTTTTGGAAAATTGTGCCTCTGGTGTTGGCTTTGGAGTTATGCACAATCCTCTCAAGAATCAGATTAAAGAAGTCACATGACAGCTCATCGCCTTGCCTAAATCCTTTTTTGGTATCGAATGTGTCGGTGAGGTCGTTTCCGACCCTGATGGAGCAGCGAGAATTCTCTATCGTCATCCTACACAAACGGACGAGTTTGGGCGGTATACCAAAACTAGACATGGCTCTGTACAGTTCGTCTCTATAAATGCTGTCATGTGCGGCTTTGAAATCGATGAATAGGTGGTGGGTATCGATTTGGACTTCTTGAGTTTTTTTCCAGGATCTGCCGAAGTGTGAAAATTTGATCGGTTGTGGACTTTCCTGGCCTAAAACCACACTGATAAGGGCCAATCAGGTTGTTGGTAAACGGTTTCAGGCGTTTACATATTACGGCAGATAGGATCTTGTAGGCGATGTTGAGGAGACTTATGCCTCTGTTGTTGGCGCAGTTCAGATGGTCTCCTCTTTTGTGGATCGGGCAAACGATGCTGAGGTTCCATTCTTCAGGCATACTTTCATCCGACCAGATTTGGCTTATGAGTTGGTGGATGTTACTAACCAAGTCATCTCCGCCGGCCTTATAAAGCTCAGCGGGAAGGCCGTCATTTCCGGCAGCCTTATTAAGCTTGAGTTTAGATATTGCTATCCTCACTTCACTCAGGTCGCGTGGTTGGCAGTTTTCGCTGTCGTTGCCAATATTGAATGGTTCGTTCTGCCTGACAGCGGAATGTTGTTCGTCATCGCCGTTTAACAGTCTGCAAAAGTGGTTCTTCCATATCCTCAGCATCGACTGTGTCTCAACTACAATATTTGCTTGTTCATCTCGACAGGCTTCTGTTCGAGCCTTGTATCCTTGGCTTTGACGTTTTACACTTTGGTAAAACTTGCGAACATCGTTCCTGGAGTGGCACCTCTCTATATCCTCGATCGCGCGCTTTTCTTGCTCTTGTTTCTTCTTGCTGAAAAGCCGATGTTCTTCCCTTCTTCTTTGCCTATAGAGCTCAATGGCAGCTCTCGTCTTCACCTGCAGCTTAGCCTTGTAGGCATCGTTCTTGGCTGCGAGCATCTGTCGGCATTCCTCATCAAACCAGGGGTTTCTTGCTGGTGGGCGCGAGAAACCTAGCACATCAGTTGCGGCTGATCTAATGGCCTGTTGGCATCGTTGCCATTGCTCTTCGACATTCGATGCTGGTGGTATGGTGTTTATCGAGAGGTTAAGGGATACGCGTTGTGCGAAGGTCTTGGCGGTCTCTTGCGATTGCAGTCTTCCGACATTAAATTTTTTCACAGTATTTCTGGATTGTTGCGGCGTGGTGGATATCCGCATTCTTACCTTGGCTGCTACAAGGTAGTGATCCGAGTCGATGTTAGCTCCTCGGAATGTTCGGACATCCAAAATACTGGATGCGTGCCTCTTATCTATCACAATGTGATCAATTTGGTTGACCGTTCGTTGATCTGGAGACCGCCATGTCCCCTTATGGATATCGAGGTGAGGAAACCGTGTGCTGGCTATAGTGGCATTTCGTTCGGTAGCGAAATCAATTAGCCTAAGTCCGTTAGCAGACGTGTTGTCGTGTAGGCTATGTTTTCCGATAATACTTCTAAAGATGTCTTCTCTTCCTACCTTTGCATTAAAATCTCCCAGCACGATTTTAACATCGTACTTCGGTAGTCGCTCATAGGTTTTGTCGAGGAGCTCATAGAAGCAATTCTTAGCTTTATCATCTTTTTCTTCCGTCGGAGCGTGAGCGCATATAAGGCTTATGTTGGCGAATTTGGCCTTGATGCGGATTGTTACTATGCGTTCGCTAATATCTTGGAAACATAAGACTTCTTGCCTAAGTCTGGCACTTATAACAAATCCGCATCCGAATAGTCGCTGTTTCTGCTCACTATAACACGGTCCGTAGTAGATGTCACAGTTTTTCATCCTCTTTTTGCCCGGCCCATCCCATCGTATTTCCTGGATGGCAGTAATGTCTGCTTTGTTGCAGTTTAGGGCTTCCGCTAGTTGTTCGCCTGCAGCTCTTCTGTTTAATGTTCTCACATTCCAGGTGCAGATACGAACGTCGTTCTCCTTTTTTCGTTTAGCAGGGTCGTCAACAATAAAATCAGTCCTTTCCGAGGCTATTGGTTGCTTCGTAACCATATTTTTTACTGTGGGTGGGTAGTTAACCCAAAGCACAACCCCCAACCTGGAGGGCCAGTTCCAATTTATTAGATACCCCTAGGACACGGGGCCATCAGTATCCACTACGGTATTGAGCGCTGCCGTTGGCCTTTCGGTTTATCCGCCACCATCTCTGTTCAAGGGGCCTGACTAACCCTTGAAATTCCTAGACAACCTGTTGTCCGAATATGTCAGAGCAGCTCATCTAGGTTCGCCAGGGACAGCAGGCCGGGTATTCATCCGTGCCATTCTCACCAGGGTGTTTATAGTGTTGCTGTTTTTCGTCGTGTTATCAACACTCGCGCTTATCGTTTAGCAAGTCAAATCCGGTTGGATGAGACCAGTACCCGATGGTTACCACTTGGAGGTAAAAATAAGCACATTTGATGCGTAGTCAGAGTTACAACACTGGGCATTGCCAAGTTAACGCCAATCAGAGTCTACCTTCGTTCTACAACACACAACCATCCTTTGCAGGTTTTATTAATATTCTTTCATACATGGAGGAATCAGTAATGGGAATGTTAAGAATATAGAGTATAGAAACTGCAAAATATAGGGCTTCTTCTATAGTGACGAAAGGGACATTTTCTTTATTTAATGTTCTTACATCTGACATTATGTATGGATAAATTGATGTTAATTAATTCTTCTTTTAAAATTTAAAATTTATATTGGATATTCAATAATACATCTCTTTTGACAATTTTATTGTTTTTTAACATTGATCCAATTTCATTAGTGATTTTGGTTATGTTATTAATTCTTTCATTATGCAATTTATTTATTATACTTTGATTATTGGAATTAATAAGTAGATTATTCATTTTCATTTTTATTGTAATAAAATCATTAAAGTCGGGATTGCCAACAATCCATTTCCATGTTGATCCTATTAAATCTGAAGATCTTCTTAGATTTTTCCCTTGAGATTAGACATTAAGTTTTTTATTTGCTCATGTTCATGGGAAATGTAAAGGAAAGGAATCGTTTTTTGTTGCGTTAAGTTCAAGCATCAGAGAAATTTTTGTCAAAAGTTGTTCGTTTGGTCGAGGTCAATGTCGTGGATCCGTTTGAAATTTCCGTTCTGTATCTCTGTTTGTCCGGTGTGTATTGAAACGAATTGAGAGTTAGAGATATCCAAAATTTGGATTTCTGCTTTTGAAATGCATAATGCATGTATGCAAATAAGAAAGATAAGAAATGTTGATCAGTTTCTAATATTGCTTTACATCTCCAGGCTGATATGTCTTACATGGTTTCTTCGTTTGGTTGTGATGCCTTAAATCTTGTTCTTGTTTATCCAGTTCTTGGATAATTTAGATAATTTCTTATATGAGGAGATCGGTTGTGAAATGAACTGTAAAATTGTACTCATTAGTGGCTCTTTCTAGCAGCTCTTCAAAAGATCGGGTTACTTGATCGGCCTTGGGGCATCTCATGATCTCAGATAGAGTGGAATGGAACCTCTCAATCTGCCCGTTAACTTCACATTTGTAAGGTTGTGCTCTCCAAATACGATTATTGAACTAAGGGCTTTTTCGTTGTCTATGACAACATTCTCTGGAATGCAGGTAGAGAATAAGATTTCTCAGTTACAGCTCTTGACTTGATAATTTTATTCCATAACTTTGAAAACGATTATCACTCAGACGGTAGGTCGAGACCTCATGAGGAATCGCTCAAAAATCGTCTGTGATTTGACGATTTTTGTTTTAAGTGAAGCAAATAAAGTGATATCGCCGGCTGCAAAAAGGAATATTGATCTTACGTGATGCAAAATGTACCGTCGAAATGTTATCGTCAAACGATAATCGCTTTACGGAATGAGGGCCTAGGATTGCCTTCCATCGTTTCATCTTGTGTTTCGTGTTACGATTGCTTAGCGCATATGTTATTGGCTGGTGGTCCGTATATATTTTCACTTTCTTTGATCCGTACACGAAATTCCTAAACGAGTTGATAGTCCAAATGATGGCGAGCATCTCTTCCTCGTTAGTGGCATAGCTTTCTTCTGTCTTTATCAGTGTTCTCGAAAGAATTGTTATGGGCTTACTATCCTGAGATAGCACAGCACCAATTGCGTAGTCGGATGCGTCTGTCGTGAGTTCGAACCCCTTGTCAAAGTTCGGATGAATGAGAGTTACTTCCTTTAAAATTAAAGATTCCTTAATTTGGTTGAAAGAGTTAATACTATTTTCACCAAGATCTATTTCTTTTTTTTAGAAAGATATCTGGACACTCGTCCTTTTTCCCCCTTAAAAGGGCTGTCAGGAGTTTCGCTGATTTTGCGTAGTCTTGGATAAATCGGCGATGACATCCTGACATACCTAGGAATGATCTCCTTAAGTGTTTTAGGAGGTGGTAACTTTGTAATGGCTTCGAATATTTTGGGGTTAGTCTTAATGCCTTCGATATTTCATCTCGCATGAAGCGTCCATTTTGTGTTGACTGTCTAGATTGGCGAATTATATGGTGATTTCGATGGTCTGATAATCAATTGATAATAAATTATCCTATATAAGTTGGTTAATTTGTTTTTCGACTTCTTCTTTAAGTCCTCTTGGATATGGGTAAGATTTCGACTAGCCTTTTTCGATACTTATTGTACGGATTTCAACTTTTACAGTTGTCGCATAAGTAAGTTTCTCGTCGGCATCGGAGAAGAGTTTTGGGAAGAAACCAATAATTTTTAGATGCTGCTTAAGTTGGATAAAAGGGTTCTGATGAATTTTAATATAGTTATCTTTTATGTACCTATATGACCGTGTTCAGATTTTTAAGGGTATCGTTCTCTAATATGCCCTCGAATGACATAAGGGTAGGAAGTATAAAAAATTGTAAGCTAACTATTTCAGAACCAAATAGAGGAATACGAATTTGGTGGGTTATTCTAATGTTTCCCCTACGGAATTAGCGTACACAATTTTCCTGTATCTATTAGAAATTTAAACACTTCTCCACTCTTTGCAATGTGCTCGAAATAAGGAAGCGAAGAGTGTTTTAGTCTTAAAAGTAAAGGTCATCAATTTGTTGTGGTGGATCAAAATATTGTTCATCTGTTTGAGCGTCACTGTATTCCGTAAGGGATTGTTCGTAGTTTTGGTCTTCTTGATTTATCGTGTCTTCGTATTGTTCAATTTCTTGCTTTTCGGAGACGAATTTGCCAGTTTGGTAGATTCGCTGCATTTTATACGGCTGATGGAATTGTTGCGAATGTTGGCGTTTCTGGGGAATTGGCAGTTCGGTAGTTTACCTTTTGTGATGTTATAGGAAGCGGGCGTTGGTTTGCTGGTACCTGCTGCTGGTAATATCTTGGCTGAAACTGTGGTTCTCTATAAACTTGAAGAGGTCGGGGATTACGGGTTTGTGAAGAAAATGCGGATGAAATTCGCGTCTTGGTGCCGGGATTGGTTTTGGAAGAGGTACATCGTGTCTTTTTGGAGGAACCGGTGGTAATGATTGTTGGATGAGTTTTCGAACATTAGGCTGGGAGTTTTTTTTTTTCATGAGTTGAAGTTTTCGGGTTGTCCGGAAAATACTCGGAGGATTTTAACCACGTCCGGTATCTTGTGCATGTCAGATAAGTTAATGTCGTTAGTTCTAGTAAAAGGTTGGTCGATGTCATTGTTTATGTCTGACGGGGTTCATTATTGAATTGAAGATTTGACGTCCTTGTATTTGTAACGTGTCTGCCACTAGTCTAGTAATAAGGGCTACTGTTTCTTTGTTTATAAGATTTTGATCGGGTGCAGAAGGAGGTGGAACGACATTTTCAGTTGGCATTTCTAGGCGGGATGGCCTGATTAAATTATTTGGATTTGACATTTTAAGATATAATCAAAAAAAATTCCCATTTCAATTAATTAAACAAAAATTAATTGAAGCAATGATAATTAAGACTAAAGGTTTGTGTAAATAATTTAGGATACAGAATTTTTGTTTAATTGTTTACAATTGATAATACAATTATTTCGATCTTAATCTAATAAAATTCTAACAAAGTGATTAAAAGTGAGTCTAGCTCAAAGTTTTCTTTTTCAAGGTTTAATATGACTTACAAAAATATAAATACTGCAGCTTTGCTTTCCAAAGTTCATGAGCAGTGTTTTTTTTTTTGTGGTCAGTGACAACTAAAAAGTGATTTTATGTCTGTCAGTATCACATCCGGTAAGCAATGGTTGCTAAATAGGTGGTCGGAAGCCATTAGTCGTTGTAGAGACTGTGCTTTCAACTTTACAGACGAACATATTTTTCTGTTGGTTTTTTTTTTATTTAAGTTCTCATGCAAGATTTCGACATCATATTCCGGACAGGCTCCATCCAGGAGGTCATAAAATTCTTCCTTGAGAGGGTTTTCACTTCTCAGTCTTATCGTTAAAGTCATATGTCCATTATGAGGCTGATGTAGCAAAACGTTGTTCTGATGAGGATCTGATTTAACAGCCATTAAAGACAGCTTTAATAAATGCAGCATGATTTCCATTTTTGCTTTCCTGGTCCTGGCCATCGTATGACCTGTGCGTGCTTTCCAAGTGCATACTCGTAAGTGCTTTGAACAGAGTAGAACCGTTATCCGAGGCTGTTGTTTCTCTCATAACTAACAGATAAGTTACGGAACATCAAAAAGGGAATTATTATAAGCTGGGATATAAGAAAACTGATGCATGACAATTCAAATGTTACCTTCCGCTGAAAATGTTGATCCACTTAACAAAAAAATTATGCAACATTAGAAAGACCCACAATACAGACTTTTGGAGTTTAGAAACATACAGTCCAATTAACACAAATGTATTTTTGTAACAAAACACTGCTCTAACGTTGCACATTTTCATCTAAAAAATGTATATAATATATTTTTCTTTCCATTTTCATTTTTCTGTTTATATATATTCAATATATATATATATATTCAATATATATATATATATATATATATATATATATATATATATATATATATATATATATATATATTGCATATATATAAACAGAAAAATGAAAATGGAAAGAAAAATATATTAAAGTTAAATAAAATACGCCAGTTCTTAGAATGTTTCTATAATACACAATTTTTATTAGCAAATTACTAACTATCATTATAATTTACAAAAATCATCATTTATGACTAGGATATTTTATTCATAAATATAAAATATTTTTATATAAATTTATTTTTAATAGCTATTTTTATACATTATAAAAAACGAACAACTGTTATAAAATAAACAAAAACAAACAATATAATAGTAATAATATGCTAAACATTTAACTAAATGTTATAAAAGAAACAATGTTAATAATATTGTTGTTTTGCTATTTTTGGTATTTAATAATGGTATTTGATTAGACTATCATCATGTTATACTGATACTTTCTATAGACATGTAAGTATCCAATTATTAATTCTAAATTATACAATTATATTTTTATACATGTATCTTGAGATATTATTTTTATGCACTTCATTAGTTTTTCTTTGATTCTGAAATGTGTGCGCTTTTGAAATAAAGTTATTTCATGCTTGCTTATAAATATTATTATTTCTCCTCACTAGTTGTTTAAATTAACAAAATCTAAATTGAAGAATTTAGAAGAAAAATAAAATTTTATTGTTTTTTAAATAAAACAAAATATTCCACAAAAACAAATGTTTGTTTCCTGTAGAAAATTTTTCATACAGTATGTAGGATTTGTTATTTCTTAGGGTTGTATTTGACGGATTGTTGATTTTTTAACTTATCACACTTAATTTATGTGATTATTGCAGTAAAATTATTAGATTAAACGATTATGATTCCGTAAACGATTACTTTTAAAGTAATACTACGTTTTCCTACTAAATTGGCGGCATCTTAGAAATTGTTGTTAGTTTCTCATAGCACAGATATTTCATACCAGAAAAAAAACTTTTTGCTACGTTGATCAACGGGTGATAGGCAAGGTAATTTAAGAGTTTAGACAAAATTAATGGTGGGTCATTCCCACAGGAGGTTTATAATTTACAAACCATCCTATTGAGGTTATAATCTAGAAGTCGATAAGGGAGGAAACGATCACGGGACCAAACATGTGTCTTATTTATAAGATATATCGGGTTAGTGGTAATGATGGCCTGTTGAGTCGATGATCGTGTATTTAAGAAACAATGTACTGATAACAATAAAATATTTCTACAAAACACGTATTCGATAAAATTATAATAAACACAATATAGCTGCGTGTTTCAAATGGCACAATTCCTTCATAGAAATATATAAGACTTTATTAGGTACGTTTGGGCAAAGATCATGAATTCTATACAGATGACGCACTCCATATAAGAAAAATTGTTCTATGGCGCGTAGTGCTGGCACAGCCCGCCATATGTTTTTTTTCTTGTTTTTCATGTGTTTTCATGCACCCCGCCCGCCCGGTCCATGAAGCTACTGAGCAAAAGTTTCTGTTTTTTGTTCTCAATGCGTCATCTGTATAGAATTCATAGCCTTTAGTTTGTGCGACAAGTAACTTCAGTAACATACGCATTGCAACAACAAACATATGAGAAGGCTGGAATTAGTTGTGCGGATCGTTTAATAACCTATCTCATTCCAGCCTTAATATTAATATCCCCAAAATGTGACCTTTATGGCGATGAATTATAAAAAAATGTGATGTTGTCACAATATATTGTGCAGACAGTTTATCAAAATATTTTATGGTTCGACAAAAAACAACGTTTTCCTATTGCAAATGCCTTGGGGTAGGCCCCAAAAAAGTGAGCGTGACGAAAAACTTTGTACAGACAAAATATAGGTATTGGGATTGTCTAAATATGTTGTTCAGCTTGAAAAGTAGGCGTGGCAGTGGACGGATTTCAAATTTGTTTGCTCAAAATTTAAGATCTAAAAATCGGTGACATACAGAATTACGGACAGACAGACGGACATGGCTTAATCAATTCACCTAGCGATTCTGAGTCGATCCATATACTTTGAGGTATATCTGCCTAAATTATTTCTCAATGTTACAAACTATGTATCAAAATTAATATACCAGGTCTATGGGATAGGATATAAACATGTCGAATCAAAGGAGATCGGAGTCAAGTTGTCGGAACCAGTTGATAGTTTACTCTTTCTTACCAACACATTTATCCAAAAAGTACATTTGTCTATAGGTCTGTTCCTGTACAAAATTATTTTTACGAATTTTTTACGGGACAGTTATACGTACAAATAAATAGTAACAACTTTTTGTACGAAAAAAAAACCTTTTTTATTGATTTTTATGTAGGAGTAGTTTCATTATTTCTCATTTGAGTACTGGAACTGCAAAGTAAAATTCAGTAAAAATAATAATAATGGGTAATGAACCTATTGTCTAACATAAATTTCACAATTTTAAGATCACGAAACAAATTTGAACCCTTTTTTACATGTAACGTAAAAAGCATCGAGCATTTTTTGGACGGAAAACTATAATACACAATAATGAACTATTTATTCTTATGTTTAGAATATTTGAATACTAACACTAGACATAGAAAGGGTTGGGTTATATTAGTGAATATGATTTCTGTTAACGAGAGTAATATTATGTGGTAAAGGTGTAGTTGTACTGAATATTATCAAAGTAAATTGACTAGAGTGTACACTGAAGGTACTTGAATTGAAAACTTTGTTTTGAAAATTTATAAAATGCATTACCGTACCTTGGAGTTAGATAATGGTATCTCAACACATATACAGAGTGCCTTTGCTGTTCAAAGTCGATAGCGCTTTCCACCCTGCCAGAAATAGAAACCAAAAGAGCATACTTGACAAGACAATTTTTTTTTATATTTTTAGTTCGCTTTCTTTCACTGATGAAAAATACAAACTATTGTTTTATTAACATTTTGTTATCGGTTATGTGCGACAAAACAAGAAAAACTCTTTTGATGATAACTCCATTTTTTACCATTATCTGGATAAAAACAGCTTTCCACAATTCATAAGGACACATGGCGGTCTTCACATCAACAAATGATCAATCAAACTTAACAGTATTTTTAATAGCAGAACTTTTCAAATATCTATCAGGTAGTGCTGGAAATGAGAATGAGAAACTCTTGGTTTAACGAAGAAAGGTGAAAGAATGATAACTACAAAGTAAATTGCAGGTGAACAAGAAAGCTGCTGAAAACGCGTCCATTGAGACTTATAGGCTACGAAAAGGGAGAGGACACCAGATCTTCAGAAACAAGAAGAAATGCGCGCCTTAACCTTCTTGTGAGATATGCCACTTCCTGAATGATGTTTAAAAAAGATACTGAAACACATGTGTAGATATTCTGTACTCCGTCAAGCAATCAGTGCCGCATGCAAAATCCACGAACAGAAGTATTACATGCATGCAATGCATTAAAAATTTGTTGCTAAGCCCCATAATTTATTTAGTGTTTTATTTCTTCAGCAGAATAAAATTAATCTCATCTGTTTGGGAAAATAGCTGAAGTGCCTCATAAAACATCAACCCATGACCTGATTGTTAGATTCCTTTGAAGTTCACTGGAATACGAATAGTAAGAATTTAATTTCCGCTGGACTGTCGGTTATTTATTGATATTTTTATCTAGTAAATTGCCGAAACAATACCAGGAATATCCGATGATATCTACGTTGACCGAAATCCTATTTCATACATAATGTTAAAGAGCATATAATAACGTTAAAAAGTAAAATTATATAATAAAACATATAAAATGATAGTTCTTAATTAAAGCAAAAACATTGCCTTGAACGTAAAAAGCACTCTGCACATTTATAGACTGTTATACCGTCTCCCGCCTAATCAGTATTTATAATGTGATCTTTTCTAAATAAACTTTTTTAAGAACTCGTAATAAAATACGCTGAGATCCCTATAATGTTAACCTCTTCATGTATGAAATAAGAAGTGCTTTTAACAAGAGATACCATTTTACATGTAAAGTACGGCACAACGTAAAACGTTGTATTTTAATTCTATGAACGTATAAATATTAGACAAATCATTTTTAATACACACATTATTGTGATGTCTAGTACCTGGTATTATATGTTTGTGTATATACGTCCCACTAGTAGATCAATTAATTGGGCATTTATCTAGACTTCCATTTTTTATAAATGTATATAATATGTCTGACTATGTATTTATATAATCTTATAGGTGATTCTGAAAGTTTTCTTTTATATTTGGAGTTGTGTTTGCTATTCGCTTCATTTGTTTGTTTATTTAGTTTTTGCTAATTTTCTTTGTTTAAAATGATAACAAAAAACGCGTTCACCTTGTCGGAAGTGTCATATTAAGACAGAGTTGAAAATCACGCTGATCACCCCATCCGCCATTACCCTTGCGCAGTTTTGTTTTTTTAATCAAACTGACAACAGTTAATGTCAGTGATCGTGGGAACATTTGTCCTGCGTTTCTCGCGATTCGAAGAACTTGTTGCACTTTTGAGATCACTTGATTGGATTCACAATTCTTTTTCTTATGATGAACTCCACTGAAATGAAAAAAATAGGGTAGTTTCAAATAAATGAATAAGAAATAGATACAAATTAAAACTTAAAAAATGATAGATGTTTCTTAAATTATTGTTTATTAGTATATTAAAGTAATTATAAAAAAAGAATAATGAGTTATTATTAAAGTGATCTACTCAGGATGCCAGTCATCTCTTCTCTGTGTCTATCGTTTAGTTCGTGTACGTGTGTTTTATGTATCTATTGGTTCTGTTCATTTGTTGATTTCATTCGGCCTCTCCTGACTGTTGTAAGCCCTCTAACAACTGTATGCGCCTATTAGCATCGTCCTCTTTCTGATAGTCTTCTTCATCGAATCCTAGAAATTCGGTTTCACTCTCGTCTCGTCTTCAGATAGGTTTGACTCTTCAGGGTTCATTGCGTTCTAATTGTTTATCTTATCGACCGCCATAACAACTTCGAACGGTTTATGGGAAACACGACGTCCTGGAACGTCTGCTACTATATAACGGTCGTAAGGTAGTACTTTTGTCACTATATACAGACGGTATTTAGCTTCCAACTTTCTAGATTGACCCATAGAAGGAACTTCACGTTTCAGAAGTACCAAGTCACCAATATGATATTTTTTGATGAATCTCTTTAAATTGTACCGTCGTCGCTGGTTCTCTTGATCTCTGCTTATATTCTCTAATGCTATCGAAAGCTGGTTCTTGTTATCATATTCTGACATCTACTGCTAACGGGTCTCATCGTTAAAATGTTACCATCATATCCTCTTGGCAGTTAAAAAGTAGTTGGAATGGAGTTTTACAGGTCGCTCTATGATTTGTAGTATTTATTCCGTATTGGACTCGTCCTAAGTTCAGATCACAATCTTTACCCTCTGGATCAGTCGACATCATTGTGTTTTGACGGTGTTAACATCCTGTTAATCCTTTCGACCTGTCCATTTGCGCGTGGAGTTCCAGTTGCATTTTTGATGTGCACTATATTCTTCGACTTACAGAAATTTTCGAAAAGTTTACTAGTATAAGATTTTTACTCAAAAGGTAAAGTGGCTTATGTCGATTTTTCACAAGGAGAGCTGTTTTAAACTTAAAAAATGATTCCAACAAAACTGTTTCGCTGGAATTTTAAAAAATCGTATAGAATTTAGTATTTTATTTAAAAAAACTGACAAAAGCCGTTTTGACTTTTATCTGAATATAATTAAAATTGACTTAAGTCACTTAAGCCGTTTTTACACTTTTTTGTCTATGTTTACCTTTGACTTATTATATGTACATACACCAACCACTTTTCCTTAAATTAAATGACAACATATCATGACATAGTTCTCTTTTCTTTCTTTATTAACACAACGAATTCAATATTAGTAGTACCTACATATTAGTACAGTACAACGTTTTTCTTTTTTGTTTGTAAGTAGATAATATAAAAAATAATAATTTTTTTATATAGATACAAGATACTGACATATGATGCCTCCTAAAGAGCTTCTTCTTCAGCATCTTCGGTTAAATCAGGATGAAAATCTGGCTTAGATTCTGTGCAAAGGGCCCTGTAAAAGTCGTGGAACTGCTCATCGATCAAAGGAAGTTAATTAATCAAGTCCTGTTTTTTTGCTTCACTTATTTTATTCGGTCCATCATAAAGCAACTCAAGACAATCTTCAGTTACTTTGTTGCATCCTCGCTTTTGAATATTAATATTTTTAAACGGTTCTTTGTCGTCCAAGGAATTCTTATAATAAATAATAAATGGAGTTTTTCTTGAAAATCGGAGCCAGCTTATATTTATCCAATTGACTTTATTATTTTCGTCATCAACTTTACGAAAAATAAATTTGTTTTTTACACTTGACCCATATTTCATGAAAGTTGTTCTGTTGTTGTTGTTTTGAAAGTTGTTTACTAAGAAGTTTCTTTTTGATCCAACTCCCCTTACGAATTGGTACCAATCTCTTGGGTGGTGAATTTTGAATGCAGATTTTTTTCTTCCTCTCAATAATAGAATGGTCAATGTCGCATTCGATATGTGTGTGACCGGGAACGAGAAACTTGTGGTCTATGTGCTTCAGGGCGCATTAGCATTATAACTGCAACCATCTTGTTTTTGTTTTGCCCGAAACAATTGTCGCTGTAAAAAACGACATGCTCAGTAGTGGGCGATAACGCTGATAATAAATGAAGGTGTTCGCATAAGGAAGATGCAACTTTGTTGCCTCGCCACATATAACAATGTGTAATTCCTTCGACACAATCATGTACTGTTAAGTTGAATGTATACAACTGTCTTTTATAAAAAGAAATAGATGATTGGAGATAGGGTGTAGGTAGGCACTGCAGCAGATCAAATGTAAATACCTTTAAAGTTGGTTGATTTTTCGCAGACCCAATATCGTTCTTCTTTGACTTATACGCAGATTCTGATTTTTTATGGTGTTGTTTCTGCTCCATTTGAATGGTGAGTAAGTCAATTCCTGTGGCTACTGATTTTTTTATAGCCAGTGTATCACATTTTGTGCAGGTATCTAACTTTGGCTTTTTAAATTTAATATTTAAGTCCTTAAAAATTTCACTATATTTCGTAATGGAAATTGGATTTTCAGTGTATAATTTATACAAAAGGGATAAGCTTAGGCTGGTATCAAAATATTTTTGAGAAGAGTACTTACGAGTGTAATGGCTCTCGTATGCTGGAATACTGTTAATATGCTCTATAACTTCATTTCTTTTTGTAACTGATATTTTGTTGGTCGGAGTTGACTTTGCGCGCATATCTTGCATTATAACTGTTCCTGGAGATTCGATCTTCTTTGCAATTACAGTTTTTAAACAGCGGTCAGTTTCACCTAAAGTCATTTTAAAGCATTTCTGACAAACTTGCATTCGGATACCTATTAGCTGAAGCAAATAATTATATGTAAAATTTCGATTTCGAGTTGCCTTAGCAGTCTTTTTTGTGCGTGTTGTTTTCTTTTCCTCTATAGAAATCTGTCCAGATACGAATGAGAACTTCTGATTGTAATTTCCCAGCTCCCAATACTGTCTGAAAATGGTTTCCTGCTCCACTACTGATAGTTTTTCCTTGTATTTACGTTTGCAATCAATAAGGGGCTTCATTGTTCTTGCGGTGATTTCTTTTCCGGTTTTAGTTCGGTATTCTTTACCCAAATTTCTTTTTTGGGTCCTTCCTTTTTGTGTTTCTTTTGAAATGCTTTTTGAATTAATCGAAATCGTTTCTTCGTTCCTTCTTTCTGAAGAAATATTTTGCTCTATCTGCATGGCCAATTCTTCAATTTCAGATTCAGAAAAGTTGTCTGGGGACCCATCGCTATCATCGCTATCTTCATTGAAAGATTCGTCCGACATAATACTCAATTCTGCTGCGTTCTTCAGGCTACAGACGTTTATATCAAATATTATATATTAATAAATTATAAATATTATAATATTTCTATAAATTATTTAATATCTCTTCAAAAAAACTTTAATTTATATATATAATCTCTAAGTATATAAATTATATAATCTATACTCTTAAAGATAATATAATTATGGGATATTTATAATTATTAATAAATATAATAATAATTTATTAAATAATAGAGGTTTACATGAAGTTAGTCTCTAATATATATATATATATATATATATATATATATATTATAAATAATTATTTATTTATATATAAATTATTGGTATAAATATTTTAATAAACCAATTCCAAAGCTTGAAGATGTTTCGTTAGCAACAACCGGCATAAAGATGTCATTTTCTGAATCTGTTAATATTTTAATTTGTAATATAATTTTATAAATTTATATTAATTTTTGTATTTTATCAACAAACTCCTTGAGTAGTCTTGATTCTATCTGTGGAGCAACTCGCTGTTGAGATACTTTCATTATCTGGTGTACAATCTTTTTAGTTTATTATAACATAACTCCGTGTATCTAGCATTTTACCAAACCTGACATTGACATGCTTTTTGATTATAAGCAATAATCATTTTTTAAGAAAATATTAAACTTTATATAAGTGGCCGAAGAGTGCTTTTCGTATTCTTCCAATGTTTTCTTGAGATGAGAATCCGCACAACGAAGTAAATTGCCTAAAATCCCTTATGAACGTCAGCCACTCGAACGTGTTGCCACTAAATCGTGTTAACTCCGTGCTCACTGACTGTCGAGCGTGTAGATGTGACATCGTTGTTTGTATATCAGGAACATCTGGTGACTTTGATGAACTACGTGCAACCCATTCAGATGTTGTTTCTTGTTTTTATCTTAAGACATCTGAAACCTCACTAGCATTCTCATCCGAATCGTCATCGCTCAACTCCAGCTCCAGAAGTTTCTTCTTCAGTTCCAGCTTGAGTTCGCCCGGCTTCAAAATGGTTCTTACTGTTGTTACCAACTTAGTTGTTATCTGCTCGTTGTCACCGTCATTTATTTGGAATAGTTTTCCTACTTGCTGCAGCTCGTTATCTGAGAATTCTTTCAAAATGTTCATGCATAAACTTGAACTGTCTCGTTCCAACTCGTTCCAGCCAGAAAACTTCATTATTTTGTTTACGATGAACTCACGTGAACCACTGCTTATTTTGAAGAAAAGCGCATTGTGTATTTTCGACAAGACTGCGTCATCAACTTTAGACAATTCCTCAGCAAAATCAGGAAAATATTTTTGCAATCCCATGATTGTAATTTAATATTAGCGTCTCTTTTCACTTTTCAAATTTTAACGTCTTATAGTGCTTACACACCGAATCATAAACTTAGTTTTTGGCAAAAAGCTTACGTAAACCACTGGATGCTTTCATACCGAACTCTGACCAGGTTTCGTTTGCCATTTCATTCAGCTGTGAATTGTGATTTTTGATACTAGCTGCAACATTTGTGTATGAAAATATTGTAATTGAATAACAAAATGAATTCTAATATAATCAAACTAATATTAGCATTTGAAGTTCAAAATGAAAAAAATCTAATGATTTTGACAACAGTTTTTGACTCTCAAGACCGCCGCTACGAAAAAAAAAACGCAAATTAATGCTTCTTCTTTTTGTTTTTTTTTTCTTTTCAATATCCATTTTAACTATACAAAATTAAAATGGATAATGGATATGAAGAAAAGAAAGAAGAACCTACTAGGTTTTGAGAACTGACAATGTATGGGAAAACTCGGTTTTCGATGAAGGTTTCAGGTGTTTTTGCGAAAACTCAGTTTTCGGTTCGGTGTGAATGCACTATTACACAGCCGCACTTCTGTTGACAGATGTTGGTCTCGTCTGGGATTTATTGCGCACTTCTCACAAGGATAGGTAGGTAATTACAATTTTTTTTTGTTCATTTTTGCAGCACGATTCAGTCAATTAATTATAATTTCTTTTTTGGACAAATTGCCTTCCCACTTTTGAATTTTGTTAGATATTTCTTAAATTATTGTTTATTAGTATATTAAAGTAATTTAAAAAAAAAAGAATAACACACGTGTGTGTGGTTTATCAAAGATTATGAATTCTATACAGATGATGCACTCCATATAAGAAACATTGTTCTATGGCGGGTCGTGCTGGCACAGCCCATTTTAACTATACAAAATTAAAATGGATAATGGATATGAAGAAAAGAAAGAAGAACCTACTAGGTTTTGAGAACTGACAATGTATGGGAAAACTCGGTTTTCGATGAAGGTTTCAGGTGTTTTTGCGAAAACTCAGTTTTCGGTTCGGTGTGAATGCACTATTACACAGCCGCACTTCTGTTGACAGATGTTGGTCTCGTCTGGGATTTATTGCGCACTTCTCACAAGGATAGGTAGGTAATTACAATTTTTTTTTGTTCATTTTTGCAGCACGATTCAGTCAATTAATTATAATTTCTTTTTTGGACAAATTGCCTTCCCACTTTTGAATTTTGTTAGATATTTCTTAAATTATTGTTTATTAGTATATTAAAGTAATTTTTAAAAAAAAGAATAACACACGTACCATGAAGCTACTGAGCAAAAGTTTCTGTTTATACCCTATCCCATAGGGGGGAAATCCGCCCACTGCCACGCCCCCTTTTAGAAAAACCTAGTTTTAAGCCAAACCGTAAGGAATTTCAAAAAGTATCTGAGCAGCATATTTAGACAATCCTGATATCTATATTTTGTCCATACAAAGTTTTTTGCCACGCCCACTTTTTGGGGGCGTTTTTTTAGTAAAAAACGCTTTTTGTCCAAATTTTTAAACATTCGAAAATTTTTTTGATGCAAATACTTCCGCAATGATAATATAAACATTTTGTCTATAGATCATTTTCACCTACGCCAACATTTTGGGGGCGTTTTCTTACAAAAACCATTTGTATACCCCATCCCAAGGCATTAGCAATAGAAATGCTTTGGTTTTGATAAAGTGAAGTGATAAGTCATAGCGAGTAGACGTGTTTTCTAGTGTTTATCCAATTTTGCGTCTGTTTTTTATTTTATTTTGTTTATTGATTAATCTATTTTGTTTTGAATTCGGTTATTCATTGTGTCGAATTAGTGTTTAGCGTTTAATTAATTGAATGTTTTAAAAGCATCTTTAATTTAACGTAAATTAAATATTTTATGTGACAAAAGTCAAAAGTATAATTTACTAGTGGTAAGCGGTATTTTCGCTTGTATCATCTCTTGTGTTGTACTCTCCCTAGTTCCACAGTTATTTGTGTATGTTTAATTCTATTTAAAATTTGACCCCTCCAACTGTTTTCCTATAACCTATAAAAATAACTTACATTAACAGCAACCTTATTAGCCCAAGTAGTAAGGCAGTCAGCAACAATTGCGAAGACACTCATCTGTCGTGGGTTCAAATCACGAACGGATAACTTTTTTTTTTTCTCAAACTCATTTTTTTCTTTTAATTAAGTAGCGCAAAGCATTGCCATTCGGCTATTATACATATATTCGGCTTTTATATATATAGTGGATTGTTTAGCTCAAAAATGCGTAGAACCAAAAAATTCTACTAATGCCATTTTTGCTTGTTACGGCCCGTGTGGAAACATTTTTCACACAAAATGCGTTGGCTCTTCCAACGCATTTATGGATAAAATAAATGCAACTGAAGGTGCATTCTGGTATTGCATGCCGTAAATTGTCCATCTCGAGACTAGCTTTCAAAATGTCGGCATTTAAAGCCGATAATGTTAGGCTCTCAAAAGGTTTCAAACACCTTTTCGAGTCTTTTAATCATGCAGTATCCACTGCGTCTGCATTCTCTGACCCTTGTCTGTCCGTTGACGCTTCCACATCTACTGAGCCTTTGCCAAGATTGGAGCAAGATATTTCCATAGGAGAACACAAAACCCAGAAGTATACTGATACAGATTTAATACAATCTGCCCCGACTCATGTAGCCAATGATAAAGTTGTCGCTATTAAAGGAAAGCGAAAGCGTGATACGAACTCATCATCGGCTAATCCAAGAGCTAAACGCTCTAACCTTAGAAGTCAGATTCTAAACAAACCCAATTCGAATCCAAATTTGTCGGTAGGATCGTCACCGACTGAGACACTTTTTACTCCTCGCAATATAGCAAATAAACCGTCTTCTTTAATTCCATTATTGACTTCGGAATTATCTACAATTGAATCGATTCCTAAACCCAAATCGATTTTTATATCAAGATTGAAACCATGTACTTCCTCCGAAAATGTAATGACTCACTTGGTTTCAACAAACCTCGTCCCCGCAGGTACCTCTATTAAATGTACTAAAATTAGTAAACCGGAAAGTTTCGTTTCTTCATTTAAAATAGTTGTACCACCAAATCTATTCGAAAAAGTATGTGACACTAACATGGCCCGAAAATACTATTTTCAATGAGTTTAAGCCACGGAGAGCTAAACGCGGAGTTAAAAGCTCAGCACCAAAAAACTCTACCGACTGTCCCTCTACTACCAAAATGTAAGAGGGCTCCGAACATAAGCAAAAATATATTTCTAAACTCTCAAGCCTTTTCACACGACATATTCTCCTTAACCGAAACGTGGCTTAACACCAGTATACTTGACTCGGAACTCTTTAATCATGAGTTCTTAGTATATAGGAATGACCGTCACATAAATGACCTAAAAGCGCTTGGAGGAGGTGTTCTTACTGCGGTTCGCAGTCACCTTACCTCTGAGAAAATTGATTTTCCATTCATTCTTAATACCGAAATAATTTGTGTTAAGATTACTATTGGAAATAAATACCTTTATGTCGCAAATGCGTACATTCCCTCCTATCGTCTTGATACTCTGTATTCTGAGCTATCAAAGGCTTTAGAATACATCTTTGACTTATCTTGTTGTGACAGTAATATTTTGTTGCTGGGCGATTTCAACTTACCACACATAGAATGGGTGCCTTCGGAAGGAGAACCTCATTTTATACCATCAGAAGTCTCTACACAACAAGAGCTATCACTACTTGATAACATTTTATCATTTGACTTACAGCAAACAAGCTGTATAAAAAATCATAATAATCGAATTCTCGATTTAGTTTTTTCTTCTGACTCTGTAAGTACTGCAGTATAAGAATCTAGTACCAGTATCACTAACATAGACAAAAATCATCCTTCATTAGATATTTTTATTGACATAGGCGGACATCTGTACGAACATTCTGACTCGTATGATCGTTCGTAATTGGGTTCAATCATATCTCTTACTAAGAACTTATCAGGTAAAATTTAGAGGCTCTAAATCCTACCCTTTTGTTGCCCAATCTGGAGTACCCCAAGGTAGTCATTTAGGCCCTATCTTATTCATTCTTGCTATTAACGATGCAAAAGCTTGTATTCGAGAGAGCAAAATACTGATATATGCTGATGACATGAAAATTTTCAAATGTGTAGGAGATCTAAGCGATTCGCTTTCACTTCAAATTGATTTAAATAGCTTAACAACATGGTGTTTTGAAAACGGTTTGAATCTGAACCCCACTAAGTGCCAGCATATGGCATTTACACGAAAACGTATTCCGTCCAATTTTAGTTATACTCTGTCGGGGCACACTCTCTGTCGTATAGACAGTTTTAAAGATCTTGGTGTTTATTTTGATCCTAAATTGGAGTTTAATAAACACATAAACGTTATTGTGAATAAATCCAACTCTATGTTGGGATTTATAAAAAGGTGGTCAAAAGAGTTCAATGATCCTTATGTCACCCTTTCGTTATATAATTGTCTTGTTCGCCCTACTTGGAGTATGCCTCACAGGTGTGGACACCCTTCTATGTCGTTCACTCAAATAGAATTGAGGCAGTCCAACGCAAATTTATAAGATTTTCTTTGAGAGGACTTCCATGGGATGATGTACACAATTTGCCTCCGTATAGGTGTCGAATTAAACTGCTGCAGTTGTTGCCTTTGTCTCAACGTAGACTTAACAATGACATGGTCTTCTTACACCAAATATTATCAGGACAAATAGATGCTCCTGATCTTTTAAGTGCTATTGGTTTTAATACCCGTGGAGGTTCCTATAACCTTCGTAGACTAAATATTTTACATATTCCTAATCATAAATACAACTATGGTATGCATGAGGCTATAAGTCGCATGAGTAGAGTTTACAATAAAAATAGCGATGTAGTTGAACTGCATGTTAGTAAAAGTAGTTTTAAAAACACTTTGCGTAATTGTATTCTAGAGTCGTAATAAGTGTATGTTTATTTTTTTTTGTTTTGTTAATAATACAAAAATAAAGTTTGATTTCATCGTTTATTGATTTTGTTAGTGACGTCAAACTAACTTCAGTGTTTTGTTATGTCCCACTAACAAATGCACTAAATGATGAGCCTGTGGATGCATTTTATATGCTGTGGCAAATCTCTGCTCGTAGATGCGCTTGTATTAAGCTCGCTACGACACAGATCTGATAGTGAAAAAAAAAAAAACTGCCTGAGCAATATATTGTGACAATGTCATTTTCTGTATTTCATCGCCATAAGGCCTATATTTTGAGGATATTAAATTTAAGGATGGGATGGGATAGGGTATTCAACGATCCGCACAGCGGATTGTAGCCTCTCATATGTTTTTGTTCTCAATGCGTCATCTGTATAGAATTCATAATCTTTGGTTTTATGTATCTGTTGGTTCTGTTCGTTTGTTGATTTCAAAAATATGTACATATTTTAATTTGTTACGGGGTGGTTGATGAAACATTCTATAAAAACAGAACGGAGTATTTTTTTTGTTCGATTAAATTTTTGTTTACAGATTGATAAATTATTTTAACAAAAAATGTACGCTTAGTACTATGAAACTAGTATTTACGATATTCTTCCGAGTCGATGGACCGTGGTGATGCTAGTAACTCAGAGTACTTGTCGATTCGTCTGTAATGTTACCATACAATTATTTAAATAGTGAAATTTATTTTTATGTTGGATAGGGTTTATTTTGATTTAAACGCCAATATAATTGAGTGACCTTATCCCGGGGATACACGAAACAGTATCTAGCTCGAGTTACGATGTGTTCTACAGTTTCATAAAGTAATCGTGCTAAAAATTAAAAAAAAAAAATAAAACCATAAAGCCACTTATGTGATGCGGAAATTTCCAAACATGATTTTCAGGAACTCAACTTTCAGTAGGCATCTACTGTGTCGACTGCATTTAACTTATTTTGTAAGGTTATTGCAAATAATGAAGCAGGAGGCCATACAAAATAAACATGACATTTAATTTTTGGCACAAAGAATAGAATGTCCTGTTCAACGTCAATAAGAAACGGCCGTGAACTATAGAAGTTTCTCCTGGGGTGGGGCACACACTTCGGAATATGGAAATGCAATTAATAATTGTTTATTATTACTAGGGTGCATATATTTTGTTTAAATGGGTATCAGAAAAAAAAATATAAAAATTGTCGGTTGACACACTATTTTTCTTTAGAAATGTGATACACTTCAATTAAAAGTACTTATAGTATTTTCTTATAGACTTTTGGTCTTGCGAAATAAGAATGAGTCAACACTTGTGAAGTGCAATAAATTTTATACTTCGCAGAAATCATTTGCTTACAGATTTTCTTATATTTTTGTTATTTCGACAATGGCGTGCTATTTTAACTCAGGACGAATAATTAGTTTAAAAAGTACATTAAGTTAAAAATAAATCAAATTTATATAAATTTAATTGAATTGTTTTAATAATTAACATTTCATTTATAAATTCAAATTAACTAATCAATTATATATACAAATAATAATATAATGAAAACAATTATTTTCTGAAAACCGTACTAATTTATTAAAACAACAATATTCCCCAAGGCTTAGTCAACGTTTGTGTAAAATAATTAATTATGATTAGTAATATACACTCACCACTCCCCGATGTGGAAGACTCGGGGTCCTTTGACTATCATCGCATGCAATTTTTTTGCTAAACACTGTTGGGAAACATGCTGTAGTGACCAATCCCAGTTATAGTCATCGTAAGAACAGAAATGCTTTGCACAAACTCGTATTCCATGCCAGGTGCTTCGATTAAACGCAAAGCCCATATTATGTTTGCTGCTGATCCATGGCATCACTTCCACCTGTAGAACATTTTAAAAATCATCTGTTAATAATGCATAATATTCACATTTAAAGAGACTTTACAAAATGTCAATTATAATGACGAACAACTAATTTCGAAATAAACAAAACAATTTTCTTGGCATTTCCAGGCATATAAATGAACAATGAGCATGTTTACAAATGTATACAACATATTAGGGATTACTGAATTGTACCTGGAAATGTTTTATGAATAATTTCAAATATTGTAAAATAATATAAATAATACCATTGCAATAAAACGTTAGAAGGCATACTAAAATAAAAGATTCCGATCAATTGATTTTTTAAACAATATACAGAATGAGCTTTTATAGTTATAGTGGAAATCACAAACCATGCAAAAATAGAATACACATTTAAAAAAAAAAATAAAATAATTTTACTGGCAAATGTTATAAAAGTGTATTGATGTATAAGTTCAAAACCCTAATCTAATTTCAGATTTAAACGACATTATTATGTACCTGCTTGCGGTATAAAACATTTGTTTTCGGAAGTCTATGCACCCGATAAACAACCTATGAACAGTAAATATATTATTTTCACAACATAAATTGAAGAAGAAATAAGTGAGTTATTTGTACAAAATTGAAATAATTCTATTGGGTTTAAATAAATGGACATAAATGACCAAGGAAAAAATGAGAAAGAGACCAAACGGCCGCGGTAGATACAATGTTTTTCGGCCAAATCACTCACCCTACACGCTTACGAGCTAAATTATGTCACCATCACACCCTGCTATAATATTTAACATTTGTCACATCTGGAAATAACTTAATATAAAATAAATGTCTAGCAGACATAGCGAATATGCGAACGGGCAGCGCCAGCAACCGTTCTGTTAAAACTAATCATAAGTCCATACATTAAACGCTTATTGCAGGGACATTTGATACACGCGCATAATAACTTATCATATTGGGCTAAGGGGAAAATCACATGCAGACAATGTATGCGTGTTCCGGAATTTGAAGGAAATCAGTGTCTATGTGAATTATAATGATTTTCTGCTATTGGCCAAAACGGAAAATTCCGTTAAGGAATAATTGGACCAAAAATAATTTGTGGTAGTAGTATATATATTAAATTCCATTCAATTTGACCAAATAGTTTGTGAGAAATTGACAATTTTCCTTATATGGCCTAAATCCGAGAATCCGTTATACGGATTTTCTCAAGAAAAAAACTGGATACGCAGTTCTGTTGGAACTAATATACTAATAGTATGTGTTAAGTTAAATCAAAATCGTTAGAGCCGTTTTCGAGTAAATTGACGTTGTGTGTAATTTGTATATGGTAGGTACCGTTAATAACAAAAGAACAAATCGTATGCCCGAGAGAGGAAAGACTCACAATTGCTTTCGAAAAATTATAAAAAAATAAAAAAAAAAAAATTGATACCAAGTACCTTTAGATGAATTGGCTGATCTTAATTAAATTTGTAAATTAACAAAAATGAGCAGTGTAAAGTGTGCCTTTTTTTTTTTTATTGATTGAAATGCACGTCATCAGTTGTTTGATTGTAAGTACATTGTTTATATAAAAGAAATTGCTATTTGAAAAGTACTTATCATGCACATGCTGAAGTTGCGAATACACAAACTTTGTTTACTTGTTACCATTTTATTTTCAATTAACGTCAAAAACACTTAAATCTACAAAAAACATTCTTGGTACAGATTAGTTGTTATTAAGTAGCAATGAAATATAAACAATCATATTTAATACTATTTTTCTAAAAGCAAAATTATAAATAAAAATCAAATAATGGATTTAAATTTGTAATCAGAGAAGATAATAGAGTCTTAAAGATATAGATAGATAAAGAGTTGCGAAAGATAGTGGAAAAGTGAAAGATGTTCTACCTTCTGATAAACTGAATACAATGATGGTAGGACGTGATAGCTCCAAGTTTGTTGTGCTGTACTTTTTTCAGTCGTAAGTGCATTTAGGTCACCATCGGCGGCAAAGTGACTTTTCAAGCCATTTGACTTGAATTTGTGCTCATTTGTGTTACTATTAGTATATTTCGCATTATATTTTTGCTTAACATCGTTGTTTTTATTGTTATTCATGTTATTGCCTTTGAAACTATAGCCTAATAGACTATTAGAACCAATAAGCGAAGAATACTGACCATTATAGGTTTTCTTATTAGTCTATGCGTTTTTTTGTAATAATATCGAACAGTAACACAACAACAATGAAAGAAACAATATTGTATTAGCAAAACTAGAAAACATTAAATATTTATTATATATGTTTGTAGGTAGATCTATAAAATAAATACACGTAAACGTCGAAGCTTTTCAGTTCGTTTAGAAAATCATCGAAATAATAAACAATAATGGGAAATTAAAACGAAAACAGATAATTGTATGTATGGATGTTTAAGGCGGTTTCCGTACTCTCCGATTGAGATGTGATATAATTTTGAAAAATATGTTGTGTCAATGATGGATGATAAAGGGATTGGAAGGGATGAAATATAAACTCACCTTGCTGTTGTACGTGTAATAGTTGAAAGTTTTTAAATACGTTCCTAGTGACAGGATGTTACATTGCGGACAAAGGTCTGTTGCCCGTTTTTCCATCAATTCCAGCAGATAGAGAAAATCCTCAGCAACATAGTGATCTTCCTCTAGGAACAAAACCAGACCTGCAAAGTGCCTATTTGTAATGCCGAACAGAAGTAGATTCAAGAAAAAACCTTTTTGACTTACCGGTATGGAAGCGTGTCACTTCCAACTGATCGAAAACCCTATTAGCCTTCCACCACCAGTGGTGTTTGGTTTGGGTAAATGCAGCTTCTCTATAATGTCCATAGAGATCTGGATGCAATGCATTGTTGCATTTTCGAATAATTGCTCTAAAACAATAAAAAAATTATAAAAAAAATACTATAAACTATGGGTCATTAAATTGTTTCACCTAACGCAGGAGTAGCTTCCTATAACGGGTGGTTAAAATTTAAGGGATGATGTTGAATGTGAACCACACCTAAACCTCAAGTTTTTTTCTGCATTTCATTGGACATTTCTCAATTTCAGACTAACTCAATTTGAACCATGGAAAGATACACAATCGAGCAACACGTTAAAGTTATTCAGGCTTATTATGAAAATGTGCGTTCAAATCAAAATGCATATCGTGCACTTCGTGATTTTTTCGGCCAATTTAATCGTCCAAAAGTGCGTTCAATCGGAGAAATCGAGCAAACATTTGAGCAAACCGGGTCTGTAGGAGATGTGAAAACACCAGTGCATACTCGTACAGCTCGTACTGCAGAAAATATTGCTGCTGTTCGCGATACTGTGGTTGAAGAGCCTTCCACCTCAACTCGTCGTCTTGTCCATCAATTGCACCTCTCACGCTCGTCATTGATAAACATTATGCATGTATTATTTCCAAAATGAGGCCGATCAGGCAGTTACTGTGAATGGTGTTCGCTATCGCGAGATGATAATTAACTTTTTATGGCCGAATTGGAAGATATGGATGTGGACGATATGTGGTTTCAACAGGACGGTGCCACTTGTCACACTGATAACGAAACAATGGCTCTTTTGCGTGACAAGTTCAATGGCCGTGTAATATCAGGTGGTGGCGATGTCAATTCGCCGCCAAGATCATGTGATTTGACACCGTTGGACTTCTTTCTTTGGGGTTATTTGAAAGAAAAGGTGTACGTCGATAAGCCAGCAACAATTCAAGAGCTAAAGGATGAGATAATTCGGCACATTAACGGCATAGAACCTCAATTATGCCTCAGCGTCATCGAAAATTTGGACCATCGGATGGAGGTGTGCCGCCGATGTCGTGGCGGTCATTTGGCCGATAATTTGTTCCATACATAATTGAACCATACCAATATTATCATGATAAAAAGAAATGGCAATAATTTCCCAAATAATTTGTGTTTAATTCAAAATCAACATCGGCCCTTAAAATTTAACCAACCTTTATAAACAAACCAAAATAATTTATTTTATCTCTTCATAATCAACAACGAGCTGCACAATTAGATTGATCTCGGATATTTGAATAAAAACCAATGTCAGGCGAGTACTCTTAAATTTTCATGTAAAAACGACCACACTATCTCTATCTATCACACTAAGTTATACTTCATCGTTTAAGCAGAAGCGGTTTTACAAAATATTTAAAGTTTTTCTATTTCGGGAGAAAATACTTACTGATCTCTTTTAATATCACGTGGGCAATCACCAGGATCAACACCAGGAAATTCATTTGGGTGAGTTTGTATCGAGAAAGGGTAGAATATCTGTACAAACGGAGAATAAAAAAATTCTTGATGGATATATACTTGTAAACTTAAGAAAAATCAAACCTGCATAACTTTACAAAAGTCTATTGTTTGCACCAGATCATTAATATCTTCATCATAGTAGTCATGTGAAAATATTAACAAAGTTTTTGAAATATCGCGCGCTTGGGCAAGGCTTACAATTAAATGGCGAAGGTATGTGATACGCGTATGCACCTTAAAACAAAAATAAATCATGAATACATATGTTTATTTTAAAATTTAAACTCGTACTGATTTAAACTGATGCTAACTTACCTGTATCACAATTATCACAGAGTCGTTTTGAAGTGGACCAAACGTATCTTCGTTTAAAACTATTTGCAATTCATTGTATTTGGCAATCATTCGTTTAATTTCAGTTATATTCGGCGGATGATACACTTCAAGATAAAGATTTTGGCTACCATTGTGATTTGCTTAATTATATTTATGTTTAGAAAAAAAAACAATAAATTGAAGATTTTAAGAACACAATTATGTACTTACAAACTGTTGAGACGCTTTGATTTCGTGTCTTCGCTTTGAGAAATTTGTGAAAGACCGAAGGTACCATCGAGAGTATAGCCGCGGTAGAATCATTTGTTGGATCACCAACAATAGGATCTCTGACTTCAGCTGATAAGATTTTTGTTTAATTTATTTCAAATAATTTATTAAAAATGTTACTTACAATAATTAAAAACGTGTATTTGCAGTAAAATGAATAGTAGTAGAAATATTGTTATAGTTGCACGTATGCAGTACGAATTCCTTCGCCGGTACATGGACCCTGTATTGGGCAGAGGTAATGGAATTCGTCTTCCTGAAATTAGGAAAAAAGAACAAGCATTAGTTAAATTTGATTTATTAAGCGTGATTATGTAAAACGTGAGAAAACAAAAATTCATTGCTGAGATACTGAGGTAAACCTCTGAAGACTGTTTTAAAAAAAAAAAGTTTATTTATTTACTTAAATTTATAACATTTTTTTAGCCAAAATAAACTTAAATGCTATTATGATGTATATAAGTATAAGGTATTAATATTAATATTTGTTTAATTTTTTATTTGGGCAAGAGTACGATAACTTTGGCGCCAAGAAATAATAACGGTTTTTTCTAGAACAGTTCAATACAAATATTGTGTCTATCCAACCCCCTTTTAATTTAATTAATTTTTAATCAAAAACTGAAAACTAAAAGATTTTGTCTTTCTTTTTTTTTTTGAGAAAACTGAAAATTACTTAAACATTTTTGCTTGCTTACGCATTACGGTGTATAAACAGTGAGGTATGTATGGGGGCATGCTGTCCACCGTGAATCCACCTGCTTGGCGCACCAAAGGGTTTGGGGTAGGTGCAAGGTTGGGTGTATGTTAAGTTGCTTTTGCATTTAAATCACTCGACAGAAACACCTCAAAGTGAGATCACCGTAAATGCCAAAAACAAAAATCTCATAAAGTTTAATTAATTTAAAAATAATTCTTGTGTGAGGACATTCAAGTGTTATGGAATGTACACAATAGATAATAGAAAAAAACGCAAAACATCAACTCCCCCATTATGTTGCAGCATCCCAAGGTAGAAAATAATACCAATAGTAAATTTGTCTGGGTTTGCGATGCTCAACAAATAGTTCAAAAAAAGGTGACGAAACGCAGAGAAAATTAATCAACCCATCCATTGACCCATTTTTTCATATAATGACAATGTCGATTAGAGATTCGGGAAGTTCTTGCCATGTTTATCTTGTTCGTCATTAAAATTCCTGTTAACATAGTTTTTCATTTAAATAAATAAAATGTTAAACATAAATTACAGTTTTTTTTTTATTATTTCTTTATATTACTTTGATAAAATTAATCTAGCATTTACATTCTTGGCGCCAACCTGAAACCAAAAATGAGCTGAGTAAATCCACAATAATAGATTATTACAACTGTTGCAGAAAAATAGCTGAAATTATATTGACAAACGCTGATATAAATATCGGGGGCGAATGGAAAACAGTTCAAATTGATGAAACATTTTTTGACAAAAAGGAAATACCATCGAGGCCGAATAACTAAAGAAATGACAATCGTGGTGCTGAGGTTGAATACAATTCAGGATTTAACTGTATTAAAATTAATTTTATTATTGGTTATGGCTTTAATACATTAACAAATTGTTGTTTTTTTTTTTTTAAATTCATTAAAAAAATTATGTACGTATTTTTCAAGTTATAACACAAGTTGTTTTTTAAGTTTTATAGAAAAAAAATGTTTATAACGTTTTAAAGAATAAGAAAAAACTAAAAAAAAAAAATAAAGAAAACAGACAAAAAAAATTAGTAGAAAGAATAACGATTATTCGTCACTGTCAGAAGAGATGCCATGACTAAGGCATACAATTTTCAGTCCCACCTTTCAATGTTCATCATCATCACAAATGAATTTAGAGCATATGGCACACTTAAGTCTCGATTACATGGGCACAAAAAGCAGCGACCATGATTTTTCCTGCATTACGTGAGACATTTTTTTTTTTTTTTTTTTTTTTTTTAATTCATTTTTAAATTTCTTTAACTTATAACTAACTTACATGCTAGACAAAAATTAATAAAAACTAGCCTACTTATCTACTAACTTAACTAACTTACTTGTCCTATGCGGAAACCCTAAATTAAATAATAACAACTTAAAAACTAATGCCTTTCGGCCTAAAATCTAATTTAATTATTTTATTATATATTTATCTTTTTGTTTACCAAGAAACATTTAAAAAAAAACTTGGTTTCGTATTTTTTTTTTATTTATATTTAAACTTACTTACTAATTAAAACTACTTATGAACTAACTAAAACTACTTATAATTAATTAAAACTACTTAAAGATAACTTAAAACTAGAACAGCCACAGCAAGCATTTTTTTGTATTTGTTTTTGTATTTTTTTGTATATTTTTTTCTGTTGTGCCACCACGACTGTTTTTATTAACCTAACCTTAAAAACCTTAGATATATGCAAGTCGGCCATACTTCAAAAAGTCAACTATCTTTAACTAAGCTTGCAGCCACCACAACAGGCTCTCCTGTTGCCACCTACTCCGACGGTCCCAATCGGACACACTCCTGCTCAACCGCAGGCGCTCTCCTCCGCCCTGAGCGACTACGTCTCGGTCGTACAGGAGCCGCCTATCCACAGTTCGTCGGAAGACGTGGTAGATTAGCGGAACCGCCGATCTGTCTTGTATCAGCCCTCGACTATCCGAAAATAGGAAAGCTTCAGGCGGAATAAAGCCGCTTAAACGCGCACTTTCAAAATATTCATTATTGGGGTAGAAGGCCCCAAAGATGAGACTATTGCTCGAGGTCATCGCTCTTGCCGCGTGAAACCGAATGAGTTTCACCAGAAAATTGTCTATCCTGTTTATGTTGGCCCCGTTGTATAGGACCTGGTTGGAATAATATTTTGTGTAGTCAGATACTGGTGTTCTGTGAAGTCCAAGGCAGCTTCTCAAACACTGCCTCTCAAACACCCGTATCTTTTCCATTTGAGATGGGGCAACGTTGAACCACACCGGGCACCCATAGGCAATCATCGGTCTGATAAGAGACATGTAGCAAATCACATTCACCCTGCTGTCAAGACGGCTGCTATAAAACAATCGTCTTGTCAGGGCAAATGCTCCCCTAGCTCTCGCCAGAGCAGCATCTACATGTCTCCCGAAATATAGATACTGATCCAGCCAGATGCTAAGGTACTTTACTACATTTTTACTCGCCAGTGGATGTCCGTTTGGTCCAACGATCACCAGCTTGCGCCAGTTCTTTCTCGTATCCCTAGAGGCCTTAGACAACGGTGTCCTAAACAGGATAGTTTCCGATTTCTGAAAGTTGATTTTCAACTTCCAGTCATCACAATATCTCTGGATCTTATCGAAGTCCCGCTGCAAGAGAGTTCGGATGACCTCGACAGTAGGTGCTGATCTGTACGCGATAAGATCGTCCGCATACGCAATTGCCTGAGTAAGACTACCTATCATATCGCTGGTGTAAATGCTGAAGAGAATCGGCGAGTTCACCGCTCCCTGTTGCAGACCATTTTTAATGAAAAATTCGGTGGTAGAAGATACATTGCCACTTTTGACAACAAACGTTCTACCAGTCAACATGTCATGAAGCATATATAGTAGTGGTTTACTTATGCCGAGTCTGGTCAGCTTTAGATAGAGGCCCTCTAACCATACGGTGTCGAAAGCCTTCTCCAAATCAACCAGACATGCACCCGTGCACTGTTTTTTCGCTTTGTTCCATTGTATATCAGAGACGAGCTTGGAGGCGGCATGAATACAGTCATGTCCGGCCTTGAAACAAAACTGGTTCTCTGGTATAATATTGTTGTCCTCAGACCACTTGAACAGAGCCCGATTGAGAATCTTTTCGAATACCTTGCTGATACTCGGAAGGAGACTTATCGACTGGAAATTTGCCGGATATGAGTTGTCCTTTCCCTTTTTCGGGAGAGGATGAACCACCGCCGTCTTCCAACGCACTGGATAATATGCATTATTCAGCGCGTTGTTGAACAGCGTGGCGTAAATGTCCACAGCTTCAGGGGGTAAGTGTCGCAGTACAATGTTGGATATCCCATCGACTCCCGCTGACTTCTTTTTCTTTATGGAATCGAAGATGGTCTGGAGTTCCACCTTCGAAATTAACAGGGGATTAGACCCACTTCGCTCGGCGACTATGGCGTTTGCCAAGTTTTCGTCATCGAACCTCGTGAAACCGCGGTTCTCAGATCGCCATTGCGTTATGTCATTTCTGAGGTAGAAGTGATGGAGCAGGGCATTGTTTTCCAGGATGCGGTTCGGGCGAATGCTATCATTCACCTTATACACTTCCTGAAAAACAGCCCCCACTGCCTCCACTTTCTCCTGAGGATCTTCAATAACATAGAAATCTTCGTTGAAGACGGCTTCCCCTGGATCGATTCCTGCTGTCAAAAGTATGTTTGTATTGTCAGTTGTTCGTTGGAGCTTAATACACGGAAGGTCGTTATGACCTTTCCTCCTAAAGATCTTATTAATTTGTGGAAACATACTCGGGTCGCTGGAATTGTTATTCCAAAACAAATTAATGGACAACCGATAGTTCTCCTTGATCAATTGGTTGATGTTTTTGATCGACGCCTTAAGTGTTCTAATCTCCGGGTCACGTGGGTTTGTCAGTCGTCTGTACAAGTTTTTTAGTCTTGTCAGAAGTCCGCTTTTTTGTCTGTGCAGTGCGTCAATGGCCGCGTTTCTGTACGAAGACGTTATGTCACGTTCTTTGTATTTTGGAATCGTCCTGTTCATTGTCCTTTGGATCGATTCGTCCATTTGTTGTAAGTAGTTGTCGATTTCGTTGTTTGTCAGATTTCGGTTGTTTGGTGGTAGTATGTCCCTCGAACGTAGTTCTCTTGATAAGGCGTTGGTAAAGCGTGGCCAGCGCATCTTACCGTAGTTGTAAGAATGCACAGGCACATACTCCTCCAACGCCACAAGCTCGTTCGGAAGCTGTATTACGGCGGCGAGTCCGCAGTGGTCACTGTCGTACTCGATCGTCTGTAAACAGTTTCGCGGGTGTTGACCTACTTTGTCAGTAACAGTCAGTCTTGTGTCTCGCAGTAAAAGAACCAGAAAAGCACCGCTTCTCGGAAACGATGGCCTATCTGTGGCGAGAATGTCGATCCTGTTGGAGCAGAACTATCTTCTTCGAAAACATCCTCAACATCATCATCTTCTACACATCGTACGAATGCGTTCCACAAATTTGTATTTTTAAATCTGCCGCCTAATTTATACCATTTGCCATATTTTATATTGTTCAATTCGCCACAAAATTAAAATTGTAAATATAACGTAATGTCTCTCTCAGGCGAACAAAATCAGTTACTCAATTTTTGTATAAAAACTCGCAACAAAATAAAAATTACTCTCTTATAGTTGAAAACCCTAAGGGGAAACTCTCGCCGTTTTATTCCGTACCTTCGCTTTTATCTTTTTCGCTGTTTCGCTAAAACTAACTAACAAATTCGCTACTGAACTTAATAACGTCGTTATTAGTTAAAATTCATTTGTAACAAAACTATCTTGTGCGGCAATAGGTCGCATTTCCAACAACCAGGATCTACCTATTCCTTCCTAGTCAAGGACAAAATAGAGATCACGAGGTTGACGTTCGGAAAAACCTTCGAACGTTCATTTTGGCGCCCAACGTGTTAAAATACGTACACCCAGTCATTTTAAAAAGTGTAAAAAGTGAAATATAAATATCTAGAGTTTGTTGAAAAACCTAGAAACAAGTCCTAATGAAGGCACATGAACAAAAAACTATTAAAGTTCACATAGAACATTAGACATTACAAGTGTGAATATCGGTTACGGTTTCGGTGATCGCGATCGCGAGTGTATGGTAGCCGCTGCAGTTCCATCTACAACAAAAAAGAAGAAACTCTGGACATATTCAACACACACCAAAATCGGCAGAGAAAGGAGCCAACAAATCAATTGTGGGAGATAAGTAGAAACCCCCACTTCCAGGTACGTGATATAGTTCATTTTATTCGAATGTGCGTAGACAAACTTTCATCATTAAAAGTTCCTCTGTTCCTGCACAAATGCACAGAAAACAAAAATAATAAAAAGAAACATTAAAAACGCACCTTCGACATAATTTGATATTTGGGACTAAGTTTAATTATATTCTCAGAACAATTTAATTATATATGCCCTATTAATACAACATATACAACATAACATAATTTGAATCAATATAATTGCTGCAAATTGAATTTCGCCAAATAGGAAAATTACTAATTGTTCCGTCGATCTTGTCATAATCCAGTTGAAAATATAATCCACACAGAAGCTCTTTGGATAAAACAAGTTCCACTCCACTCTATGTAAAAATATCAAAACTACGGTTCATTCTCTTTTCGCTTCTTCTGCGATCACCATCAATTGCTTTACTTCACCGTCAGCCTGCAGTACCATTGCTCGTTCACTCGCTCTCTCGTTTTCTCGCCTTCTCGCTCTCTCGTTCTCTCGTTCTCTCGTTCGCTCGTTCTTTCGTTCGCTCCATCGTTTTTCCAAGCTTTTAAGCTTCGAAAAAATCATTCATCCAACTCTCTAGACTCATCATCAAAATTGTATGCACATGCACATCTACGATCTACATCGATAAAATACTCTCTTTCAATTCCTTCATTGCATAGATCTTCATTTCGCTTCATTTTCACTACGTCGCGTCGGCGCGGGAGAAAGTGCTTCATCAATCGTATGCACTGAAAGAAAGCTTTCGCATGGAACATTCTTCGTAGGTGTACATACACAAAAAATAAAATTCATTTCAAATTCATCGTTGGATGTAATACATCGATCAATTTTCGCAACTATTTAATAGAACGAACATTGACGTTTAAAATTGCATCGTATCTCGCTAAGCAAACAGCAGGTTTTAAATTTAATTATTGAGTTCGATCCGCCGCTGGATTATACCAATAATTTTTACCATAAAGGAAAGCAGAATATCCTAGTGCTACCTGCCTACTTCTGATTAAATTTTGGGTAGGCATTTAAAAAGAAAATTGTTGTTGTTTGATTTCAGTTTGAATCACTGAATCTCAAAATGGTTAATGATTCAAACTCGAATGCTTCGCTCGAGGAGTTGAAGCAGCAGCGCTCATCAACGAAGGGAAGCATAACACGATTAAAAAATTACGTAGAAACAAAATTGGATTCTCTATCAGCAACTGAACTTGAATGTCGTTTGGGCATTTTAGAATCCTATTTTAAACAAGTTCTTGTGTATCAAACGCAAATAGAGCGGATAGCACCAACTGATACTGGTCGAAGTGATTTAGAGGATTTATACATATCTTCTAAAACCAAAATTCTTTCGCTTATGGGCACAGGAAGACGCATGAGCACGGCGGAAACAACATTTGCCGTGCCACATTCGGTCAATCATTTGCCCAAACTCAGACTTCCACGCTTCAGTGGGAAATACTCGCAGTACAAGAATTTTATACATTCATTTACCCCAATGGTCGACAATGACCCCAGTTTAACAAAAACTGAAAAATTTAATCACTTGTTGACGTGTCTGAGTGATCAAGCCCTCGGCACGGTCAAGGCGTTCCAA
Organism: Rhingia campestris; assembly: GCA_932526625.1. NCBI lineage: Eukaryota > Metazoa > Arthropoda > Insecta > Diptera > Syrphidae > Rhingia > Rhingia campestris. The sequence goes on from OW052183.1 coordinate 92,327,113, forward strand.
GTTACGGAAGAAAACTATCCGAAAGCTATAGCCAGACTTAAGGAACGTTATGACAACAACACAATGATATTTTTGGAATACATTTCCGAATTATTTGAACTGCCCAAGGTCCCTAAGGCATCTGCTAGCTCACTTAGGAGTTTGGTTGATGATATTTCCGCTCTTTTTAACTCGTTGCAGTCCATCGGATCGTTCGAAAAAATATGCAATGCAATTATTATTTATATTGCTATGTCAAAGGTGGACTCGGAAACGCAGGCGAAGCGGGATGAACACTTAGACTACAAAGATCTTCCCGATTGGAAGGAATGCACGGAGGTTCTCAGCAAACGCTGCCAATATCTCGAAGTAAGAGATAGCAAGCAGTTAAGATCAGAGGCAAGCCAACAAAAGAGTGTTAGGGCAAAGAATTCGTTCTCTTCTCAACGTTCTCACACTTCACTCACGGTTACTCAACGTTCTTGCGCTTTTTGTCGGGATAACAACCATTCCATTTCTAGCTGTACGAGCTTCACAGGACTTACAGTCATGGATCGTTTTTCAAATGCAAAGAAATTGGGACTTTGCTTAAATTGTTTGGGAAAGGGTCATGGAGTATCGAAATGTACTTCAACTTACAGGTGCAAACAGTGTAGACAACCACACCACAGTCTTCTACATAGGCCTCAACAGTCGGAAAGTGGCTCTGGGAGCAAGGATGCTTCAACATCGGCAGCTGTTAATACGGCAGTAGAAAAGGATCCTACACCTGATGCTCAGGTTATTTTGGCAACGGCTTTGGTTTTAGTAAAAGATTCCACAGGAAGTTTTCAATTAGGAAGAGTTCTTCTGGATTCCGGGTCTCAAGTGAATTTCGTGAATGAAAAGTTTGCAAAGGCTCTACAATTGAAACCATATAAAAAGAATGTTGATATTGTTGGAATCGGAGTAAAAGAACCAAAAATAAGATTTCAAACACAAACCACAATTCGATCCAGATATAATAACTTTGAGATTACATTGGAATTCCTTATTGCTCCATCAATCACTGGTTATCAGCCGGAATCAGCGCTGAGCGTCAAGGACTGGCATGTTCCTAGCAACCTCGAACTCGCGGATGAATATTTTCACCAGCCATCAAGCATAGATTTGTTGCTAGGTGCCGAAGCTTTCTTCGATCTTCTCCAAGTAGGCCAAATCAAACTAGGACAGGAACTTCCCTCGCTACAAAAAACTTCTTTAGGTTGGATCGTTTCAGGAAGATATAAGAGTCACCCAAACATAACGAGGAAATCCTGCTGCCTGAGTGTGAAAGACGATTCACTCGATCGATATGTGGAAAAGTTCTGGGAAATAGAAGAGGTTCTAGGACATAGATCAAATTGGACAGATGAGCAGATAGAGTGCGAAAAACATTTCGTGAACAATATCGAGGTTCTTCCTAGCGGTCGTCTTTTAGTTCGACTCCCTTTTAAAAAGGAGCCGAGTTGTTTAGGGACATCCTTCGATATTGCATTTAGGCGATTTCTAGCTCTCGAACGTCGGCTTTCCAAAAATCCTGGTGTAAAACTACAGTACGCAGATTTCCTCAGTGAATATTTGCGATTAGGTCATATGACACGTGTAAAAGATCCCAATTTACTAGACCCACATTACTACCTTCCACATCAGTATGTAATTAGGCCGGATAGTATATCCACCAAATTAAGAGTTGTTTTTGATGCGTCGTGCTGCACTTCGTCGCACATTTCGCTAAACGGAATTCTCATGGTTGGACCATCAATACAGGATGATCTCTTCACAATTCTTCTTCGTTTTCGATTGCATAGATACGCCCTTACAGCTGATATTATCAAAATGTATCGGCAGGTTTTAATACATCCTTCTCATCGCCAGTTCCAGTTCATTCTGTGGAGGGAGAATGAACATACTCCGGTAAACACGTACCAACTGAATACCGTTACATACGGTACCTCGTCTGCGCCGTTTCTGGCGATTCGATGCCTTAAATATTTGGCAGACAAAAATAAGGAAAGTTTTGAATTAGGATCTCGAGTTCTCGAATCAGACTTTTATGTCGACGACATGCTAACTGGAGCAGACAACCTAGATACTTTGGTGCAAATACAAGCACAGGTGGTTACTATTTTGAATTCGGCGGGATTCGAGCTCTCAAAATGGAAGAGCAATAGCTCTGAAATGGTCAACGTAGTTCACCGTGAAAATAAGGAAATCAATCTTAATGAATCCAATCTTAGCAGTACACTAGGGATTGCCTGGAATCCACTCGTTGATACTTTTATCTTTTCATACAAACCCAATCGAATATTTTCCAAGTCTACAAAAAGAACCATTCTTTCGCTTTCATCATCGCTTTTCGACCCAATGGGCCTAGTAAGTCCTATTATCATCAAGGCAAAAATAATCCTGCAAAAATTATGGATTGAAAAAGTAGATTGGGATGCGTCGATCTCCCAAAACATTGACACCGAGTGGCGGCAATTCATGCTGGATTTGCAATCTTTGCAGAACATCACGGTTCCGAGATATGTCTTGGTTCCAGAAAAGAAATCGTTTCAAGTTCACGGCTTCGCGGATGCATCCATGAATGCATATGGGTGCTGTATCTATCTGAGATCCATAGATGCATTTGGATCGGCTCAGGTAAAACTCTTTGTCGCAAAATCTAGGGTAGCGCCCGCAAAGAAAAAACAGCTTCCTCGCTTGGAACTCTGCGCAGCTCTTTTGTTGTCTAAGTTGTGGACAAAGATTCGAACGATTTTCGTAACTCCGCCATCTGCAGTTTACTTTTGGACGGATTCACAAATTGTACTTCACTGGATTTCAACGCATTCATCAAAGTTAAGTACCTTCGTGGGAAACAGAGTCGCAGAAATACAGGAGAATACAGCCGACGTTTGTTGGAAACATGTACCAACGCTTCATAATCCTGCAGATATAGTCTCAAGAGGTAGTGCAGTAAAGGACTTAGAAACGTCAATTTGGTTTAAAGGTCCAAGTTTTTTATTGGAATGTGAGAACAAATGGCCGCACACTGTCGACATCACGCTTTCTTCAGAGGAATGGGCCCTAGAAAAGAAGAAAACAGTACTCAGCTGTCAGAAAGTTAACTCTAATGATTTACTAGAAATCACCAAAAAGTATAGTTCATACACGAAACTTCTTCATGTATTCGCATATGTTTTAAGGGTCAAAAATTGGAGGCTTGGTAGCGTCTTACAACGTGGCCCTTTAGCAGTTTCTGAATTAGATAACTCTCTTTTTTGCATAGAACACTTAGTCCAACAAAACGCGTTTTCGAATGAAATTAAGTCACTTCAATCTAATAGAAGCCTTAAAGGCTCAAGTTAAATCCTTTCGTTGAGGAAACCAACGGTCTTCAGCTTTTGAAAGTAGGAGGTCGTTTAAAGAACGCCAACATCCCAGAGGAAAGCAAGCACCCAGTGTTGCTTCCAAAAGATTCTTATTTTACTCAGATACTGGTCAGGCACCTGCATCGATCAAACTTTCATGCCGGACCAAAGGCACTGGTTGCGTTAGTGAGGAATCGATTTTGGATAATCAATGGAAGGGAAATTGCTCGTCAAACAGTCCGGAATTGTGTTCACTGCGTAAAATATCGACCGAAGCTGTTAGAACAAGTCATGGGAAATTTACCATTGGAGAGATTAACCCCATCACGTCCTTTTCTCTGTTGTGGGGTAGATTTCTGTGGACCTGTTTATACTCACTACAAAATTAGGGGAAAAGTTCCTTATAAATCATACGTAGCAGTTTTCGTTTGCTTCTCGTCAAAAGCTGTTCATTTGGAAGCAGTTTCTGATTTGTCAGCTGAAGCTTTTATTGCATCACTCAAGAGGTTGATAGGTCGAAGGGGTCTTCCCCGAGATATTCATTGCGACAACGCAACTAATTTCGTTGGAGCACAATCTAAGCTAGTGGAATTGCGCAATATGTTGTTTCGAAGCTCTTCTCAACAAAAAATCAATAATTTTTGTATTTATAGTGGCATAAATTTTCATTTTATACCCCCCAGGGCACCTCACTTTGGTGGAATTTGGGAGGCGGCCGTAAAGACAGCTAAAGGTCATCTTTATCGGAGCATGAGCGGTGCAAAGCTGACGTTTGAAGAATTGTCCACAGCCCTCGTGGAAATAGAAGCATCATGAATTCGAGGCCAATTACCCCGATGTCATCTGACCCTAGCGATTTGGAAGCTCTTACACCAGCGCATCTGCTCATTGGATAATCTCTTAAAGCGATCCCTGAGCCACCATTAGATGTACCAAACATCAGTGTCATTCACCGATGGCGGCAAATACACGCCGTCAAAACCCACTTCTGGAATAGATGGTCGAACGAGTACATACATGAACTGCAAGGTCGAGCAAAGTGGACGTCTCCGAGCCCAAACATCAAGGTCGGTACCCTAGTCATCGTGCACGAAGACAACGTTCCACCCCATAAATGGATCATGGGTAGAATCATGAATGTAGTGCATGGTACAGATGGTCGAGTAAGAGTTGCTGACGTAAAAACAGCAAAAGGAGAGTTCAGACGTCCCATCCGAAAACTGGCAGCTCTTCCGTCTTGAAAGGAGTTCTTTCAAAGGGGGCGGAATGTTGGAGCAGAACTATCTTCTTCGAAAACATCCTCAACATCATCATCTTCTACACATCGTACGAATGCGTTCCACAAATTTGTATTTTTAAATCTGCCGCCTAATTTATACCATTTGCCATATTTTATATTGTTCAATTCGCCACAAAATTAAAATTGTAAATATAACGTAATGTCTCTCTCAGGCGAACAAAATCAGTTACTCAATTTTTGTATAAAAACTCGCAACAAAATAAAAATTACTCTCTTATAGTTGAAAACCCTAAGGGGAAACTCTCGCCGTTTTATACACTATCAGATCTGTGTCGTAGCGAGCTTAATACAAGCGCATCTACGAGCAGAGATTTGCCACAGCATATAAAATGCATCCACAGGCTCATCATTTAGTGCATTTGTTAGTGGGACATAACAAAACACTGAAGTTAGTTTGACGTCACTAACAAAATCAATAAACGATGAAATTATTATTAACAAAACAAGAAAAAAAAATAAACATACACTTATTACGACTCTAGAATACAATTACGCAAAGTGTTTTTTAAACTACTTTTACTAACATGCAGTTCAACTACATCGCTATTTTTATTGTAAACTCTACTCATGCGACTTATAGCCTCATGCATACCATAGTTGTATTTATGATTAGGAATATGTAAAATATTTAGTCTACGAAGGTTATAGGAACCTCCACGGGTATTAAAACCAATAGCACTTAAAAGATCAGGAGCATCTATTTGTCCTGATAATATTTGGTGTAAGAAGACCATGTCATTGTTAAGTCTACGTTGAGACAAAGGCAACAACTGCAGCAGTTTAATTCGACACCTATACGGAGGCAAATTGTGTACATCATCCCATGGAAGTCCTCTCAAAGCAAATCTTATAAATTTGCGTTGGACTGCCTCAATTCTATTTGAGTGAACGACATAGAAGGGTGTCCACACCTGTGAGGCATACTCCAAGTGAGGGCGCACTAGACAATTATATAACGAAAGGGTGACATAAGGATCATTGAACTCTTTTGACCACCTTTTTATGAATCCCAACATAGAGTTGGATTTATTCACAATAACGTTTATGTGTTTATTAAACTCCAATTTAGGATCAAAAGATCTTTAAAACTGTCAATACGACAGAGAGTGTGCCCCGACAGAGTATAACTGAAATTGGACGGAATACGTTTTCGTGAAAATGACATATGCTGGCACTTAGTGGGGTTCAGATTCAAACCGTTTTTAAAACACCATGTTGTAAAGCTATTCAAATCAGTTTGAAGTGAAAGCGAATCGCTTGGATCTCCTACACATTTGAAAATTTTCATGTCATCAGCATATATCAGTATTTTGCTCTCTCGAATACAAGCTTTTGCATCGTTAATAGCAAGAATAAATAAGATAGGGCCTAAATGACTACCTTGGGGTACTCCAGATTGGGCAACAAAAGGGTTGGATTTAGAGCCTCTAAATTTTACCTGATAAGTTCTTAGTGAGAGATATGATTGAACCCAATTTATGAAACCTGGAGGGAAACCATAAACCTTAAGTTTATAAATTATGATGTTATGTGATAACTGGTCAAAAGCTTTGGAAAAGTCAGTGTATATACAATCGACCTCTTTTTTATTTTCCAAACTATTGGAACAATGATGCATAAAAGTTAAGAGATTGGTGACAGTGGATCTATTTTTTACAAAGCCATGCTGCTCTTTACAGATAATGTTTCGACACAGGAATACCAATTTATCACAAATAATATGTTCAAATAACTTAGGAATGCAAGAGAGTTTTGAAATAGGTCTGTAATTAGAAATGTCTCCTCGTTCACCTTTTTTAAAAACAGGTGTAATAAATGCATTTTTCCATTGAGTTGGGAATACTCCTGTGGCAAGGGAGCTTTCAAACATATACTTAAGGTATGGCAAAAGAGCATCTTTGCATTGCTTTACGACTATTGGTGGGATTCCATCGGGCCCAGCAGAATAATCATTTTTTAATAAAGCGATATATTTAATTATTGTCTCATCGTCAAATGTGACGTTGCTGAAATTAACTTGAGAACAGTCATTGAGATAACTGAAATATTGTTCGTCTAAGACAAGAGGGGTATCAATAAATGATTTACTGAAATTCTCTGCGAATAAGTTAGATAAAATAATAGAGCTCGATATTTTTGAATTATTGTAAGAGAAGTTGGCTGGATATCCATCCGTTTTTCTCTTCGAATTGACAAAACTCCAAAAGCGTTTTGGGTCACTTTTAAGAGCGTTCTCCATATTGGCTATATAGCCATTATATAAACTATTTGACATCGCAGAGAATTCCTTAAAATAATTCAGGTATTTATCATAGTCGTATTGATTCTGACTTTTAACAAAATTATTCCAGGCCCGGTTACGTATATTCCGAAGAGATTTAAGATCTTTCGTGTACCAAGGATGCTGGATTTGAGCATTCTTAGAATGCTTGACTGGGATAGTTCTATCCATGCAATCTTTTATTAGAAGATAGAATTTGTTAACAGCTTCTTCTAAATTGGAGAGGCTGTCAATATTAATATTCGAAAGCATTATTTCTTCGGATAGCCTTTGAAAGTTCGCCTTCCGAAAGTCAAAAGAGTACGAACGATCATACGAGTCAGAATGTTCGTACAGATGTCCGCCTATGTCAATAAAAATATCTAATGGAGGATGATTTTTGTCTATGTTAGTGATACTGGTACTAGATTCTAATACTGCAGTACTAACAGAGTCAGAAGAAAAAACTAAATCGAGAATTCGATTATTATGATTATACCCTATCCCATAGGGGGGTATATTAGTTTTGATACTTAGTTTGTAACATAGAGAAATAATTTTGCTACATATACCTCAAAGTATATGGATCGACTCAGAATCGCTAGCTGAGTCGAATTAGCCATGTCTGTCTGTCCGTCCGTCCGTCCGTCCGTCCGTCCGTCCGTCTGTCTGTTCGTCAGCGGTTTTTGGGCCTTAAATTTTGAGCTAGGATAATGAAATTTGGTATATAGGATCCTCGTCCGTGCCACCAGAACAAGTGTAAAAATTTTTAAAATCCGCCCACTGCCACGCCCCCTTTTTAGGAAAACTTATTTTTTGGCCAAACCGTAAGGAATTTCAAAAAAGTGTCTGAGTAGCATATTTAGACAATCCTAATATCTATATTTCGTTCATACAAAGTTTTTTGCCACGCCCACTTTTTGGGGGCGTTTTTAGTAAAAAACGCTTTTTGTCCAAATTTTAAAACTTTCGAAAAAAAATTTGATGCAAATACTTCCGAAATGGTAATATAAACATTTTGTCCATAGATCATTTTCACCTACGCCCACATTTTGGGGGCGTTTTCTTACAAAAACCGTTTGTATACCCCATCCCAAGGCATTAGCAATAGAAATACGAACCACACAAGATTTTGAGAAACTGTCTGAGCAATATATTGTGACAATGTCATTTTCTGTATTTCATTGCCATAAGGCCTATATTTTGAGGATATTAATTTAAAGGATAGGATGGGATAGGGTATTCAACGATCCGCATAGCGGATTGTAGCCTCTCATATGTTTTTTTATACAGCTTGTTTGCTGTAAGTCAAATGATAAAATGTTATCTAGTAATGATAGCTCTTGTTGTGCAGAGACTTCTGATGGTATAAAATGAGCTTCTCCTTCCGAAGGCACCCATTCTATGTGTGGTAAGTTGAAATCACCCAGCAACAAAATATTACTGTCACAACAAGATAAGTCAAAAATATATTCTAAAGCCTTTGATAGCTCAGAATACAGAGTGCCAAGACGATAGGAGGGAATGTACGCATTTGCGACATAAAGGTATTTATTTCCAATAGTTATCTTAACACAAATTATTTCGGTATTAAGAATGAATGGAAAATCAATTTTCTCAGAGGTAAGGTGACTGCGAACCGCAGTAAGAACACCTCCTCCAAGCGCTTTTAGGTCATTTATGTGACGGTCATTCCTATATACTAAGAACTCATGATTAAAGAGTTCCGAGTCAAGTATACTGGCGTTAAGCCACGTTTCGGTTAAGGAGAATATGTCGTGTGAAAAGGCTTGAGAGTTTAGAAATATATTTTTTGCTTTTGTTCGGAGCCCTCTTACATTTTGGTAGTAGAGGGACAGTCGGTAGAGTTTTTTGGTGCCGAGCTTTTAACTCCGCGTTTAGCTCTCCGTGGCTTAAACTCATTGACAATAGTATTTACGGGCCATGAGTTAGTGTCACATACTTTTTCGAAAAGATTTGGTGGTACAACTATTTTGAATGAAGAAACGAAACTTTCCGGTTTACTAATTTTGGTACATTTAATAGAGGTACCTGCGGGGACGAGGTTTGTTGAAACCAAGTGAGTCATCACATTTTCGGAGGAAGTACCTGGTTTCAATCTTGATATAAAAATCGATTTGGGTTTAGGAATCGATTCAATTGTAGATAATTCCGAAGTCAATAAAGGAATTAAAGTAGACGGTTTATTTGCTATATTGCGAGAAGTAAAAGAAGTCTCAGTCGGCGACGATCCTACCGACAAATTTGGATTCGAATTGGGTTTGTTTAGAATCTGACTTCTAAGGTTAGAGCGTTTAGCTCTTGGATTAGCCGATGATGAGTTCGCATCACGCTTTCGCTTTCCTTTACTAGCGACAACTTTATCATTGGCTACATGAGTCGGGGCAGATTGTATTATATCTGTATCAGTATACTTTTGGGTTTTGTGCTCTCCTATGGAAATATCTTGCTCCAATCTTGGCAAAGGCTCAGTAGATGTGGAAGCGTCAACGGACAGACAAGGGTCAGGGAATGCAGACACAGTGGATACTGCATGATTAAAAGACTCGAAAAGGTCTTTGAAACCTTTTGAGAGCCTAACAATATCGGTTTTAAATGCCGACATTTTGAAAGCTAGGCTCGAGATGGACAATTTACGGCATGCAGTGCAATACCAGAATGCGCCTTCAGTTGCATTTATTTTATCCATAAATGCGTTGGAAGAGCCAACGCATTTTGCGTGAAACATGTTTCCACACGGGCCGTAACAAGCAAAAATGGCATTAGTGGAATTTTTTGGTTCTACGCATTTTTGAGCTAAACAATCCATTATATATATAAAAGCCGAATTTATATAATATCCGAATGGCAATGCTTAGCGCTACTTAATTAAAAGAAGAAAAAAAAAAAAAAAAAAAAAAGATCCCTTCGTGATTCGAACCCACGAAAGATGAGTGTCTTCGCAATTGTTGCTGACTGCCTAACCACTTGGGCTAATAAAGGTTGCTGTTAATCTAAGTTATTTTTATAGGTTATATAGGAAAACAGTGGGAGGGGTCAAATTTTATAACAAAATTAATCATACACAAATAACTGTGGAACTAGGGAGAGTACAACACAAGAGATGATACAAACGAAAATACCGCTTACCACTAGTAAATTATACTCTTGATTTTGGTCACATAAAATATTTAATTTACGTTAAATTAAGGATGGATTCAATTAATCAAATGCTAAACACTAATTCGACACAATGAATAACCGAATTCAAAACAAAATAATCAAAAATAAACACAATAAAATAAAGGAACAGAAGCAAAATTGGATAAACACTAGAAACACAAAAAAACACGTCTACTCGTCTACACGTCTACGTCGATTTCAAAGCCGCATACGATAAACAACAATAAACTAACAATAAACTAACAAATACAATACAATTTACAAATTTAGAGGATAAAATACATCAAGCGTCTGTGCTATTACAAATTGCAGCTAACTTCCGTACCTTCGCTTTTATCTTTTTCGCTGTTTCGCTAAAACTAACTAACAAATTCGCTACTGAACTTAATAACGTCGTTATTAGTTAAAATTCATTTGTGCGGCAATAGGTCGCATTTCCAACAACCAGGATCTACCTATTCCTTCCTAGTCAAGGACAAAATAGAGATCACGAGGTTGACGTTCGGAAAAACCTTCGAACGTTCAGATCCTATATTCAACATTGTAATGGACCATCCAATTATATAGATGGTTACCCCGAGGATTTTGTATTTGATTTCCCCAATCTGCGTGTTTGGCATTTAAATCTCCAGCCAAAAGATAAAAGTTCTCCACTGAGTTCAGTCTCAGAGATTCGAAAAGTTTTCCGAGCTCTGTTGTGAAAAGTGTAGGCTGAGGTGCTTCCGGTGCGTAGGCCGCTATCACATACAGTCGCTTCCCTTGTTGGAGAGGAATGCATATGACGCAGGCTTCCAGCAACCGGAATCGGCGCACTTCACCACTATATATGACTTTATAACTAATGCCTTTTCGTATAAAGATAGCGACCCCGCCTCCTTGAGTGGAGTTGGGCCGGTCTCTTCTTACGATATTGTAATTACTATTAGTCAATTTATGCTTCTGGTTTAGCTTAGTTTCGCTAGCCATAAGCACATCGGGACTTTGGTCTTTTAACAGTTGGAACAGATTAGCTCTACGTTCAATCCTAATCAGTGAATTTACATTCACAGCCAGGATCTTTAAGGGTCTCTCTGACAGCGCGCCCATTACGATCTATTTTGCATTAAGCTCGGCAACAAGGAGTAGATATAGTCTACCCTTGACGCCTGCTCCCGTAACTGGTTTTGAAGATCGGTTAGCTGGCCTTGAATGGCCCGCAACGCAGTCAACAAGTCCGCATCTACTGCTGGAGCCTGAGGCACGGGGGCCTGTTGGGCTTCCTTTGGTGGATGCTGTACCGTTTTTCCCTTTCCTGACGCCATTTGGGCGTAGGAAATTTGGGGGTTGACGGACGTTGAGGGAGGGCGAACGGCTGGCTGATTCACCACTACCGTTTGCTTCGCTTTTTTATTGAGTTTAATTTGCTGCAACTTTGGACAGCCCCGATAGTTTGCAGGGTGCCCGCCGCCTCCGCATAGTGCACATTTAAGCAGGGTCATATCTTCGACCCGCTCATTTCCTAACCTACACTCTCCTATGTTGTGGTTCTGTCCACACTTCACACAGCGTGACCGCATTTCGCAGTTGGCTGAGGCGTGGCCGAACCTTTGGCAACGCATGCATTGAAGCATGCTGTCGCTTCTTTTTAATTTTTCCCAGCGCACAACCTGGAAGTTGAGGACTGAGATACTCCTCAACTTATCCAGCTTGCTTTGGGGCGATAGCTGTACGAGGAACATCGGTAGTTTCCGGTTCTCCCGTCTGGCCTTCACTGTGGTGAATGGCTTTACTCCAACGACTTCGAGATCGTCAGTCGCTACTTGGCGAAGCTCACTAAGCAGCGCCTGCGGATCCGTTGAGGAATCTATGCCCTTTAAGACAACCGTCTGGCATTTTTCTACTTTCGGAGTAAATGTGAAAAACTCCGTTGAGGTGCCTGCAAGCAATTCTTTAATAATTTTGTACTGCTCCACTGTTAAGCAGTGGATAGCATGCCTAGCATTACTCAATCTTTTTATTGTAAAGTTATTGCCTATGGCCGACTTACATATTTCAATTGTTTCCTTCAGGTCCATTTTGAATGTGTTGATGGGTGGCACTTTTTCTTTTTTATTTTTAGACGGCTGTGGCTGCTGCCGCTGCTCCTGTTGTTGTTGCTGCTTCTGCTGTTGTTGTTGTTGTTGTGGCTGCTGCTGTTTCTGCTTCTGCTGTTGTTGTTGCTGCTTTGCTTGCTTTTGCTTCGGTGGCTGTTGTTGCTGGGTTTGCGGTTGCTGTTGTTGCTTTGGTGGTTGCGTTTGCTGTTGCTGCTTTGGTGGTTGCGTTTGATGTTGTTGCTTTTTTTGTTGCTCTTGTCGTTGTTGTTGTTTGTTCTTTGGCAGCGGCTGCGGTTGCTGGGCATTTGAGCTTGCCGCAGTTTTCGCACTTGTATTTGCCACTGCCGTTTTTTGTTGTTGTTCGCGTTCGCGACGCTCTTCTTGTTTTTTCTTTAACGCAAGAATTAGCGGTTCCAGTTGGGATTTTAAATGTTCAATTTTTTCCTCAACTGTTTCGATGGCGTCGCTTAGCTCCTCCTCTTCGGCGTCATCGTCATCTGATGAAAGCACCGCAAACCTGTTGCTCTCATCCGTGTATCGCCCTTCTCCCTCCTCGGACAAGTATGATACTTCCTCCGCATCATCTGATGGAGAGGCAAGCTGCTTTTGTTTTTGCTTTTTTGCTGCCGCTGACGTCGTAGGCGACGTCCCCCTCACTTCAGCTGGCAGCGTGGCTGAAGCAGTGTTTGTACGCCGTTTCACAAGATTCGGTGTATATATCATTTTTTTCCTCCTCTTTGCAAGTCCCGTAACTGCGAGGCTATCATTCGACAACCCCGCTGCTTTTCTCGCTTCCATTTGGATTTGCCTGTTCTCCCAGGCGATAAAATTAGTCACTTCTCTGTTGTGAAAGAAAGCTGCTAATAACTCCTTGCTCGAGTGGGCCTTGAACGGCTCACCTCTCGCTTGCCCGTTGTTCGCCACTCTCACTCGGCCACGGACCACTTAACAAATTAATTCTTGTTTTCTTTTTATTTTTGATTTGAAAAAGGAAAAAAAAAGAAAAAGGAAAAAAAAAGCATACGCCTGGCTGGGATTCGAACCAGGTCCAGGGGTAGCTCGCTTGTGAACCTGGTGAGAACACCTACGCTCTAACACACTTCTTGGAAAAGGTTGGCCAACTTGCCACTTAATCAGAATTAACTTTCACTTTAAAATAGTAAAAACACTGCCGAGAACTAGACGTCTCACCACTACGGGAGTTGGTGAGCGAATGATTACGTGAGACATCTATGATATTGAATGACATGTTGAACAGGAAAATGGTTTTCCGTAAGAAACAAATGGAAGGTTGAATTGCTTACTTTTTTTTCATAAATAAATACCTATTACAAGTCATAAGCTACATTTTAAGACCATTGCTGAATTAATCTGTTTCCTATAAGTAACCAAAAAAAGGAATACAATATTTTTTCGTTTCCATTTTTCGTGTCCTATAACTGGGGTCTAAAGTACGAAGTGTGGTAACTTGGGCCCCCCTTACCATGTTATTACTCTTTTGTTCTTGAAAAATTCGCACAACTGTAAGACCACGTTGAATTAATATTATGTATGAGAAAAAACTCGACTACCTAAATAACGAATCAAAAATAAATGTTATTAAACGAAGTATGGACAAAAACGTGCTAATGGGGAACCCAAAGTCCCCCACTCGGTGCTCTAAAGGTTAAAGTCAACTAAAACTGTAAAGCCGATTGGTGTCCCAACATACACAATTAAGATAACCCGAATACGAGTCGCGTTAGCACCGACAGTGTTCGGCAATATATAGGAATTGAGATAATATCCCTGGGAGCACAGTCCATAACACCACAAACCACAGTAAAGGTGAATATGTTAACGAAACGATCACACCAAGGCCATAAATGATCTGGAAAATCAAAATAGAATTAAAACATATGAGAAGGCTACATTCCCCTGTGTGGATAGTTTAATACCCTATCCTATCACAACCTTAAATTAACATGGTTTAATGATGAAATTTGGTACACATGCTCTTTGTTGCTCCCAGCAGAACAAGTGTACAAACATTTTAAAATCCGCCCACTGCCACGCCCCTTTTTAGAAAAACGTAGTTTTTGGCCAAACCGTAAAGAATTTTGAAAAAGTGTTTGAACAACATATTTAGAGAATCTCACTATCTATATTTCGTCTCTATAAAGTTCTTTGCCACGCCCACTTTTTGGGGGTGTTTTTAGTAAAAAAAAAAAAAACCTTTTTCGGTCAAATTTTTAAATATTCGAAAAAAACTTTTGATGCAAAAACTTTAATAAAATTAAATTACGAACATTTTGTCCTTAGACCATTTTTTGGGGTCGTTTTCCTAAAAAAAAAAACATTTGTATGCCCTACCCCAAGGCATATGCAATAGAAAAACGTTGTTTTTTGTCGAGCCATAAAAGATTTTGGATACAAACCCCACATTTTGGGGATATTAATTTTAAGGACGGGACGGGATAGGGTATTTGTTTGTATGAGGTGTGCGAGCTTAAGCGTTTGCAAATAAAAACGAGTCGCTCTTAGCTATTTTATAAAAAGGAAAACTTTTATTTCGCGGTATAAAACTCGTGTTATAAATTCGCGGATGAACAATGGTGATGTGGTGTGTCTCAGCGTGGTGATGAACAAAAGTGAAAGAGAACAAAAAATATGGCGGCGTCGGTTTTATACCAATAGCTTAATCAATACTAACTTCAGGGTGAAGAAAACGCCCTCTAGGTTTCAGTTACAATTTTAGGTGTGGATTACATTATATTAGATTACATTTTGGATTGAATTACATTGCTTAAATCTAACTTGAACATTACCGGCCGCCTTGCCGCAATGCGGCTAAATAAAATATCTAGCTATCCTAACGTTTACAATTCTTTAATAATCTCCTTGAGATTCCTAACTAGTAAATTATGTTTTAATATAAAATAAACAGTACAATTTATGTAGTGCAGTGCATTCAGTGTAAATATGTATAAGTTCAAAAATTTATTAAAAAAAAAAGTAAATTGTGATAGGATATAACCAAAAAAATAGTTGCAGATACTTTAAAACAAGTTTATAGATACTTCATCTAAAATAATAATTTCTTGCAGACAAATAGCAAGAGTTTATAGATACTTCATCTAAACAAAAAGAGAACAATAATAATATTGTGGAGTATTATATTTCATCGCATCAAAGTTATTGTTGTATATTCGGTAATACGCAAACTTTTACAATGGGTCTGGTAATATATCCAAGCTTGGTTTTTATTGTTACAACTCGTACTCTGCCATCTAAACCGGGGTGAGTCTGGATAACACGACCAAGGCGCCATTCGGTAGATGGTACGTTCTCGTTTTTAATAACGACAAGATCATTAATTTTTACGTCGGTCTGAGGAAATTTCCATTTATAACGTTTATAAAGTTCTTTCAGGTATTCCTCTTTCCAGCGTCGACAAAATTGATGTAAACACTTTAATTTCTCCCAACGATTGATGTTGGAAAGAGAAGATTCACGTATTTCGGGTTCAGGTAAGGCAAGCAAGGGTCCACCGCGCAAAAAGTGACCGGGTGTAAGAGCTAACAAATCCGTGGGGTTTTCTGACATTGGCGAAATTGGCCGTGAGTTAAGGCACGCCTCTATTCGAGCTAATAACGTCGAGAACTCTTCGAATGTAAATTTATTTGAGTTCGCAATTTTTCTAAAATGGGTTTTAAAACTTTTGACACCCGCTTCCCACAATCCACCGATATGGGGAGCACCAGGTGGTATGAAATTCCAGATAAGGCCATGAATGCTATATTTGGCACTTATGTCTCTTGAAGCGGATTCGAGCATTGTTCGAAAATCCTTTTGAATTAAAGTATTGGCACCAACGAAATTGGTACCGTTATCGGAGAATACCTCTTTTGGTAAACCCCGTCGAGCAACAAAACGGACAAAGGCTGCCAAGAAACCTTGAGACGATAGGTCGCTCACAGCTTCAAGGTGGATTGCCTTTGTGGAAAAGCACACGAATAGGCAAGTGTATCCTTTTGAAAGTCGACAACTTCGACCGCTAAAGCTTTTGATGTCGAAAGGTCCAGCAAAGTCAACGCCGGTATAAGTAAAAGGGGGAGAAAAGGTGCAACGCTCGGAGGGTAAAGCAGCCATGATTTGTTGGCTCATTTTTTGTTTATGAATAACACAGATTTTGCAACGATTAATCCGAGTCCTAATTAATGTCCTCAATCTGGGAACCCAGTACTCTTGCCTAACCATGCGTAACACAAGTGCATTACCGCCGTGCAACGATAACTTATGGAGAAAGTCGACAAGAAGGTAAGAATATGACGAAGAGTATGGTAGTATTATGGGATAACGCTCATTATATGAGAGGTTAGCATTGGCTAGCCTCCCATTGCAACGAAGAGTTTGATGAGAATCAAGGTATGGATTAAGAGTCAGCAAGGGACTTTTTGAACTTATTTGCTCTCCCTTGGCTAAAAGATTATATTCTGATGAAAAGTATCTGCGTTGTGCCAAATGAATAAGTTTAAGCTTTACTAGTTCCACTTCTTGCTGAGACAGTAAAAGCGTGCTAGGACGTAAGTTGCGATTGGACTGGTTACGAGAGTGATTAAAAAACCGATAAACAAATGATAGAACTCTAAGTGCACGTGAAAGGGAAGAAAACCTGGTCAAAACATCTTCATAATCTTGTGTGAAAAAGGTTTTTACGGCTTTCGTCTCCAAATGCTTTTCATCAGCTAGAGTTGGAAGATTATTAGGCCAATAACATTCGGGTTTTTGGAGCCAGGTTGGCCCCATCCACCAAAGAGTATTGGTTTTAAGCTCAAGGGGGTAGATCCCACGTGTCGCAAGATCTGCGGGATTATCAGGAGATTTGACATGTCTCCACTTAGTATTGCCCACGTTATACATGATAGTAGTTATTCGATTAGCAATGAACGTCTTCAAAGTCCGAGGTGGTTTATTCAACCAAGCTAGAACAATCGAGGAATCAGTCCATAAAAAAAGTTTATAAGAGGGAACCGGGAAATTGGGAAGATAAAACTTAACAAGTTTAGACAGAAGAACAGCACCACACAATTCTAAGCGCGGTAATGATATTTGCTTAATGGGCGCAACTTTGGTTTTAGCACAGATCAGATGTGAACAAATCGTAGAATCTGCATTAGTGACTTGTATATAGAGAGCAGCAGAAAACGCGCTTTCAGACGCGTCTTCAGCTAATTGTCGCATCGTACGGAGTGCAAGATAAGGTGCGCAATTCACACCGAAAGTAACGGTCAAAAGTTTGTAGTCATCGATATTTGAACCAGATAATTCTTTAAAAAGTATTCGCTGAAAGGAGGTTTCGTTTGGATGTACCCAAATTTGGCGATACATTTTTTCAATGTCTCCATTAAAGACGAATTTGAAAAATCTCCATCTCAAAATTAAGGATGGAAGATCGCGTTGAAGAGCAGGACCTGCATGCAAGAGGTTGTTCAGACTGTTTCCATTACTGGATAAACTTGAGGCATTAAAGACGACTCGAACTTTCGTAGAAGTACTTTCCGGCTTGAGAACTGCGTGATGGGGAAGATAAAAGGATGAAACAAGATTTTCCTTTACCTTTTCGACCGGTTCAACTTTGCGCATATGTCCTGATGAAAGATATTCCTGAATTACTTTGAATATGCCCATTTTAAGTCCGGGTTCTTATTAAGTGATTTTTCAGAGCGCGTGAGTTGTTTCAAAGCGATATATCGCGAGAAACCAAGTTTATTAATTTTTCCCGTTTCAGTCTTAAATGGCAATCTAACGATATATCTTCCATCAGTGCTTCTTTCAGTAGCGCGTTGGTATAAATCTTCGCAAAACTGATCCTCAGCCGAAAGAGGGGGAGAAATATTGGGGATTTCTTCAATTTCCCAAAATTTCTTTATTTGTTGATCAAGCGTAGTTGATGAGCAATCTATTACAGATGTAGTAAATGAATTCACATATCGAGGAAGCGGGCCTGACAGAATCCAACCGAAAACAGTGTTCTGCGCTACCATTGAATCTGAGATGTTTAAAACCCCAGGTCGAATTATTATAGGATATAGATCGGCTCCTATTAGAAAATCGACCTGAGAAGACTTGTGAAGTGTTGGGTCAGCTAACTTAAGCCCCGTTAACTGATCTATATCATCAAGTTGAAAGGAGGACGCAGGTAGGTGACCAGTCAACTTTTTTAAAACAATGGCTTGAGCAGAGATGGGTTTGTTCGGATGTTCATCATTAATCAATGAGAGTGAACACATTTTTTTTGATGTGGCAGCGTAGGCCGAGTTTATTCCCGAGATATGAGCGTTGATGGGTTGAGTTTGTAATCGAAGACGGGTTTGAACTGCTTCTGATATGAACGATATCTCAGATCCCGGATCAACCACAGCTCGAAGAACAAAAAAGGAGTCTTGATGTATTACTTTGATCAAGGCAGTTGCGAGTAAAACAGATCTGCCGTTGACCGTAAAGAAGGTTTGAATATTCGGAGAAGTTACCCTTTGATTTGAAGTGGACTGTATATTTGAATGAGGTAAAGAACTAGTAGATTGATTAGTAGCTATATTATTTGAAGAAACTGGTTGAGGTTGAGAAACTACATTGGAAACCATATGTAAAAGCGTATGGTGGCGGCCTCTACATGTGTTGCAATTATATGTGCTTCGACAAGCATCACTTAAATGGCTAAGCAATTTGTACACATGTTGTTATTTTGAACGAAGTTAATACGAGACTGCACAGCCATTTCCTTAAATTTTGAACAATTACGTATAGGATGTTGTTCATTGCAAAGTTTACACGAGAAATTGTACGACTTTGTATGATATGAGCGAACGTTATTGTTATTAGAAGCATTCGTTTTAGAAGTTTGACGTTTGGTTGTGGTTTCGCATGAGCCTGACATTACGTCTGAGATAGATTCTAAAATTCTATACCGAGAATCTAAAAAACGATTCAATTGATCCCATGTTGGAACTTCAGTTGGCTTATCAATTGATTGTTCCCATAGAGCAAGAGTAGATTTTGGTAATCGATTTGAGCAAGCGTAGATCAAAATTGGATCCCAGTTCTTGGTATCAATTTGATGAGATTGAAGTGCTGCAATTGAATCATTGATAGAACTTTGTAGCAACTTCAAGGCTTTAGCGGATTCATTGTGAATAACCGGAAGATGAAAAAGAATTTTTATTTGATTATTTACCAGGATGCGTTTATTTTCGTAGTTATTTTTTAATGCAAAAGAAGCCAACAGACTAAATATGGACGCACCTAAAGTCAAAAAGGACTTACAACAAAGCACCCAAACAAAAATCGATACCCAAGAGTTAAAAGTCTTAAAAGACACAAAATTAAAACCAACTGCGGGTGCAAAAATAACATATGCTCAAGTAGCATCAAAAACCGCAGGAAAACCAGCTGACAAAACAGAAAAAAAATAATATAAAACCAATGGAAGCCCTAATGAGACAAATCCTTAATAGAATGGATTCCATGGAGAAATGTAATAAAACAATATTAGAAAGAATATCTATTCTTGAGAGACAGAGCAGCAACAAAAGAGCTGTACCAAAAATACAAACATGATGGATAAAATAAAAATCCTTGAATGGAATGCTAATGGTATCGAGAATCGCAAGGAAGAGATTCAAATAATACTCGATATTAACCAAATCGATATATGCCTCATCTCAGAGACTCATTTTAAATTATCTACAGACTTTAAACTGCAAGGATATAAACTATATCACACCCCACATCCTCACAATTGTGCAAAAGGAGGGGCTGCAGTCTTAATAAAAAACGAGATTGAACACCATATAGAAACCAAATTCCAGTCATGTGCGATTCAAGGGATCTCCATAAGAATAAAAACGAACAGTGGGCAGATATCAGTTGCATCAGTATACTGTTCCCCTAGCTATAGAATACAGAAAAATGACTTTAAAAGTCTTCTAGATATATTTCACAATAGATTCATTGCGGGAGGAGATTTTAATGCCAAAAATAAGTATTGGGGATCTAGACTAACGAATACTAGAGGAAGAGCTTTACTTGAAACAATTAAAGAATGTGGCAGTAAATATCATTCGGCGGGAAAACCTACCTACTGGCCAACAGATAGGAATAAAACCCCAGATCTTGTCGACTTCTTTATAACAAAAAATATCTCCTCAAATAATATAAATGTGGAAGAAGGGCCAGACCTACAGTCAGATCACTCTTCAATACTTTTCACACTTGGCGATAAAATAATAATGAAAGATCAAAGTCCAACACTAGTTAATAAGCAAACTGACTGGAGCTACTTCAGAGAGAAGTTGGAAGAAAATACCCAAATGATAGCTATTGAAACAGAAGAGCAAATAGAAAAAGCAGTGCAATTATTTACACTCAATATACAAAAAGCTGCATGGGCTGCAACTCCAAAAATAAAAAACAAAATAAAACAAAATTCATACCCTCCTGTAATATGTGAAATTATTGCAGAAAAGAGAAAAGCTAGAAAACGTTGGCAACAAACAAGGGCGCCAATTGACAAAAACAAACTAAACAGGTTAAATAGTAAACTCAGAAAATCAATAATTGAATTCAGAAATGAGTCACTAAAAAAATACCTTACAGGCCTAACAAATGATGCTAGTACTGACTACTCGCACTGGAAGGCAACAAAGAAAATGAACAGGCCAACAGCTCACATCCCACCAGTGAAAACCAGAGAAGGAAACTGGGCAAAAAGCAGTCAAGAAAAAGCAAATACTTTTGCTGAGCATCTTGAAGGCGTCTTCCAACCATACGAAGATAAAGACTATCAAGGAATGGAAGAAACGTGCCAGGAAGATGTACCAATTCGACCGGTTACGTCTAAAGAACTTGCCAAAGAAATAAAAGAAGGTATAAATATAAAAAAGGCCCCAGGGTTTGATTTAATAACGGGGGAAATTTTAAAACAATTCTCAAAAAAAATACTGAAACATCTAGCGCAGATCATAAACGCTGTATTTAGATTAAGATATGTACCAAGCATATGGAAGGTCGCGGAGGTTATAATGATTCCAAAACCAGGTAAACCACCTAGCGAAGTAACCTCATATAGGCCAATATCGATACTACCAATGTTGTCCAAGCTATTCGAAAAGATGCTGGTAAAACGCCTGCAAAATATTATTGTAGACAAATCGCTAGTACCGAGCCATCAATTTGGGTTCAGGAATAAACACTCAACAATTGACCAAGTGCATAGAATCACTGATAAAATTGAAAATGCTTTTGAAGAGAAAAAAGTATGCTCTACAGTATTTCTTGATATATCACAAGCTTTCGACAAAGTATGGCACAAAGGATTGATCCATAAATTACAAAAGCAACTGCCGAAGCAGTATTCAAAAATACTGGAGTCGTATATTCTACAGCGATTTTTCAGAATTAAACAAGAAACAACATACTCAACATTAAGAGAAATAAAGGCTGGTGTACCTCAAGGCAGTGTTTTAGGTCCAGTACTATATCTCCTATTCACTAGTGATCTACCAGAAAGTGACGAAATCACTCTAGCTACCTTTGCAGACGATACTGCTATACTTTCTGTAGGAGAAACTGTCGAAATAGCTACAAAAAAGCTTCAAAAGGCAGTAAACAATATCTCAGAATGGACTAAAAATTGGCAGATCAGATTAAATGACCTGAAGTCAGTTCATATAAATTTTACGTTAAAAACTGTACCACACATTCCAGTATACATAAATAGTAATGTAGTGGAATATTCAAATACTGCTAAATATTTAGGGATGACTCTAGACGCCAAACTGCACTGGAAAGCCCACGTAAAGAAAAAAAGAGATGAGTTAAACATCCGCTATAGTAAAATGTATTGGCTTATTGGGAGATACTCACCCTTATCCAACTACAATAAATTATTGCTATATAAGCAAATTCTTAAACCAGTATGGACCTATGGGCTCCAGCTGTGGGCATGCACATGCAAGACAAACTTACTAATAATACAAACCTTCCAAAACAAAGTACTACGGAGCATTGTTAACGCACCGTGGTACATACGTAACACCGATCTGCATAGAGATCTATATATTGAAATGGTTGAAGATGAAGCTAAAAAAGTAGCTCTAAGACACAGAGATAGGCTTCTCAGCCATGTTAATTTAGAAATAGCACAGCTTTTAAGAACGGACAATATAGTCAGGAGATTAAGACGGGTTAAACCCCTTGATCTATGTAGCTAAAGATATATATAATTAAAAAAAAAAAAAAACAAGAAATACTGAAACTTAGGTACAATTTCAAACAAAACTCATAGAAATCCGACCAACGTCGGAAATTCTTTTAAATTTTATATTTTTATAAAATATAATACATGTGAAAAATAAATTGCTGATTAGTCTAACGACTAGGTGCGATTCCTTGAAGACATACAAAAGTCAGTCTTCGGGAGGTTTTTTAGATCGGGTTAAAGTCCCTCACTATTGCAGAAGGTTCCCTCGCGATAAAACCTCTGCAATGTCTTTCGATGATTTTTCCTTCCAGTGAACCCCCACAAAAAAAAAAAAAAAAAAAAATTTAATGCATCCCAGGCCAATTCAAAGCTATCATTTGTAAGTGGAAACTTACTTACGATATTAAAGGCATCACCTTTGGTTTTCGACCTTAGATGAAAAAGCTTTTGTACAGACCCAAGTTTGGGATGTTGCTTGTAGACAGCATCGAACATGTCACGAAAAGACGGCCACGAGAGATAATCCCCATGGAAAACCTCAGTGTCACAAGGAGGTAGTTTGACGCACTGGAAAGAGGGTGTACCGTTATCAACCGCAACAGAATACGTTCCGTTATTAACGGTAGAGGTAGATGAACCGGTATTAGATAAAGAAGGAACATTAGAAATCGCGTGTGACTCTTTAAGTTTCGAATTATAATCTAGAATACTACCGAGACAAGAAATGTACGTTTCATTAGATAAATAATATTTTGCTTTTATAGTACTGATATCCAAATCTTCTTTTTCTTCTTCAGTGGTATCGCGAGTGCAACTAGCATAAGTTAGTTTTACTGCGCACCACAATTCCTTTAATTCGATTTGACGGGCTTCTAGAGTAGAAGCTGTATGTTTAGTACTAGGGATTTCTTTAAAGGTAGCAAAAAAATCCACGAGTTGATCCGCCGCAAAAATAAAATTCGAAATTGATGAACTCATTTTTATTTAAAAGAATTGTTTGAACGATAAAAAAAGCAAGCTTGAAGATTGGAAAAAATAATATTTTTCAAATAAAACACTTTAAAAGTAAGCACGATGTAAAAATTGCAAATGGCAATATTAATTTAATAAATGTACCAGATATGAAAGAGTTTACAAATTGGCAACTCTGCTTTGAGCCCCCAAAAATACACCACAAATTATTGAATATATTCTCATAGGAACAAATGAGAATGGAATTGGTAAAAAAAATAAAAGAATATGCAACTACAGTTTGTCAACTAATTCTTTGCAAAGTAAAATAAGTCACACAATCTCAACTTCAACAACAAAAATATAAATAAAAGCCTTATTTTGGAAAATTTTGATTATCAATTATTGTTAAGATATATATAAGCTATAGATATGACAAGAAAAAATAAGAAAATTCCAAGTAAAACGTAAAAGAAATGCAGAAAACAAAACAACGGCATTTATGACGCTGTCAATAAATTCTTTGCAAAATGCAAACACTGGTTGAAAGAAGACCATAGAAAAACTAACGGGACCACAAATTTCAAAGCGACCGATGGCGTGTTTTTTTTCTAGTCTTCCTTGCATTCATTCGTTTTAAAATTTGCTTCGGTTCAGTCCACGTTTTTGTTAAATTGAGGATTTTTGCAATGCCTGGCAAACGCACTAAGGATAATTTGATACAATTAGTTTACTTTCATTTTAACAAAGGAAAAACAGCAAAAGAGTTAGCTGAAACATATCAAATTAAACTAAGAACAGTTTATAATATCATTAACCGTGCGGAAAAAGAAAACAGACTGGAATTATACAGTTCCAAAGGCAGACCACCAAAGCTCTCTCGGCGGGATTGTGCAAAAATTTTAAAAACTATTGAAAATAAACCGCAAACTAGCCTCAGGGAGTTGGCGAATGACATCAAAACAGACTGCAAGAAGACCGTGTGCCATGAGACTGTGAGAAAAGTACTTAATCGCCACAAGTACTCATCATATGTAGCAAGGAAGAAGCCATTGCTGTCTGCTGTGAACATTGAGAAGCGCTTAAACTTCGCAACTTTAAATGTTAACAGTTCTCCCGAGTACTGGAGTGACGTAATTTTTTGTGACGAAACCAAGATCATGATGTATTATCATGATGGACCTAGCAAAGTTTGGCGGAAACCGAAAACAGCCCTCCAGGACAAAAACATTATACCTACTGTTAAATTTGGCAAGCTTTCAGTAATGGTGTGGGGTTGTATTTCTTCCAAAGGCGTTGGAGAGCTGCGCATATTTAACGACATTATGACAAAAGAGTTCTATTTAGACATACTTAAAAATGAATTGTCAAGAAGTGCGTACAATTTTGGCTTCGTTGATACAGAAAACAGCAGCAAACTCAAATACAAACTCTACCAAGACAATGATCCGAAGCACAAATCGCTGCTGTGTCGCACCTGGCTGCTTTATAATTGCAGCAAAGTGATTGACACGCCCGCCTAGAGTCCGGATCTCAATCCTATCGAAAATTTGTGGGCATTGCTCAAAAAAAGGGTGGCTAAACAGAGCCCTACTACAAAAGTTGAGTTGGTTAAGTGCATAAATGAGGAGTGGCTAAAAATACCGGAATACTATGACATAAATGCACTTATTTCGTCGATGTCGCGGCGCCTCAGGGCAGTTATGGATGCTAATGGCGGACATACAAAATATTAGCCAATTATAGCTTCATGTTAAAAAGATAACCATTTTTTGAGATTAATGTTTGCATTTTGCAAAGAATTAATAGACAACTAATTTTTGCTGTTTTTTTTTTTATATGAATTTTGTATGTTTTCGTTTCTATTTTTTTACTTTTGTTAATTATTTTATTTAAGAATACATACTATGAAAAATATTGTGAAAAACTGAATATGAAATCAAGTGCCTTTCCCAATAAATAATTATGTTTAAGTTGAAATTGTGTGGTTTATTTAACTTTGCAAAGAATTAGTTGACAAACTGTATGTATATGTATATGTATACACCTAGGTATGTATATCTAATCACAATTTTTCGTTTTATTATAATTTATTTTTTATTATTTTTTTTTTATATAAAAGAATGAATGCACCACACTAACCTTTTAATTAAGATGTTAAAGATGTTGAGAATGATGATGCTGATGCTGATTTTGAAGATGCTGATGATGATGCTGCTGCTGATGAGGATGATGATGATGGTAAAGTTGAGAATGATGATGAGAAGAATGTGTAGGGCTGATGACTTTGATGATGCCGACAACGACGGTCTGCCGGGTAGGTGGTTGGTGAAGATGATGGCAACGAGTCGACGGTGTGCGGCTGATGATTCTGATGACAATGACGACGACGGTAGGTTGGTGATTATGGTGGTGAAGCTACCGCGTATTGTCGCTGAGGCTCAGTGATGACTGTGATGAGAACGACCGATTTTGTGCGTTCTGCTGTTGATGCTGCTCACGGTGTGTGTGTGTGTGGTGTTGGTGGATTTTGTGTCGTTTTGCTGACGTGGACGACACGACGGAAAACAGGGTTGATTTTTTTTGTAGACGCTCGCGCTGTGCCGTTTCAAGCCGATCTGAACGTGGTGATGGTGGTGGCAAAAATATGACAACGATGTGCGTGCGATGAAGATGAGCACAACGTCGTATTTGCTGGTGGTAAAGTTGGAGATCAGGAGATGTACGGAGTGATGAAGCCGGTGAACGTAATTGGCGGCGTAATTATCACTTTTTTTTTTAATTTTACAAATCCGGCTCGAAGGACCAATGTTTGTATGAGGTGTGCGAGCTTAAGCGTTTGCAAATAAAAACGAGTCGCTCTTAGCTATTTTATAAAAAGGGAAAACTTTTATTTCGCGGTATAAAACTCGTGTTATAAATTCGCGGATGAACAATGGTGATGTGGTGTGTCTCAGCGTGGTGATGAACAAAAGTGAAAGAGAACAAAAAATATGGCGGCGTCGGTTTTATACCAATAGCTTAATCAATACTAACTTCAGGGTGAAGAAAACGCCCTCTAGGTTTCAGTTACAATTTTAGGTGTGGATTACATTATATTAGATTACATTTTGGATTGAATTACATTGCTTAAATCTAACTTGAACAGTATTAATTGATGCGCATAGTGGATTGTGGCCTTCTTATATGTTTTGTTATATAAAAGTTTTCTGTTGTTTTTAGTTATATGTTTATATATGAGTACTTTTTGGTGGTTATAGGTAAGTGTGGAGTAAAACCTATAGGACAGTCGTGTTTTCGAATTTTATGAAAAATAACAAATGAAACTGAAAAAAAAAAAACGTAAGACTAATTAAAACTAAAATAATCTAATTCCACGCCCTGAAACGTGATTACGATTCGTACTGCGGCTTTTAGCATTCATGAGAAACATATGAATGTTTTTGTTGTCTATTTCTTTTCTCCAGTCACTGATAACGCAAGTTTTAAACGAATAATTGGACCTGAAACCGGATTGATTTACACTTATAATTTATTTCATTCTCCAGATGATCTTGGAACGGACGGTTTGGTCAGTTAACCAGACAAATCTGTAACCGGCTGATTTTGTTCGGTGAATGGCATTTAACCGATGTTTTTCTGGAATTTTGTTTGTTCATCTTGGTTTGGAGATTGTGTATTACTTTTGACGTGTCATTCACAGAACAACATTCCGAGCAAAATCAGAGAAATATTCGTGTGTTACAAAAAAAAAAACCAATTAGCTATATAATAATAAATATTACTATTAATACGGAGTGAGTAAATTTGTATTTTTGTGTATTCAAACTCTTTATTTTTATATAAAATACAAACTTAGTTCATTTGGAAATTGCATTTGGGATTCGTGGAGTAGTGATGAGAGTGAGGACTTACTTACTTACTTAGGTGGCGCTACAGTCCGGAGTGAACCTGGGCCTCAACCAACATGCCTCTCCAATTAGCCCGGTCCTTAGCTAACTGCCTCCAGTTGCGCACTCCAAGTTGGTTGAGGTCGGTTTCCACTGTGCGCGCCACTTAAGGCGAGGTCTTCCTCTACTGCGTCCGACGTCTGGCTGGGAATCGAAGACTCTGCGAGCCGGAGTATTGGTGTCCATTCGTTCTACATGTCCTAGCCATCTTAAACGTCCAATGCGGAGTTTTTTGACCAGGGGCATGTCGCTGTACAGCTCGTACAGTTCTTGGTTGAATCTTCGTCTCCATAGCCCGTCAACGCAAACGGGACCGAAGATTTTTCGAAGAATTTTCCTCTCGAATCTACCAAGGATTTCTTCATCCGCTTTTGATACGGTCCATGCTTCAGCGCCGTAGAGCAGGACTGGGATGATCAGGGTCTTATATAGGGTCTCCTTAGTAGTTCGAGTGAGGGCTTTACTACTAAATTGCCTTCTTAGCCCGAAGAAACAGCGGTTGGCAAGAGTAATTCTTCGTTTAATTTCTGACGAGATGTTGTTGTCAGAGTTAATAGCGGAGCCGAGGTAGACAAAGTCCCGTACTACCTCAAAGTTATATCTGTCAGTGGTGACGTTCTGTTCAATTCGTCGATGTTGTGTGTCCTTTCGTGTTGACAGCATATACTTAGTCTTACCCTCATTTACTGCTATACCCATTTTCGCCGCTTCCTTCTCTATACTAGCAAACGTGGCTATGACATCACGTTGAGTCCTACCAATGATGTCAATATCGTCAGCGTATGCTAGTAGTTGCACCGACTTTTGGAAAATTGTGCCTCTGGTGTTGGCTTTGGAGTTTTGCACAATTCTCTCAAGAATCAGATTAAAGAAGTCACATGACAGCGCATCGCCTTGCCTAAATCCTTTTTTGGTATCGAATGTGTCGGTGAGGTCGTTTCCGACCCTGATGGAGCAGCGAGAATTCTCCATCTTCATCCTACACAAACGGACGAGTTTGGGCGGTATACCAAAACTAGACATGGCTCTGTACAGTTCGTCTCTATAAATGCTGTCATATGCGGCTTTGAAATCGATGAATAGGTGGTGGGTATCGATTTGGACTTCTTGAGTTTTTTCCAGGATCTGCCGAAGTGTGAAAATTTGATCGGTTGTGGACTTTCCTGGCCTAAAACCACACTGATAAGGGCCAATCAGGTTGTTGGTAAACGGTTTCAGGCGTTCACATATTACGGCAGATAGGATCTTGTAGGCGATGTTGAGGAGACTTATGCCTCTGTAGTTGGCGCAGTTCAGAGGGTCTCCTTTTTTGTTGATCGGGCAAAAGATGCTGAGGTTCCATTCTTCAGGCATATTTTCATCCGACCAGATTTGGCTTATGAGTTGGTGGATGTTACTTACCAAGTCATCTCCGCCGGCCGTATATAGCTCAGCGGGAAGGCCGTCATTTCCGGCAGCCTTATTAAGCTTGAGTTTAGATATTGCTATCCTCACTTCACTCAGGTCGGGTGGTTGGCAGTTTTCGCTGTCGTTGCCAATATTGAATGGTTCGTTCTGCCTGACAGCGGAATGTTGTTCGTCATCGCCGTTTAACAGTCTGCAAAAGTGGTTCTTCCATATCCTCAGCATCGACTGTGTCTCAACTACAATATTTGCTTGTTCATCTCGACAGGCTTCTGTTCGAGCCTTGTATCCTTGGCTTTGACGTTTTACACTTTGGTAAAACTTGCGAACATCGTTCCTGGAGTGGCACCTCTCTATATTCTCGATCGCGCGCTTTTCTTGCTCTTGTTTCTTCTTGCTGAAAAGCCGATGTTCTTCCCTTCTTCTTTGCCTATAGAGCTCAATGGCAGCTCTCGTCTTCACCTGCAGCTTAGCCTTGTAGGCATCGTTCTTGGCTGCGAGCATCTGTCGGCATTCCTCATCAAACCAGGGGTTTCTTGCTGGTGGCCGCGAGAAACCTAGCACATCAGTTGCGGCTGATCTAATGGCCTGTTGGCATCGTTGCCATTGCTCTTCGACATTCGATGCTGGTGGTATGGTGTTTATCGAGAGGTTAAGGGATACGCGTTGTGCGAAGGTCTTGGCGGTCTCTTGCGATTGCAGTCTTCCGACATTAAATTTTTTCACAATATTTCTGGATTGTTGCGGCGTGGTGGATATCCGCATTGTTACCTTGGCTGCTACAAGGTAGTGATCCGAGTCGATGTTAGCTCCTCGGAATGTTCGGACATCCAAAATACTGGATGCGTGCCTCTTATCTATCACAATGTGATCAATTTGGTTGACCGTTCGTTGATCTGGAGACCGCCATGTCCCCTTATGGATATCGAGGTGAGGAAACCGTGTGCTGGCTATAGTGGCATTTCGTTCCGTAGCGAAATCAATTAGCCTAAGTCCGTTACCAGACGTGTTGTCGTGTAGGCTATGTTTTCCGATAATACTTCTAAAGATGTCTTCTCTTCCTACCTTTGCATTAAAATCTCCCAGCACGATTT
This sequence comes from Rhingia campestris, assembly GCA_932526625.1. Taxonomy (NCBI): domain Eukaryota; kingdom Metazoa; phylum Arthropoda; class Insecta; order Diptera; family Syrphidae; genus Rhingia; species Rhingia campestris. The sequence continues at coordinate 92,356,923 of OW052183.1, forward strand.
TAACATCGTACTTCGGTAGTCGCTCATAGGTTTTGTCGAGGAGCTCGTAGAAGCAATCCTTAGCTATATCATCTTTTTCTTCCGTCGGAGCGTGAGCGCATATAAGGCTTATGTTGGCGAATTTGGCCTTGATGCGGATTGTTACTATGCGTTCGCTAATGTCTTGGAAACATAAGACTTCTTGCCGAAGTCTGGCACTTATAACAAATCCGCATCCGAATAGTCGCTGTTTCTGCTCACTATAACACGGTCCGTAGTATATGTCACAGTTTTTCATCCTCTTTTTGCCCGGCCCATCCCATCGTATTTCCTGGATGGCAGTAATGTCTGCTTTGTAGCAGTTTAGGGCTTCCGCTAGTTGTTCGCCTGCACCTCTCCTGTTTAATGTTCTCACATTCCAGGTGCAGATACGAACGTCGTTGTCCTTTTTTCGTTTAGCAGGGTCGTCAACAATAAAATCCCTCCTTTCCGAGGCTATTGGTTGCTTCGTAGCCATGTTTTTTTTCTGTAGGTGGGTAGTTAACCCAAGGCACAACCCCCAACCTGGAGGGCCAGTTCCAATTTATTAGATACCCCTAGGACACGGGGCCATCAGTATCCACTACGGGATTGAGCGCTGCCGTTGGCCTTTCGGTTCATCCGCCACCATCTCTGTTCAAGGGGCCTGACTAACCCTTTAAATTCCTAGACAACCTGTTGTCCGAATATGTCAGAGCAGCTCATCTAGGTTCGCCTGGGACAGCAGGCCGGGTATTCTTCCGTGCCATTCTCACCAGGGTGTTTATAGTGTTGCTGTTTTTCGTCGTGTTATCAACACTCGCACTTATCGTTTAGCAAGTCAAATCCGGTTGGATGAGACCAGTACCCGATGGTTACCACTTGGAGGTAAAGATAAGCACATTTGATGTGTAGTCAGAGTTGCAACACTGGGCATTGCCAAGTTAACGCCAATCAGAGTCTACCCTCGTTCTACAGCACCCAACCATCCGAGTGAGGACTTTAGACAATCTTAATATCTATATTTCATTCATATAAAGTTTTTTTTTTCCACATCCACTTTTTGGGGGCGTTTTTAATAAAAAAAAAAACTTTTTCCGGTCAAATTTTAAAATGTTGATGCAGAATCATTGGTAATATTAATAAGTACATTTCGTCTATAGACCATTTTAACCCACGCCCACTTTTTGGGGGCGTTTTTATATAAAAAAACATTTTTATACACTACCCCATAACATATGCAGGATAAAACATATGAGAAGGCTACAATCCGCTGTGCGGATCGTTGAATACCCTATCCCACCCCATCCTAAAAATTAATATCTCCAAAAGTGGGCTTTATTAGACTATAATATAGAAAATGACATTGTCACAACATATTGTTCAAACAGTTTATCAGAATCTTTTGTTGTTTGACAAAAAACATCGTTTTCTCCTGCATATACTATGGGGTAGGGTATACAAACGTTTTTTATTAAAAACGCCCCCAAAAAGTGGGCGTGGCAAAAAACTTTATATGAAAGATATATAGATATTACGATTGTCTAACTACGTTTCTCAGAATTTTTTTCAAATTCCTTACCGTTTGGCCAAACAATACGTTTTTCTAAAAAGGGGGCGTGGCAGTGGGCGGATTTCAAAAATGTTTACACTTGGTCTGCTGGGAAAAACAAAGAGCACGTGTACCAAATTTCATCCTTCTAGCTCAAGATTTAAGGCCCAAAAACTGGTGACGTACAGACGGGCGGACGGACAGACATGGCTTAATCGACTCAGCTATCGATTCTGAGTCGATCCATATACTTTGAGGTATATGTAGCTTCATTATTTCTCTATGTTACAAACTATGTATCAAAACTAATATACCCCCTATGGGATAGGGTATAAAAACCTTGTCTTTTGTAGAACCGTAAAAGTGTGTTATAAACTGTCTGAACAATATGTTGTGACAATGTCATTTTCTATATTTAATCCCCACAGTGTTTCAACTTTCAAGCCATGTCCACTTTTTGGGGATATTAGTTTTTTAGTTGGGATGGGATAGGTACAGCGGATTGTAGCGTTCTCATTTTGTTTTCTGAATTTATAATTTTTTTTGCTTCAGTAAGTCATTTTCGATTTACGTCGAGCCCGCCGGAATCAAATACAAAACTTGTGTTTCAATCCCATGTCTAGTTCTTAGAAAAAAATAAACACAATAAGAAAACATATGAGAAGACTACAATCCGCTGTGCGGATCGTTGAATACCCTATCCCATCCTTAAAATTAATATCTCCAAAACATAGGCTATATGGGCCTATAATATAGAAAATGACATTGTGACAACATATTGTTCAAACAGTTTATCAGAATCTCTTGTTGTTTGACAAAAAACATCGTTTTTCTCCTGCATATGCTATGGGGTAGGGTATACAAACGGTTTTTGTAAGAAAACTACCTGAAAAAGTGGGCGTGGGTTAAAATGGTCTATAGACGAAATGTTCATATTAATATTACTAATGATTCTGCATCAAACATTTTTTTTTCGAAATATTTAAAATTTGACCAAAAAACGTTTTTTTATTAAAAACGTCCACAAAAAGTGGGCGTTAAAAAAACTTAATATGAACGAAATATAGATATTACGATTCTCTAAATATGCTGCTCAGGCACTTTCTTAAAATTCGTTACAGTTTGGCCAAAAAATACGTTTTTCTAAAAAGGGGCGTGGCAGTGGTCGGATTTCAAAAATGTTAACACTTGTTCTGCTGGGAGCAACAAAGAGCACTTGTGCCAAATTTCATCCTTCTAGATCAAAATTTAATGCCCAAAAACTGGTGACGTACGGACGAACGGACAGACATGGCTAAATCGACTCAGCTAGCGATTCTGAGTAGATCCATATACTTTAAGGTATATGTAGCTAACTTATTTCTCTATGTTACAAACTATGTATCAAAACAAATATACCCCTATGGGATAGGGTATTAACACAGACAATAAGGACCAATTTTTCAATCACCGGATAAGCAATCAGATATCACTTAACATTCAGATAACACAAAAATACATTGTTCAATAGGCGTATAGCACACTCTAGGTATATAACAGTTATCTGGCGAATGAAATTATATGCTCCTCAGTGAGCTGGGTAAACTTTAACTAACTGTTTATGAATTTTCAACAGTGAGAAAACTAGTCTGCTAGCTATAATATAACATATAATATTGTCATTATATCTCTCTCTTTATACCCTATCCCATAGGGGTATATTAGTTTTGATACATAGTGTGTAACATAAAGAAATAATTTAGCTATATATACCTTAAAGTATATGGATAGACTCAGAATCGCTAGCTGAGTCGATTAAGCCATGACTGTCTGTCCGTCCATCAGTCCGTCTGTACCTCACCGATTTTTAGGCCTTAAATTTTGAGCTAGGATAATGAAATTTGGTATATAGGATCGTCGTCCGTGCCTACAGAACAAGTGTAAACATGTTTGTAATCCGCCCACTTCCACACCCCCTTTTTAGAAAGGCGTAGTTTTTGACCAAACCATAAGGAATTTTGAAAATGTTTCTGAACAACATATTTAGACAATCTGAATATCTATATTTCGTTCATATAAAGTTTTTTGCCACGCCCACTTTTTGGGGGCGTTTTAAAAAAAGAAAAGTTTTTCCGGTCAAATTTTAAAATTTTACAAAAAAAAATTGATGCAGAATCATTGGTAATATTAATATGAACATTTCGTCAATATACCATTTTAACCCACACCTACATTTTGGGGGCGTTTTTGTATAAAACCCTTTTTATACACTACACCATAACATATGCAGGAGAAAAACCTTGTCTTTCGTAGATTCTGCATCAAACGTTTTTTTCGAAAATTTTAAAATTTGACCGAAAAACGTTTTTTATTAAAAATCCCCCCAAAAAGTGGGCGTGGCAAAAACTTTATATGAACGAAATACAGATATTCAGACTGTCTGTATATTTTGTTCAGAAACATTTTCAAAATTCCTTATGGTTTGGCCATAAAATACGTGTGTCTAAAAAGGGGGCGTGGCAGTGGGCGGATTTCAAAAATTTATACACTTGTTCTGCTGGGAGCAACAAAGAGCACGTGTATCAAATTTCATCCTTCTAGCTCAAAATTTAAGGACCAAAACCTGGTGACGTACGGACGGACGGACGGACTTACATGGCTAAATCGACTCAGCTAGCGATTCTGAGTAGATCCATATACTTTAAGGTATATGTAGCTAACTTATTTCTCTATGTTACAAACTATGTATCAAAACTAATATACCCCTATGGGATAGGGTATAAACACAGACAATAAGGACCAATTTTTCAATCACCAGATAAGCAATCAGATAACACTTAACAGTCAGATAACACAAAAATACATTGTTCAATAGGCGTATAGCACACTCTAGCTATATAAATGTTATCTGGCGAATGAAATTATCTGCTCCTCAGTGAGCTGGGTAAACTTTAACTAACTGTTTATGAATTTTCAACAGTGAGAAAACTAGTCTGCTAGCTATAATATAACATATAATATTGTCATTATATCTCTCTCTTTATAACCTATCCCATAGGGGTATATTAGTTTTGATACATAGTTTGTAACATAAAGAAATAATTTAGCTATATATACCTTAAAGTATATGGATAGACTCAGAATCTCTAGCTGAGTCGATTAAGCCATGACTGTCTGTCCGTCTGTATCTCACCGATTTTTAGGCCTTAAATTTTGAGCTAGGATAATGAAATTTGGTATATAGGATCGTCGTCCGTGCCTACAGAACCAGTGTAAACATTTTTGTAATCCGCCCAATTCCACACCCCCTTTTTAGAAAACCGTAGTATTTGACCAAACCATAAGGAATTTTGAAAATGTTTCTGAACAACATATTTAGACAATTTGAATATCTATATTTCGTTCATATAAAGTTTTTTGCCACGCCCACTTTTTGGGGGCGTTTTAAAAAAAGAAAACTTTTTCCGGTCAAATTTTAAAATTTTACAAAAAAAATTTGATGCAGAATCATTGGTAATATATATATGAACATTTCGTCAATATACCATTTTAACCCACACCTACATTTTGGGGGCGTTTTTGTATAAAAAACACTACACTACACCATAACATATGCAGGAGAAAAACCTTGTCTTTCGTAGGTTCTGCATCAAACGTTTTTTTCGAAAATTTTAAAATTTGACCGAAAAACGTTTTTTATTAAAAACCCCCCCAAGAAGTGGGCGTGGCAAAAACTTTATATGAACGAAATACAGATATTCAGATTGTCTGTATATTTTGTTCAGAAACATTTTCAAAATTCCTTATGGTTTGGCCATAAAATACGTTTGTCTAAAAAGGGGGTGTGGCAGTGGGCGGATTTCAAAAAATTATACACTTGTTCTGCTGGGAGCAACAAAGAGCACGTGTATCAAATTTCATCCTTCTAGCTCAAAATTTAAGGACCAAAAACTGGTGACGTACGGACGGACGGACTGACAGACATGGCTAAATCGACGCAACTATCGATTCTGATTCGATCCATATACTTTGAGGTATATCTAGCTAAATTATTTCTCGATGTTACAAACTATGTATCAAAACTAATTTACCTTTATGGGATAGGGTATAAAAAGTGTTTTATCAACTGTCTGAACAATTTGTTGTGACAATGTCATTTTCTATATTTAATCCCCATCGTGTTTTAAGCCATGTCCATTTTTTGGGGAAACCAGTTTTATAGATGGAATGGTATAGGGTATTCAACGATCCGTACAGCGGATTGTAGCCTTCTCATATCTTTTTATTTCAGTTTCGTGAAGTTAAAAAATGTTTAAGTATAGTGATGCGATTACATGAGAACACAAGCGTTCTCACTCTACCCTCTCACTATCAACTCCTACTCTCACCTCCACGCTGGTGACTGGTGGGTGCCTAGTACCCCGACTGAAGATGGGGTAATAAACCCCTGTGGAAGGTCGTTGGTGGCAGCAAACGAGAGAGGAGTGTCCTCTCACTAAGGCACTCACTCTCAGGCGGCAGCGGAGGAATTCCCTAGATGGAGTCAACGGTGGCGCCTACAGCCCCAGTTTGATCGAACTCATCCCAACTGCTTCGACACTCAGACTGAGCCAGGGTGTTGGAAAAGAGTTGGTGGCGGAGGAGCCCTCAATGGGTCAACGGGAGCGCTCATATGCCAAAATGGGCTACTGACATCGGTATTTCCGGCCCACTATTCTAGGGTCAAACAAGGGACTGGCCCTCCAGGTTGGGGGTTGTGCTTTGGGTTAACTACCCATCCATGGAAAAAAGCTTATGTTACGAAGCAACCAATAGCGTATCTGCACCTGGAATGTGAGAAAATTAAAAAGGAGAGGTGCAGGCGAACAACTAGCGGAAGCCCTAAACTGCTACAAAGCAGACATTACAAAAAGAGGATGAAAAACTATGACATCTACTATGGACCGTGTTATAGTGAGAGGAAACAGAACCACTTCTGCAGACTGTTAAACGGCGATGACGAACAACATTCCGCTGTCAGGCAGAACGAACCATTTAATATTGACAACGACAGCGAAATTGTCAACCACCCGACCTAAGTGAAGTTAAGATAGCAATATCTAAATACAAGCGTAATAAGGCCGCCGGCAATGACGGCCTTCTCGCTGAGCTTTATAAAGCTGGTGGAGATGACTTGGTAAGTAACATCCACCAACTCATAAGCCAAATTTGGTCGGATGAAAGTATGCCTGAAGAATGGAACCTCAGCATCGTTTGCCCGATCCACAAAAAGGAGACCCTCTGAACTGCGCCAACTACAGAGGCATTAGTCTGCTTAGCATCGCCTAGGTTCCTATGTAATATTTGAACGCCTGAAACCGTTTACCAGCAACCTGATCGGCCCTATCAGTGTGGTTTTAGGCCAGGAAAGTCCACTACCGATCAAATTTTCACACTTCGGCAGATCCTGCAAAAAACCCAAGAAGTCCAAATCGATAATCACCGCCTATTTTTTGATTTCAAAGCCGCATACGACAGCATTTATAGAGACGAACTATACAGAGCCATGTCTAGTTTTGGTATACCGCCCAAACTCGTCCGTTTGTGTAGGATGACCATGGAGAATTCTCGCTACACCATCAGGGTCGGAAACGACCTCACCGCACATTCGATACCATAAAAGGGTTTAGGCAAAGCGATGCGCTGTCATGTGACTTCTTCAATTTGATTCTTGAGAGGATTGTAAAAAAAACTCCCGAGCCAACACCAGAGGAACACTTTTCCAAAAATCGGTGCAACTACTAGCATACGCCGACGATATTGACATCATTGGTAGGACTGAACGTGATGTCATAGCCACGTTTGCTAGTATAGAGAAGGAAGCGCAAAAATGGGTTTAGCAGTAAATGAGGGTAAGACAAAGTATATGCTGTCAACACGAAAGGACACACAACATCGACGAATTGGACAGAACGTCACCATTGACAGATAGTTATAACTTTGAGGTAGCACGGGACTTTGTCTACCTCGGCTCCGCCTTTAAATCTGACAACAACATCTCGTCAGAAATCAAACGAAGAATTACTCTTACCAATCGCTGTTTCTTTGGGCTAAGAAGGCAATTTAGTAGTTAAGCTCTCACTCGAACTACTAAGGAGATCCTATATCAGACCCTGATTATCCCAGTACTCATCTTCGGCGCTGAAGCATAGACCGTATTAAAAGCAGATGAAGACATCCGATGGTTGGGTGTTGTAGAACGAGGGTAGACTCTGATTGGTGTTAACTTGGCAATGCCCAGTGTTGCAACTTTGACTACACATCAAATGTGCTTATCTTTACCTCCAAGTGGTAACCATCGGATACTGGTCTCATCCAACCGGATTTGACTTGCTAAACGATAAGTGCGAGTGTTGATAACACGACGAAAAACAGCAACACTATAAACACCCTGGTGAGAATGGCACGGATGAATACCCGGCCTGCTGTCCCAGGCGAACCTAGATGAGCTGCTCTGACATATTCGGACAACAGGTTGTCTAGGAATTTCAAGGGTTAGTCAGGCCCCTTGAACAGAGATGGTGGCGGATGAACCGAAAGGCCAACGGCAGCGCTCAATCCCGTAGTGGATACTGATGGCCCCGTGTCCTAGGGGTATCTAATAAATTGGAACTGGTCCTCCAGGTTGGGGGTTGTGCTTTGGGTTAACTACCCACCCACAGAAAAAAAACATGGTTACGAAGCAACCAATAGCCTCGGAAAGGACTGATTTTATTGTTGACGACCCTGCTAAACGAAAAAAGGACAACGACGTTCGTATCTGCACCTGGAATGTGAGAACATTAAACAGGAGAGGTGCAGGCGAACAACTAGCGGAAGCCCTAAACTGCTACAAAGCAGACATTACTGCCATCCAGGAAATACGATGGGATGGGCCGGGCAAAAAGAGGATGAAAAACTGTGACATATACTACGGACCGTGTTATAGTGAGCAGAAACAGCGACTATTCGGATGCGGATTTGTTATAAGTGCCAGACTTAGGCAAGAAGTCTTATGTTTCCAAGACATTAGCGAACGCATAGTAACAATCCGCATCAAGGCCAAATTCGCCAACATAAGCCTTATATGCGCTCATGCTCCGACGGAGGAAAAGGATGATATAACTAAGGATTGCTTCTACGAGCTCCTCGACAAAACCTATGAGCGACTACCAAAGTACGATGTTAAAATCGTGCTGGGAGATTTTAACGCAAAGGTAGGAAGAGAAGACATCTTTAGAAGTATTGTCGGAAAACATAGCCTACACGACAACACGTCTGGTAACGGACTTAGGCTAATTGATTTCGCTACGGAACGAAATGCCACTATAGCCAGCACACGGTTTCCTCACCTCGATATCCATAAGGGGACATGGCGGTCTCCAGATCAACGAACGGTCAACCAAATTGATCACATTGCGATAGATAAGAGGCACGCATCCAGTATTTTGGATGTCCGAACATTCCGAGGAGCTAACATCGACTCGGATCACTACCTTGTAGCAGCCAAGGTAAGAATGCGGATATCCACCACGCCACAACAATCCAGAAATACTGTGAAAAAATTTAATGTCGGAAGACTGCAATCGCAAGAGACCGCCAAGACCTTCGCACAACGCGTATCCCTTAACCTCTCGATCAACACCATACCACCAGCATCGAATGTCGAAGAGCAATGGCAACGATGCCAACAGGCCATTAGATCAGCCGCAACTGATGTGCTAGGTTTCTCACGCCCACCAGCAAGAAACCCCTGGTTTGATGAGGAATGCCGACAGATGCTCGCAGCCAAGAACGAGGCCTACAAGGCTAAGCTGCAGGTGAAGACGAGAGCTGCCATTGAGCTCTATAGGCAAAGAAGAAGGGAAGAACATCGGCTTTTCAGCAAGAAGAAAAAAGAGCAAGAAAAGCGCGCGATCGAGGATATAGAGAGGTGCCACTCCAGGAACGATGTTCGCAAGTTTTACCAAAGTGTAAAACGTCAAAGCCAAGGATACAAGGCTCGAACAGAATCCTGTCGAGATGAACAAGGAAATATTGTAGTTGAGACACAGTCGATGCTGAGGATATGGAAGAACCACTTCTGCAGACTGTTAAACGGCGATGACGAACAACATTCCGCTGTCAGGCAGAACGAACCATTCAATATTGGCAACGACAGCGAAAACTGCCAACCACCCGACCTGAGTGAAGTGAGGATAGCAATATCTAAACTCAAGCTTAATAAGGCTGCCGGAAATGACGGCCTTCCCGCTGAGCTCTATAAGGCCGGCGGAGATGACTTGGTAAGTAACATCCACCAACTCATAAGCCAAATCTGGTCGGATGAAAATATGCCTGAAGAATGGAACCTCAGCATCGTTTGCCCGATCCACAAAAAAGGAGACCCTCTGAACTGCGCCAACTACAGAGGCATAAGTCTCCTCAACATCGCCTACAAGATCCTATCTGCCGTAATATGTGAACGCCTGAAACCGTTTACCAACAACCTGATTGGCCCTTATCAGTGTGGTTTTAGGCCAGGAAGTCCACAACCGATCAAATTTTCACACTTCGGCAGATCCTGGAAAAAACTCAAGAAGTCCAAATCGATACCCACCACCTATTCATCGATTTCAAAGCCGCATATGACAGCATTTATAGAGACGAACTGTACAGAGCCATGTCTAGTTTTGGTATACCGCCCAAACTCGTCCGTTTGTGTAGGATGACGATAGAGAATTCTCGCTGCTCCATCAGGGTCGGAAACGACCTCACCGACACATTCGATACCAAAAAAGGATTTAGGCAAGGCGATGTGCTGTCATGTGACTTCTTTAATCTGATTCTTGAGAGAATTGTGCAAAACTCCAAAGCCAACACCAGAGGCACAATTTTCCAAAAGTCGGTGCAACTACTAGCATACGCTGACGATATTGACATCATTGGTAGGACTCAACGTGATGTCATAGCCACGTTTGCTAGTATAGAGAAGGAAGCGGCGAAAATGGGTTTAGCAGTAAATGAGGGTAAGACTAAGTATATGCTGTCATCACGAAAGGACTCACAACATCGACGAATTGGACAGAACGTCACCATTGACAGATATAACTTTGAGGTAGTACGGGACTTTGTCTACCTCGGCTCCGCTATTAGCTCTGACAACAACATCTCGTCAGAAATTAAACGAAGAATTACTCTTGCCAACCGCTGTTTCTTCGGGCTAAGAAGGCAATTTAGTAGTAAAGCCCTCACTCGAACTACTAAGGAGACCCTATATAAGACCCTGATCATCCCAGTCCTGCTCTACGGCGCTGAAGCATGGACCGTATCAAAAGCGGATGAAGAAATCCTTGGTAGATTCGAGAGGAAAATTCTTCGAAAAATCTTCGGTCCCGTTTGCGTTGACGGGCTATGGAGACGAAGATTCAACCAAGAACTATACGAGCTGTACAGCGACATGCCCCTGGTCAAAAAACTCCGCATTGGACGTTTAAGATGGCTAGGACATGTAGAACGAATGGACACCAATACTCCGGCTCGCAGAGTCTTCGATTCCCAGCCAGACGTCGGACGCAGTAGAGGAAGACCTCGCCTTAAGTGGCGCGCACAAGTGGAAACCGACCTCAACCAACTTGGAGTGCGCAACTGGAGGCAGTTAGCTAAGGACCGGGCTAATTGGAGAGGCATGTTGGTTGAGGCCCAGGTTCATTCCGGACTGTAGCGCCACTTAAGTAAGTAAGTAGAAGACATCCTTGGTCGATTCGAGACAAAAATTCTTCGAAAAATCTTCGGTCCCGTTTGCGTTGACGGGCTATGGAGACGAAGATTCAACCACGAACTATACGAGCTGTACAGCGACATACCCCTAGTCAAAAAACTCCCCATTGGACGTTTAAGATGGCTAGGACATGTGGTCACCAATACTCCGGCATGCAGAGTCTTCGATTCCCAGCCAGTCGTCGGACGCAGTAGAGGAAGACCTCGCCTTAAGTGGCGCACACAAGTAGAAACCGACCTCAATCAACTTGGACTGCGCAACTGGAGGCAGTTAGCTAAGGACCAGGCTAATTGGAGAGACATGTTGGTTCAGGCCCAGGTTCATCCCGGACTGTAGCGCCACTGAAGTAAGTAAGTAAGAAGTTAAACACAATCGAGTACTTAGCTAGTAGATACAGAGTAGATACATTTATTCATTAGACATCAGTCAGACTGTTTAACTGACAATTGAAAAATCGGCCCTAAGAAAGATAAGAGATAACCCACAGAATGAGTTTGACAGATAAACTGGAAAATGGAACGATTTGTCGCACATCCACGGTTAGGTAACCGAAGCGAAAAACTATTGAACAAACACTCTCCGATTACCGCAGATCGTGGGTTAAATCAAAACTGTGGTAACCTAAACGTTGATTTAACCGACAGGGAACAAACCGGGCCTTAAAGTCTATATTGCACTCTTGTACTATGCCTTTATATTCTATGTTTATCACAGATCGGCTAAGTCATTAACACTTTAAACGAAAAAAATATTAAGTTTTTCACAGATTATTGCACTACCATTTTCTTTATCACAGGTTCTTCCAAAATATCTTCTTTGTGCGTTTTCAGTAATATTCTTTTAACATGTGGAGGTCTTTTTGAGTATTAGCCCCGTCAATTTTATTAGATTGTATGTTTGCCAATCGGTTTCGTTGTTTGTGATCACAGCTTTTTTGCAGAGGTTTACTTTATATTTTTTATATGTTTTATCTCTGTCGTAACCCATTCTGCATTTAAGTATGGTATTGACTTTGTAACAGTCATAGAGTTGACGATTGACTTAAGTTCGGATGCAAATTGTTCACTTAGTCGATTCAAATTATGTATATGGATTTTCACTATTATAGTTTTGAAACAAGGGTTTTGACATTAGTGCGACAGTAAACTGATCACTGTTATATTTTAAGAACTTGATGGTTTTTTTATTATTTTTAACTTTCTCTTACAAAGAGAAAGATATTGTTTTCGTGAAAATTTTCGACCTCGAGATTTTGATTGATTCTAACATTACGATGATAGCGGAGCCTAAAAAAGTGGTTTTTGGAATTCCGTCCGTCGGTCCGTCTGTCCGTAATGGTCTCCCCAGCCTTAACGGCTGGACCGATTTTCTTCAAACTTCGTATCCGAGCTTGTTTTGGTCATAATTCTAGGCCATTTTTTTTGTTTGCTTTTAGCCATGTTAATAACGGTACCTGCCATATAAAAATTACACATAACCTCAATTTTCTCGAAAACGGCTCTAACGATTTTGATTAAACTTTATATATACTTTAAGCATATTAGTTCCAATAAAACTGCATACCCAGTTTTTTCGAGAACATCCATATAACGGATTTTGTCATTTAGGCCCTATAAAGAAAATTGTTAATTTCTCGCAAACTAATATGACAAATTGAATGAAATGTAATATATATACTACTATTACAGTTTTAAACAATTCCACGTAATTAGTTGTAGCCCAACTATCACTAAACGGAAATTTCAGTTTTGGCCAATAACGAAAAATAATTATTATTCCGATTCCTTCAAATTTCGGAGTAAACGTTCGTATAATCACATTTTGACATTATTTATATCATTTTAAGCATAAATAATCAAAATGCGTACTATATGATCTAACGCCTAGCTCGATGTGAAAGAGAAAGTTGCGTACGACCCAGTCGTGCACCCACCACTCGTTTTCTTTTTTTTTGCACTTTATATGTATATCAATTGTTTCGTGGTCACTTATTTTAAAGTTTGGATTTGTTATTGCATGGATTATGTTTTTATTGATTGTTATAAAATAGTTTATTAATGTTCTTGAAGTTTCTGTTATTCTTGTGCGTTCGTTGATTATCATTTCTAAGTTATTGTCGTTTATTATGTCTCCCTGCAAACCTAAAGTCAGTAGTTTCTCGAAAACACTACTATGGAGACACATGTTTTTGTGAATGAGTTTGCGCTCTCTTAGAGTATTAGTATTCAGACTTATCTACTCTGCAAACTTTTATTTTTGCCAGTTTTTTGTTGTTGTTATCTACCATAATCCAGGTGCGATTTATGCCTGGACAATAAGAATCGCGACCGATTTTACAAAATATGCAAAACCAGCTGCAATGTTTTAAAGGAAATCGAATCATTGTTGGCTTTCAGTGCGTGCTACTTGGTAGGTTAGAGAAATACAGAATGTAAGCAATAATAATTAATAAAATAAACAAAGAGTATACCTAAATTGTAAGTCAAGTTATTTTTAGTATTTTAAATGTTTAGAAAAATGAAAAAAAAAAAACGAGACACCGAATAAATATTTTTTCTTTTTTTTTGTAATTTATTTACTTTTAATTAAGAATTAAGAATGTAAGTATAATTTTTTTATTATAATTTGAAGGTACAGCAGAAACAAAGTATATACTTCCTTACTACTGCTTTTAACGTTGAAAAGAAGTACTTCTTTAGCACTTCTTTTGACGTAGGAACGAAGTACTTCGTTAGTAATTCCTTTTACGTAGGAACGAAGCACTTCTTTAGTACTTTCATTTTCATATAAACAAAGTACTTCATTAGTACTTCCTTTTACGTAAGAACGAAGTTCTTCTTTAGTACTTCTTTTTACGTAGGAATGAAGTATTTCATTAGCACTTTCTTTTACGTAGGAATGAAGTACTTAGAAATACAGGTTCAAGGCAGTACTTTTTTCAAAATGTTAGAAGGAGACGGGTGCTTCACGTATTCTTATATAGAAGGAGGTTTATAACTGAGTTTTTTTCCCGTGGGAAAAAAATACCTTTTTTCCGTACATTTTTCAGTAGTTTTATTAGTACTTCTGCGTTTGCAGGGCTAGTTTTCGTTTGTATGCGTCGTCGTTGTTCAGCCAGTCAATATCAATGTCACCTTGTATATAAGAAAGTTCTTACTGTACTGGTTTAGGTATTCAATCCATCGATCGAGAGATCAACACAAAAAATTACTTTTCGAGAACATATGAAATCTATGTATTGCACATATATTTATTGCAGTAGTATTATCATATTGCACTTTGATTGTGATTTGATTGCACAATAGTTCCTTTCGACAACAATTTTTTTACGTGTGAACATTTAAACATTTTTTTACATATATTGCAACACAATCTGTATGAGCAGATTCGCTTACACAATTAAATATATAGTATCCTTCATTTACTTCGCAACAATTAACACATTTTAGACAGTTATTGTTACAATTTTTAACGTCATGGTTGTTGTTTTTTACAATACTATGAAACATGACTCCCAATACACTGGAAACATTTAACAACATTAACATATTGATACACATAATATCTACTCCAACCAATGTTTAATTTCTCGATAGCTAATATTTTCGCGTTGGTCACATTATCGACTTCTATTATTGCAATAATAATTTTTATTTTTATTTATATTGATACATTTTGATGCATGATACCTATATTTGTGACACTGATTTTGTTTTGTTAAAGTTTGGACATAATAAAAAGCGCTTTAAAAAAAAAAACACCCTAAAAAAGTGGGCGTGGCAAAAAAACGTTATATGAACGAAATATAGGTATTCAGATTGTCTAAATATCTTGTTGGGAAAGTTTTTTTTAAAAATTCTTCACCGTTTTCTATGTTTCATCACTATTAAACCCACATTTTGGGAAATTAATTTTAAGTATGGGATGGGATAGGGTTTTCAACGGTCAGCACAACGGATTGTAGCCTTCTCATATGCTTATACCCTATCCCATAGGGGTATATTAGTTTTGACACTTAGTTTGTAACATATGAGCTAGGGTGTTGAAATTTGGTATATAGACTCTCTGGCCGACGAAGCAGAACAAGTGTAAACATTGAAAATCCACTCACTGCCACGCCCCCTTTTTAGAAAAAAATATTTTTTGCCAAACCGTAAGGAATTTCAAAAAACTGTCTGAGCAACATATTTAGACAATCTAAATATCTATATTTCGTCTAGTTTTCCCGTCAATCCCCAAATATCCTACGCCCAAATGGCGTCAGGAAGGGGAAAACGGTACAGCATCCACCAAAGGAAGCTAGACAAGCCCAGATGCCTCAGGCTCCAGCAGTGGATGTGGACTTGTTGACTGCGTTGCGGGCCATTCAAGGTCAGCTAACCGGTCTTCAAAACTCCTTGTTGCCGTGCTAAACGCAAAATAAATAGTAATGGACGAGCTGTGAATATAAATTCACTGGTTAGGATCGAACGTTGAGCTAATCTTTCCCAGTTGCTTAAAGAACAAAGTCCCGATGTGATTAGGGCTAGCGAAACTAAGCCAAATCAGAAGCATAAATTGACTAATAGTAATAACAATATCGTAAAAAGAGACCGGCACAACCATTGACTTATTATATATGGACTGATAGTGAAATGTCATTTTCATACGCTTCTGTGAGAAAATATTTTCCAAAACAGCACAAGCGCCACTGCTTCTCTGCGGATTAGAAATGTTTTTAGGGCCTTTTCAATAAACAACTTTTTTCGGTCAAATTTTAAAATTTTCGAAAAAAATTTGGTGCAGAATTGTTGGTAATATTAATATGAGCATTTCGTCTATAGACCATTTTAACCTGGATCTTGTTTTCAGTTCTAGATTAAGAAATAATTAGAGCAACGAATCGTTGAATACCCTATCCCATCCCATTCTTAAAATTAATATCCCGAAAATGTGGGCTTTATGGTGATAAAATATTGAAAATGAGGTTATTACAATATATTGTTCAGACGGTTTTACCAAAATCTTTTATGGTTCGACAACAACAAGGTTTTTCTATTTCATATGCCTTGGGGTAGGGTGCACAAATTGTTTTTGTAGGAAAACGCACCTATTAAATGATGTATAGACAAAATGTTCATATTATCACAATTAATGATCTTGCATCGATAGTTTTTTTAAAAAATGTTTTTTTTTTATAAAAAAAAAACGCCCCCAAAAAGTGGGAGTGGCAAAAAAACTTTTTGAATACGAAATATAGATATTGCAATTCTCTAAATATGTTGTTCAAATTGGTAGGGTTTTAAACGATTTGCATAGCGGATTTTAGCTTTTTCATATGTTGTATTTACTTTTTGTTCTTGTGTAGAAGGTTGCATGTACATACTACCGAAGCACCACATAACCGCTTGAGTTTAAGTTCCACTGGTTTAGTTCAAACAAAAGGTTGGAAATGAGGCGTAATTGTAAATCCCAATCGACCAGGAACTGAGAATTATATGATATATCTTACTTAATCCGAGATTCGGAATGCGGCCAGATAGTTAATTAAGTTGACAATAAGTAATGGAACGATAGACACCTAAAAATGGAGGTCTGTTCTTTTAACGTATCGTGAATTCCACCAGATTTTAAGGTTTGGGCCTTTTTTCAATTTAGCGTTAACCACAACAAACAAAAGCAAGCCGGTTTGTTTCTCTCTATCCAGTTTGTTTCTCTTCTCTAACGGCGTCAATTCACATTACGAAATTACATTACATTAAATTTAAATTAAAATAATACTAACTTACTCATTTACTTTAACTTACTCATTTTAGCCAGTGTCCAGCGTTTACGGCCCAAGTAGAGACTTTTCTAGACTATCATAGATTTTTCGCCGTTTAGAGTAACAGATCTGAAAGATTAAAGATATTACATGAGATACTAAATACTGATTTATGTACGAGCCTTTGTCTACGTTTTATTACAATTACCTAAAGTAAACTATTTTTTTAATTCGTAATTACTACAGATGTTAACGTCATAAACACGAATTTAGCAGTACTGTAAATGATTTCTATCTTTAAATATCAACAACTAACGCGACCTTATTACCTACCATGTAAGTCATAACAAACTGAAACTGTAAGCATTTGCTTTTAATTGTGTGCGGTTGTAAATGTGCCTACTCATATAAATAAAAGAGAACTATAAAATAAAACGCACTATACGAACGACTTTATACATTTAATTTCTTAATCACGATCGATGCAATGATTAATTAAAAACAGCAAATAATAAGGAGATACAGCTTGTCACTAGTTATGTTTGACTGAATTAACCCTGAACCAAGCTTCTGTTATTGACAAAGTGCGATACATTGTTTGTACATTTGCTTTTAAGTAGGAACCATAGTATCTACGGTATTGCCTACACAAATAACGCATCTTAAAAATTGTTAAGTTTTAACAATTCAACTCAACAGATTTGATCAGGTGGCAACCTAATTGTTATAAATAGTGTGAACCTCATGTAGGCTTACAAAATTTCCTATCACCTATATCGAATTAAATGAATTATCAATTGAATGATTCAAATAACAACAACTTGTGTACAACAACACTATTTGGTTAGAATTTCTTTTGGAAAAAGCTGTTTCAATAAGTATACAGAGAACTGAACGTTCAAAAATTAGCGACACTCTTAGTTCAGTTCTCAGTATAATTATTGAAACAACTTTTGTCCCTAACCTGGGATTGAACTTGTAATCCCATGCCTAGTCAGTCAAGTGCCTACCACTTGCGCAACTGAGGTCTTGGTTTTGATGAGAGTTAAATTGACCAATTGAATGAACTGAGAGGCTGACAACTAGCATTTTTCGTGTTTATACACACATTTTGTTGTTGTTGATACCCTATCCCATAGGGGTTTATTAGTTTTGATACATAGTTGTAACATATAGAAATAGTTTAGCTATATATACATCAAAGTATAAGAATCGACTCAGAATCGCTAGCTGAGTCGATTGAGCCATGTCTGTCTGTCCGTCCGTCCTACTGTCTGTATGTCACCGGTTTTTAGGCCTTAAATTTTTAACTAGGATAATGAAATTAGGTATATAGGATCCTTGTCCGAGGCTACAGAACAAGTTTAAACATTTTTTAAATCCGCCCACTGCCAAGCTCACTTTTTAGAAAAACGTAGTTTTTGGCCAAACCGTAAGGAATTTTGAAAAAGTGATGAATACATATATAGTTTTTGCCACGCCCACATTTTGGAGGTGTTTTCAGTAAAAAAAAGTTTTTTTAAATTGCAAAAAACTCTAAAAATCTATTGATACCAATGATTTTGGTTATGATAATATAAACATCTAATATAAACATCTATAGATCGTCTATAGATCATTTTAGCCCACACTCACTTTTTGAAGTCGTTTTGCTACAAAAACCATTTAGTATGCAATAGAAAAACGTCGTTTTATGTCGAACCATAAAATATTTTGATCAACTGTGTGAACAGTATGGATAGTGATGCGATTACATGAGGACACAAGCGTTCTCACTCTAGCCTCTCACTATCAACTCCTACTCTCACCTCCACGCTGGTGACTGGTGGGTGCCTAGTACCACGACTGGAGATGGGGTATTAAACCCCTGTGGAAGGTCGTTGGTGGCAGCAAACGAGAGAGGGGGAGGAGTGTCCTCTCACTAAGGCACTCACTCTCAGGCGGCAGCGGAGGAATTCCCTAGATGGAGTCAACGGTGGCGCCTACAGCTCCAGTTTGATCGAACTGGTAGTGTAATCCCTATATGAGCTGCTTCGACATATTTGAACACCAGGTCCATAGGGATTTCCAATACTGAGCCAGGGTGTTGGAAAAGAGTTGGTGGCGGAGGAGCCCTCAATGGGTCAACGGCAGCGCTCATATCACAAAATAGGCTACTGACATCGGTATTTTTCCGGCCCGCTGTCCTAGGGTAAAAACAAGGGCCTGGCCCTCCAGGTTGGAGGTTGTGCTTTGGGTTAGCTACCCATCCACGGAAAAAAGCTTATGTTATGAAGCAACCAATAGCCCCGGAGAGGACTGATATTATTGTTGATAACTATGCTAAACGAAAAAAGGACAACGACGTTCGTATCTGCACCTGGAATGTGAGAACATTAAACAGGAGAGGTGCAGACTTAGGCAAGAAGTCTTATGTTTCGAAGACATTAGCGAACGCATTGTAACAATCCGCATCAAGGCCAAATTCGCCAACATAAGCCTTATATGCGCTCATGCTCCGACGGAGGAAAACGATGATATAACTAAGGATTGCTTCTACGAGCTCCTCGACAAAACCTATGAGCGACTATCAAAGTACGATGTTAAAATCGTGCTGGAAGATTTTAACGCAAAGGTAGGAAGAGAAGACATCTTTAGCAGTACTGTCGGAAAATATAGCCTACACGACAACAGGTCTGGTAACGGACTTAGGCTAATAGAGGCTCGAACAGAATCCTGTCGAGATAAACAAGGAAATATCGTAATTGAGACACAGTCGATGCTGAGGATATGGAACAACCACTTCTGCAGACTGTTAAACGGCGATTACAAACAACATTCCGCTGTCAGGCAGAACGAACCATTTAATATTGGCAACGACAGCGAAAACTGCCAACAACCCGACCTAAGTGAAGTGAGGATAGCAATATCTAAACTCAAGCGTAATAAGTCCGCCGGAAATGATGGCCTTCCCGCTGAGCTTTATAAAGCTGGCGGAGATGACTTGGTAAGTAACATCCACCAACTCATAAGCCTAATCTGGTCAGATGAAAGCATGCCTGAAGAATGGAACCTCAGCATCGTTTGCCCGATCCACAAAAAAGGAGACCCTCTGAACTGCGCCAACTACAGAGGCATAAGTCTGCTCAACATCGCCTACAAGATCCTATCTGCCGTAATATGTGAACGCCTAAAACCGTTTACCAACAACCTGATCGGCCCTTATCAGTGTGGTTTTAGGCCAGGAAAGTCCACAATCGATCAAATTTTCACACTTCGGCAGATCCAGTAAAAACCCCAAGCATACGACAGCATTTATAGAGACGATCTATACAGAGCCATGTCTAGTTTTGGAGAATTCTCGCTGTACCATCAGGGTCGATAACGACCTCACCGACACATTCGATACCAAAAAAGGATTCAGGCAAGGCGATGCGCTGTCATGTGACTTTTTCAATTTGATTCTTGAGAGGATTGTGCAAAACTCCCGAGCCAACACAAGAGGCACTATTTTCCAAAAATCGGTGCAACTACTAGCATACGCCGACGATATTGATATCATTGGTAGGACTCAACGTGATGTCATAGCCACGTGTGTAAGTATAGAGAAGGAAACCGCAAAAATGGGTTTAGCAGTAAATTAGGGTAAGACTAAGTATATGCTGTCAACACGAAAGGACACGCAACATCGACGAATTGGACAGAACCTCACCATTGACAGATATAACTTTGAGGTAGTACGGGACTTTGTCTACCTCGGCTCCGCTATTAACTCTGGCAACAACATCTCGTCAGAAATCAAACGAAGAATTACTCTTGCCAATCGCTGTTTCTTCGGGCTATGAAGGCAATTTAGTAGTAAAACCCTCACTCGAACTACTAAGGAGAACCTATATAAGACCCTGATCATCCCAGTCCTGCTCTATGGCGCTGAAGCATGGACCGTATCAAAAGCGGATGAAGAAATCCTTGGTCGATTCGAGACAAAAATTCTTCGAAAAATCTTCGGTCCCGTTTGCGTTGACGGGCTATGGAGACGAAGATTCAACCACGAGCTATACGAGCTATACAGCGACATACCCCTAGTCAAAAAACTCCGCATTGAACGTTTAAGATGGCTAGGACATGTAGAACGAATGGACAACAATACTCCGGCTCGCAGAGTCTTCGATTACCAGGCAGACGTCGGACGCAATAGAGAAAGACCTCGCCTTAAGTGGCGCGCACAAGTAGAAACCGACCTCAACCAACTTGGAGTGCGCAACTGGAGGCAGTTAGCTAAGGACCGGGCTAATTGGAGAGGCATGTTGGTTGAGTCCCAGGTTCATCCCGGACTGTAGCGCCACTTAAGTAAGTAAGTAAGTGTGAACAGTATGTTGTCACAATGTCATGTGCTAATTTCATCCTAATAACGTTTTTAGCCACGCCAACTTTTTGGGGATATTAGTTTTAAAGATAGCATGAGATGTTTTTTCTGTTCGTTGTTCCTATTTTGCTCTGTCTACATTATGCTGGGATAATTCCTCAGATTTTCATTATCATTTCTGATTCAATGTATATTGTTTTTAAAAAAGTAAGTATCGTGGTGGTAAGAAAATTCAAAGTTGAGACATTCATAAATTCTTATGTTTTGTAGTATATTTTTATCAAAATGTCTGCCGTCTGGAGTCTGTTATTTAGCCGGAGCCCAAACTACTTGGTCGTTTTAAATGAAATTTCGGGTATGGGTGTTGTTGGTGGTTCTACAGATAGATTTTTTGAACTGTGTTTCTAGGTGAAATATTAACTATACATCCTATTTATCTGTTATATTCAAACACGATTATCTTAGCTCTAACTAAGTTGATGGAAATTAATAACTAACGGGTCCGCCATCTAACTTTTTTTTTTCAACTAGTGCTTATTTCGTGAATGGTAACACTTAGCTCATGTCTGATTTGACAGATAATTAGTTTTATCCTTCCGCTGAACGAAAATGTGTATACGCTTGAACAACGCTGGGAAATATTGCGACATTACTTTGAAAATCATGGTAATGTTGCAGAATGTGTGCGAAAATTGCAAGAAGAAGAGAAGCACCGTCAGCTCCGTATGTTCGTTATCTTGTGAAAAAAGTAAAGAAACTGGCATCCTCATCGATAAACCAAAGCGTGAAATATTGCGACATTACTAATTACTACAGATGTTAACGTCATAAACACGAATTTAGCAGTACTGTAAATGATTTCTATCTTTAAGTATCAACAACTAACGCGACCTTATTACCTACCATGTAAGTCATAACAAACTGAAACTGTAAGCATTTGCTTTTAACTGTGTGCGGTTGTAAATGTGCCTACTCATATAAATAAAAGAGAACTATAAAATAAAACACACTATACGAACGACTTTATACATTTAATTTCTTAATCACGATCGATGCAATGATTAATTAAAAACAGCAAATAATAAGGAGATACAGCTTATCACTAGTTATGTTTGACTGAATTAACCCTGAACCAAGCTTCTGTTATTGACAAAGTGCGATACATTGTTTGTACATTTGCTTTTAAGTAGGAACCATAGTATCTACAATATTGCCTACACAAATAACGCATCTTAAAAATTGTTAAGTTTTAACAATTCAACTCAACAGATTTGATCAGGTGGCAACCTAATTGTTATAAATAGTGTGAACCTCATGTAGGCTTACGAAATTTCCTATCACCTATATCGAATTAAATGAATTATCAATTGAATGATTCAAATAACAACAACAACTTGTGTACAACAACACTATTTGGTTAGAATTTCTTTTGGAAAAAGCTGTTTCAATAAGTATACAGAGAACTGAACGTTCAAAAATTAGCGACACTCTTAGTTCAGTTCTCAGTATAATTATTGAAACAACTTTTGTCCCTAACCTGGGATTGAACTTGTAATCCCATGCCTAGTCAGTCAAGTGCCTACCACTTGCGCAACTGAGGTCTTGGTTTTGATGAGAGTTAAATTGACCAATTGAATGAACTGAGAGGCTGACAACTAGCATTTTTCGTGTTTATACACACATTTTGTTGTTGTTGATACCCTATCCCATAGGGGTTTATTAGTTTTGATACATAGTTGTAACATAGAGAAATAGTTTAGCTATATATACATCAAAGTATAAGAATCGACTCAGAATCGCTAGCTGAGTCGATTGAGCCATGTCTGTCTGTCCGTCCGTCCTACTGTCTGTATGTCACCGGTTTTTAGGCCTTAAATTTTTAACTAGGATAATGAAATTAGGTATATAGGATCCTTGTCCGAGGCTACAGAACAAGTTTAAACATTTTTTAAATCCGCCCACTGCCAAGCTCACTTTTTAGAAAAACGTAGTTTTTGGCCAAACCGTAAGGAATTTTGAAAAAGTGATGAATACATATATAGTTTTTGCCAAGCCCACATTTTGGAGGCGTTTTCAGTAAAAAACGTTTTTTTAAATTGCAAAAAACTCTAAAAATCTATTGATACAAAATCATTGGTTATGATAATATAAACATCTAATATAAACATCTATAGATCGTCTATAGATCATTTTAGCCCACACTCACTTTTTGAAGTCGTTTTGCTACAAAAACCATTTAGTATGCAATAGAAAAACGTCGTTTTATGTCGAACCATAAAATATTTTGATCAACTGTGTGAACAGTATGGATAAGCGTATTAACAAGCGTTCTCACTCTAGCCTCTCACTATCAACTCCTACTCTCACCTCCACGCTGGTGACTGGTGGGTGCCTAGTACCACGACTGGAGATGGGGTATTAAACCCCTGTGGGAGGTCGTTGGTGGCAGCAAACGAGAGAGGGGGAGGAGTGTCCTCTCACTAAGGCACTCACTCTCAGGCGGCAGCGGAGGAATTCCCTAGATGGAGTCAACGGTGGCGCCTACAGCTCCAGTTTGATCGAACTGGTAGTGTAATCCCTATATGAGCTGCTTCGACATATTTGAACACCAGGTCCATAGGGATTTCCAATACTGAGCCAGGGTGTTGGAAAAGAGTTGGTGGCGGAGGAGCCCTCAATGGGTCAACGGCAGCGCTCATATCACAAAATAGGCTACTGACATCGGTATTTTTCCGGCCCGCTGTCCTAGGGTAAAAACAAGGGCCTGGCCCTCCAGGTTGGAGGTTGTGCTTTGGGTTAGCTACCCATCCACGGAAAAAAGCTTATGTTATGAAGCAACCAATAGCCCCGGAAAGGACTGATATTATTGTTGATGACTATGCTAAACGGCCTGCTGTCCCAGGCGAACCTAGATGAGCTGCTCTGACATATTCGGACAACAGGTTGTCTAGGAATTTCAAGGGTTAGTCAGGCCCCTTGAACAGAGATGGTGGCGGATGAACCGAAAGGCCAACGGCAGCGCTCAATCCCGTAGTGGATACTGATGGCCCCGTGTCCTAGGGGTATCTAATAAATTGGAACTGGCCCTCCAGGTTGGGGGTTGTGCTTTGGGTTAACTACCCACCCACAGAAAAAAAACATGGTTACGAAGCAACCAATAGCCTCGGAAAGGACTGATTTTATTGTTGACGACCCTGCAAAACGAAAAAAGGACAACGACGTTCGTATCTGCACCTGGAATGTGAGAACATTAAACAGGAGAGGTGCAGGCGAACAACTAGCGGAAGCCCTAAACTGCTACAAAGCAGACATTACTGCCATCCAGGAAATACGATGGGATGGGCCGGGCAAAAAGAGGATGAAAAACTGTGACATATACTACGGACCGTGTTATAGTGAGCAGAAACAGCGACTATTCGGATGCGGATTTGTTATAAGTGCCAGACTTAGGCAAGAAGTCTTATGTTTCCAAGACATTAGCGAACGCATAGTAACAATCCGCATCAAGGCCAAATTCGCCAACATAAGCCTTATATGCGCTCACGCTCCGACGGAAGAAAAAGATGATATAGCTAAGGATTGCTTCTACGAGCTCCTCGACAAAACCTATGAGCGACTACCGAAGTACGATGTTAAAATCGTGCTGGGAGATTTTAACGCAAAGGTAGGAAGAGAAGACATCTTTAGAAGTATTGTCGGAAAACATAGCCTACACGACAACACGTCTGGTAACGGACTTAGGCTAATTGATTTCGCTACGGAACGAAATGCCACTATAGCCAGCACACGGTTTCCTCACCTCGATATCCATAAGGGGACATGGCGGTCTCCAGATCAACGAACGGTCAACCAAATTGATCACATTGCGATAGATAAGAGGCACGCATCCAGTATTTTGGATGTCCGAACATTCCGAGGAGCTAACATCGACTCGGATCACTACCTTGTAGCAGCCAAGGTAAGAATGCGGATATCCACCACGCCACAACAATCCAGAAATACTGTGAAAAAATTTAATGTCGGAAGACTGCAATCGCAAGAGACCGCCAAGACCTTCGCACAACGCGTATCCCTTAACCTCTCGATCAACACCATACCACCAGCATCGAATGTCGAAGAGCAATGGCAACGATGCCAACAGGCCATTAGATCAGCCGCAACTGATGTGCTAGGTTTCTCACGCCCACCAGCAAGAAACCCCTGGTTTGATGAGGAATGCCGACAGATGCTCGCAGCCAAGAACGAGGCCTACAAGGCTAAGCTGCAGGTGAAGACGAGAGCTGCCATTGAGCTCTATAGGCAAAGAAGAAGGGAAGAACATCGGCTTTTCAGCAAGAAGAAAAAAGAGCAAGAAAAGCGCGCGATCGAGGATATAGAGAGGTGCCACTCCAGGAACGATGTTCGCAAGTTTTACCAAAGTGTAAAACGTCAAAGCCAAGGATACAAGGCTCGAACAGAATCCTGTCGAGATGAACAAGGAAATATTGTAGTTGAGACACAGTCGATGCTGAGGATATGGAAGAACCACTTCTGCAGACTGTTAAACGGCGATGACGAACAACATTCCGCTGTCAGGCAGAACGAACCATTCAATATTGGCAACGACAGCGAAAACTGCCAACCACCCGACCTGAGTGAAGTGAGGATAGCAATATCTAAACTCAAGCTTAATAAGGCTGCCGGAAATGACGGCCTTCCCGCTGAGCTCTATAAGGCCGGCGGAGATGACTTGGTAAGTAACATCCACCAACTCATAAGCCAAATCTGGTCGGATGAAAATATGCCTGAAGAATGGAACCTCAGCATCGTTTGCCCGATCCACAAAAAAGGAGACCCTCTGAACTGCGCCAACTACAGAGGCATAAGTCTCCTCAACATCGCCTACAAGATCCTATCTGCCGTAATATGTGAACGCCTGAAACCGTTTACCAACAACCTGATTGGCCCTTATCAGTGTGGTTTTAGGCCAGGAAAGTCCACAACCGATCAAATTTTCACACTTCGGCAGATCCTGGAAAAAACTCAAGAAGTCCAAATCGATACCCACCACCTATTCATCGATTTCAAAGCCGCATATGACAGCATTTATAGAGACGAACTGTACAGAGCCATGTCTAGTTTTGGTATACCGCCCAAACTCGTCCGTTTGTGTAGGATGACGATAGAGAATTCTCGCTGCTCCATCAGGGTCGGAAACGACCTCACCGACACATTCGATACCAAAAAAGGATTTAGGCAAGGCGATGCGCTGTCATGTGACTTCTTTAATCTGATTCTTGAGAGAATTGTGCAAAACTCCAAAGCCAACACAAGAGGCACAATCTTCCAAAAGTCGGTGCAACTACTAGCATACGCTGACGATATTGACATCATTGGTAGGACTCAACGTGATGTCATAGCCACGTTTGCTAGTATAGAGAAGGAAGCGGCGAAAATGGGTTTAGCAGTAAATGAGGGTAAGACTAAGTATATGCTGTCATCACGAAAGGACTCACAACATCGACGAATTGGACAGAACGTCACCATTGACAGATATAACTTTGAGGTAGTACGGGACTTTGTCTACCTCGGCTCCGCTATTAGCTCTGACAACAACATCTCGTCAGAAATTAAACGAAGAATTACTCTTGCCAACCGCTGTTTCTTCGGGCTAAGAAGGCAATTTAGTAGTAAAGCCCTCACTCGAACTACTAAGGAGACCCTATATAAGACCCTGACCATCCCAGTCCTGCTCTACGGCGCTGAAGCATGGACCGTATCAAAAGCGGATGAAGAAATCCTTGGTAGATTCGAGAGGAAAATTCTTCGAAAAATCTTCGGTCCCGTTTGCGTTGACGGGCTATGGAGACGAAGATTCAACCAAGAACTATACGAGCTGTACAGCGACATGCCCCTGGTCAAAAAACTCCGCATTGGACGTTTAAGATGGCTAGGACATGTAGAACGAATGGACACCAATACTCCGGCTCGCAGAGTCTTCGATTCCCAGCCAGACGTCGGACGCAGTAGAGGAAGACCTCGCCTTAAGTGGCGCGCACAAGTGGAAACCGACCTCAACCAACTTGGAGTGCGCAACTGGAGGCAGTTAGCTAAGGACCGGGCTAATTGGAGAGGCATGTTGGTTGAGGCCCAGGTTCATTCCGGACTGTAGCGCCACTTAAGTAAGTAAGTACTATGCTAAACGAAAAAAGGACAACGACGTTCGTATCTGCACCTGGAATGTGAGAACATTAAACAGGAGAGGTGCAGACTTAGGCAAGAAGTCTTATGTTTCGAAGACATTAGCGAACGCATTGTAACAATCCGCATCAAGGCCAAATTCGCCAACATAAGCCTTCTATGCGCTCATGCTCCGACGGAGGAAAACGATGATATAACTAAGGATTGCTTCTACGAGCTCCTCGACAAAACCTATGAGCGACTATCAAAGTACGATGTTAAAATCGTGCTGGAAGATTTTAACGCAAAGGTAGGAAGAGAAGACATCTTTAGCAGTACTGTCGGAAAATATAGCCTACACGACAACAGGTCTGGTAACGGACTTATAGTGCTTACACACCGAATCATAAACTGAGTTTTTGGCAAAAAGTTTACGTAAACCACTGGATGCTTTCACACCGACTCTGACCAGGTTTTGTTTGACATTTCAATCAGCTGTGAATTGTGATACTAGCTGCAACATTTGTTTGTGAAAGTAAACTAATATTAGCATTTGAAGTTCAAAATTGAACAAATCTAAAGATTTTGACAACAGTTTTTGACTCTCAAGCCCGCCGCTTGTTTTGTTTTTATTTTATCTGGTGTGTAAATTTCTGAAAAAAAAAACATTTGTTTTGACAGCGAGTTCATCAGCTGTTTTGTGGGACGTGTGGAACACGTGTAGAATCTATGAAAAGGTGTGTTCTTTCAAACAACCTGCAACGTGATGACGTCTGGGAAGTGGTTATGAGAAGGTTATAGTGCTTACACACCGAATCATAAACTGAGTTTTTGGCAAAAAGTTTACGGAAACCACTGGATGCTTTCGCACCGACTCTGGTTTCGTTTGACATTTCAATCAGCTATCAATTGTGATACTAGCTGCAACATTTGTGTGTGAAAATATTGTAATTGAATAATAAAATGAATTCTAATATAATAAAACTAATATAAGCATTTGAAGTTCAAAATGAAACAAATCTAAAGATTTTGACAACAGTTTTTGACTCTCAAGCCCGCCGCTTGTTTTGTTTTTATTTCATCTGGTGTGTAAATTTCTGAAAAAAAAAACATTTGTTTTGACAGCGAGTTCATCAGCTGTTTTGTGGGACGTGTGGAACACGTGTAGAATGTATGAAAAGGTGTGTTCTTTCCAACAACCTGCAACGTGATGACGTCTGCGAAGTAGGTTACGTCGTAACCTACTAGGTTTTGAGAACTGACAATGTGTGGGAAAACTCGGTTTTCGATGAAGGTTTCAGGTGTTTTTGCGAAAACTCAGTTTATGATTCGGTGTGTAAGCACTATTACGTCGTAACCTACTAGGTTTTGAGAACTGACAATGTATGGGAAAACTCGGTTTTCGATGAAGGTTTCAGGTGTTTTTGCGAAAACTCAGTTTATGATTCGGTGTGTAAGCACTATTAGGCTAATTGAGGCTCAAACAGAATCATGTCGAGATAAACAAGGAAATATCGTAGTTGAGACACAGTCGATGCTGAGGATATGGAACAACCACTTCTGCAGAATGTTAAACGGCGATGACAAACAACATTCCGCTGTCAGGCAGTGTTATGTCAGCATATCAGAAGAATTTATGTGCATTTAATTTCGCTGTCACATGACACACCTACACGCGAATGCGTTTTTCAAAATTTAATAATAATTGTAATATAAGCACTTTGTTAGTGTGTCAAATGACTTGCGAACTCATTGTAAATATTATTTGTAATATAAGCACTTTGTTAGAGTGTCAAATGACTTGCGAACTCATTGTAAATATTCTGCCCTAGCGAGGTATTCGTCGGAGCGGAAAATTTTCCGCAGCGCATAATTCGTCGGAGATTCAAATTCCATTCGAGGTATTTGCCATCGGAAAGAAATACTACACAAATGCGACGGCGTAGCTCGTACTGTTCAGGGGTGGTTTTTTCCATTGAGCTCGCCCTGGAAACACAAATTGAAATGATTAGTACGAAAATTACTTAAATAAATAGTTTTATATAATTACATACATTCTTCTATTACTCCACTTCACTTCGTAGACAAATTCCGCGAGGAATTTGTGTCGGAGGAAATCGGAAAAAGAATTGCACTTAGCTGTCAAAAATTGAACAAAAAATGCTCCTGAACGCACTTCAACGCAATTCGCTGGGATGCGTTACGAAATGTCGGAGAAATATTCCGACCAGCTTTTCGGAAGAATACCTCGAAGCAAAAATCATCGGAATCGTACAAAATCGGAGAATTTTCCGCTCCGACGGATACCTCGCTAGGGCCGAATATTTGTAAGATAAGCACTTTGTTAGTATATAAGTTCATACTCATAAATAAATTATAGTCTGTCCAAGAAAAAATGTCAGTACAGGTCTTATGGGAAAGCTTTTTTTCTAACAATGGTGCCTGTAAGTGGACTCAATGATATATTACCACTGAAACACAAACGAAGCCACTGAACTTTGTGTACAATTGTTGTTGTAATTACAAACCAGATTTAACTGCAGCCATCCTATGACTTGTTTGCCCGATAGCATTGGGCAGACTGATGACTGATCATACAATAACCATTCGCGATTCGCCATTATACTGCTGACTGCTGAGAGCTGAGTACTGGCTGTGTGCGTGACGCGTGTGGTGTGCGCTCATCAAAGCAGTGTTACCATTCTCAAATGTTAGCACATCGATACTGATTTTTCAGTGTTATTGTTACAGAACTTTTGGGATTTGAAGCTTTTGAGAGCACAAAAATGAATTTGTGAGTAATAATTTGTGTGGTGGTGACGTGGTGTTATCATTTGCGATTTTTTCTCAAACCATTTTTTTCGACTTTGTATTTTAAAATGAAATTTTATTCGCGCGCTATTTTTATGCATTGCAACAATGCAGTACAATAAGTGATCATATTATTGTTGGACTATGGCCCGGTTTATTCACTGCTGGTTTAATTGACGTTTAGGTTACCGCAGTTTTGATTTAACCTACGATTAAGAATCTGCGGTTAGCGAAGAGTTACCTAACCATGGCTGTGCGATAAATCGTTACATTTCCCACCATTTTTATCTGCAAACTCATTATGTGGGTTTTCTTTTTTATTGGGTTGGTTGTGTTATTGTGTTTATTTTTGTAAGAACTAGGGATGGGATTGAAATATATGTTTCCTAGTTGGTTTTGGCAGGCTCGACGTAAATCGAAAATGACTTACCGAAGCAATAAAAATTAAAAAAATCATACAACAATAACCGCTTGAATATTCAATTAATACAAAAATCACAAAATCAATGTGTGGAAAAGATTATGAGTTTTATTACAGTTGCATGCAATTAAGACAATGTTTGGAAAAAGGATATGAGTTTTATATTACATATATCCGGTTTATAACAGACCGTCATAAAATCATAAAAAAAAACACAACAGGTTGATTATATTTTGTGTGTTTTTGTCTTCGGCTGCCTGAAATATAATCAAATGGCTGATCTTTAACATTGTAAAGATTTTCGAATAAAAATGATTTTTACTCATTGCATTCAAAAAAATATTATATATATAAAATACATATAAAAAAATAATTAGTATTAACCCATCGCCAGCTGTAAGAACATAGCACACGAATAATTCTCTGATTTTGCACGGAAGTCATTATTAAGTTTTAAGCAACTGTGTTGTGGCTAAATAGAGAAATGGCTACAAAGTCTTCAAAGGAATTAAGTGCAGAAAAGAAACAACAAATTGTAAATTCAAGTAACAAATTTTATGGCCTTCTTAAAAATAAAACGGAATCCGTAAGAAAAGCAGCTGATGTCTTTTCTGTTACGGAACGAACTGTATATAGGCTTTTAAAGGAAAATGAAATTAAAGGCCACAATTCGCCTTCAAAGAAGAAAAATAATTCTGGTCGCAAAATCAGGGTCCATGATTTTGACAAATGTGCCATTAAGCGCATAGTCCATCAGTTTTTCATGGATAATGATTTACCAACGCTCGATAAGATATTGCATGAAGCCCAACAAAATGAAAATTTTATTATTATGAGCAGATCAACTTTACATACAATCATAAAAGAAGATCTTAAATTTAAATTCGTCAAACGTCAGCGTAAAAACTTGTTGTTGGAAAGAAGTGATATTATATTATGGAGACGAAGGTATCTACGCGAAATAAAAACATATGAGAGGCTACAATCCGCTATGCGGATCGTTGAATACCCTATCCCATCCCATCCTTTAAATTAATATCCTCAAAACATAGGCTTTATGGCGATGAGATACAGAAAATGACATTGTCACAATATATTGCTCAGACAGTTTCTCAAAATCTTTTGTGGTTCGACAAAAAACAACGTATTTCTATTGCTAATGCCTTGGGATGAGGTATACAAATGGTTTTTGTAAGAAAACGCCCCCAAAATGTGGGCGTATGTGAAAATGATCTATGGACAAAATGTTTATATTACCATTGCGGAAGCATCAATTTTTTCGAAAGTTTTAAAATTTGGACAAGAAGCGTTTTTTACTAAAAACGCCCCCAAAAAGTGGGCGTGGCAAAACACTTTATATGAACGAAATATAGACATTAGGATTTTCTAAATATGCTGCTCAGACACTTTTTAGAAATTCCTTACGGTTTGGCCAAAAAATAAGTTTTTCTAAAAAGGGGGCGTGGTAGTGGGCGGATTTCACAAATTTTTACACTTCTTCTGGTGGCACGGACGAGGATCCTATATACCAAATTTCATTATCCTAGTTCAAAATTTAAGGCCCAAAAATCGGTGACGAACAGACAGACGGACGGACGGACAGACAGACATGGCTAATTCGACTCAGCTAGCGATTCTGAGTCGATCCATATACTTTGAGGTATATGTAGCAAAATTATTTCTCTATGTTACAAACTAAGTATCAAAACTTATACCCCCCTATGGGATAGGGTATAAAAATTTCGAGAAGAGAAAAGAAAAATATATTTTACTGATGAGACCTGGCTCAACGAGGGACATACTCGGGAGAAAGTGTGGGTGGATCCATCCATTACAACACCACGCCAAGCTTTTAATGAAGGGTTGTCAACTGGACTGCGATCACCATCTGGAAAAGGAAAGCGACTAATTATAGCCCATATTGGAAGTTCTACAGGTTTCGTAGATGAAGGTCTGCTATGCTTTATTTCAGGAAAAACTGGAGACTACCACGAAGACATGAATGCCGAAGTGTACGAGAAATGGTTCAAAGATATTTTAACGCGCCTGGAACCCAACGCCGTGATAGTTTTGGACAATGCTTCCTACCATTCCAGAAAGAAAAATAAAGCACCAACCACTTCTACTAGAAAAGATGATATAAAAAAGTGGCTGAGATCTAATGCTATAAGTTTTGAGGATGATATGGTTAAAACAGAGTTGCTTGAAATCGTTAAACGTTTCAAAGCCAAGTGTGAAACCTATGTCGTGGATGAAATAGCTCAAGCTGCAGGACATAAAGTGCTTCGCTTGCCGCCTTGTCACTGCGATCTAAATCCAATAGAATTGGTTTGGGCTCAAGTGAAAGGATTTGTAGCAAGCCAAAACAAGTCATTTAAAATGACAGAAATTAAATTATTATTAACAACAGCACTTGTAAGAGTTGACAGTGAGAAATGGCACCGATGTGTGCAACACGTTGAACAGGTTGTTGAGCCAACGATGTTGGATATGGACGTTTTCGCGGAGGAAGCAGTCGAAAGATTGGTAATAAATATAAATGACGATAGTAGCAGCACTAACTTTTCATCAGACTAATAGATTTTAATATTATAAATGAATGAAGTTATTTTTACTTTAAATTAATGAAATTTTATGTTTTAACATTATACTTTGCTATATTTATTATGAATTATATTTTTGTTTACTATATTTATCATGAATAAATGATAATACATATTTTTTTTAGTTCTTATTTCTGTTTTCGGAAAAAAATGTTTTTTTTTTTAAACAAACTAAAATGGGCAGATGGCAACCCTAAGCGAAATGCTCTCTCTCTTTGTGGTGATTCATAATAAACACCATGGCAACCCTACGAGAGCTTTAAAGAGGGACAAATTTATACATGTTACTGCAACCAGACAAAGAGGCAAATGTCCTATCTTCCCTGTACTGACATTTATTCTTGGACAGAGTATAGTTCAGTTTCATTAAGAAGCTCACCAAGAAAAACATTTTTTATTAGACTTCCCCCCATCAGTGGTAAGGGGTCAGACAAACATTGGTCCTTCGAGCAAAAAACATAAATAGCATTCATTCGCGTTACCAAGGCGACTAACATTGGTATATAAGCATAAATAAAGAAAAAGTTACTTACATCTTCGCGTTACCAAGGCGACAAACATTGGTAAAATCAAACATATCTGAAAACATACGATATTTTTCGCGTTGCCAGGGCGATAAACACTGGTAGTGATTTAGTGAAAAACGAACGAGTTAACTAAACGAAATCAGTATGGACCAAGATGATATTGTCATCATTGTGGCACGACAGAGAACGTTGTACAAGGAGTTGGAAAGATGGACGACGAACATTTCCAAAGACAGTTCCACTAGGAAAACAAGCCAGTATATAGAAGAACGGCTAACAATTTTAAAAGATATCTGGAAAGAGTTCGATGAGAACCATACGAGGGTAAAAAACTTTGTAAAGCATGATACTCCATACATGCAGAGAAACACCTACCAGTTGGTGAAGGATATGTACGAAGGGACAAAGTTAAACCTTGAAGGTATTGCCGCCAGGCCGAAAAAGATGCTGAAAAGGGTGCTAAACCAGATGATAACAAATGCCAAAAATCCATATCTATGTCCGCTGAGACAAGTAACGATCTTAAACAAGATCAACGATTACGAAAAATCGCAATTAAAATAAAGGCAATCAATAATAACATCGAAGAATTCGAAAATACGCTCAGTTCTTATACAAAAGAGGTACATGAATTTCAGCAGAAGTTACTCATTGGACAATGGGAAGGTCTGACTGAATTGCATGAGCAATTTATGGCAGATACCTCTAAATCAGAAGAGCAAGTTGACTACATAAATATTGGGAGATGATGAAATGCAAAACTTTAAAGTCAAGATATGAAAATGAGCGGAAAATCATGTCTATGCATATGGATAAAATGCTTAAAGCGGGTCATCACACAAGCCAGCAGCCTGCGGCACAAGTAAAGGCAATGCTTGATGCTACCAAAGAAGGATTGGCGGCGCTCAACAACATGGGTGTAGAGACTGTGTCCTGGGGTCCTCTGATAGTGCATTTAAACTCAAAGATGCTTGACCAAGAAAGCAGAAGCCTATTTGAGCAAGGATTAATGCATCCAAACAAAATGCCTACGTTGGAGACTTTCTTTGACTTTTTAGAAAGAAGGTACCAATCACTTCAGCTACTATCTCCAAGTAAGCAGAAGCATCTCAAGCCTGCAGATGACATTAAGCAAAACTTGCGTAATTTTTACATCTCATCAAAAACTAATAATTGTGCTATCTGCAAGTAACGGAATAGTAACGGACACATCAGGTTCATAAGAGCGCTAATTGATCCCGGTTCTCAAGCAACACTGATCACTGAAGAAGTTGCACAGTCACTACAATTAATGAAGGAGAGAGTCTTTGTTGAAGTTAGTGGACGAGGAGCAACAGATGCTGGTGTGGCACACACCAGAGTGGAGTTCATGATGCCAAGGTTTGAATCCAATTTCAATATACAAGTGCAGGCGCTGGTGTTACCAAGACTCACAAAACTTTTACCAGCTGAGGAAGCTTGAAAAACTATAATGCACCAATTTAAAAATTTGATGCTGGCAGATCCAACGTTCAACGCCCCTGGTCCGATCGACATGATTATTGGAGCAGACATTTATGGTGACATTATTTTGAATGGAATTCAGAAGGGTAATAAAAACTCACCCATAGCACAAAAATCGAGGCTGGGTTGGCTCATAACAGGTCGTACCCCTACAATTAAGAGCTTCGATAAAACCAAAATCACAGGAATGATTGTTCAGACGACAATTCAGAAACAACTCGAACGGTTTTGGGAGCTTGAAGAAGTTGGTGTCCAAGATCTGCAAACGCCAGACAATCAGAGGTGTGAGATGATCTATGAAGAAACACATCGCCGAGACACAGATGGACGGTATGTTGTTCACATACCATTTAGGGAAAATTTACAACAGGTCAACTAGGAGAATCAAGACATAGAGCTGTAGCTAGACTACTTCAACTTGAAAGAAGATTTAATGCCGATGAAAATTTGAGAAAAGAATATATCAACTTTATGAAGGAGTTTATCGATCTTGGACACATGGTTGAAGTATGTCACAATGATAAACGACGATGCCAAACTTATTATATTCCTCATCATGCTGTGCACCAGCCAGATAGTACAACTACAAAATTACGAGTCGTATTTGATGGATCTGCAAGAACGTCAACCGGTGTAAGTCTAAACAAATTAATGTTGGTGGGGCCCAGGCTCCAAGAAGATCTGACTACAATTATACTTCGATGGAGACAGCATAAATACGTCTTTACTGCAGATATCGAAAAGATGTACCGTCAAATAAAAATATGCAGCAAGCATCAGGATTACCAAAGGATAGTATGGCGAAATTCAGTAACCGATGAAATAAAAGATTATAAGCTTACTACAGTTACGTATGGGACAGCGGCAGCACCATACTTAGCTGTCAAAACACTTCAACAACTAGCCACTGACGGTCACGAACAGTTTCCCATTGCATCAGAAATCGTTAAAAATAATTTTTATGTCGACGATGTGATGTCTGGGCGAGGGACGTTAACCGATTGCAGAGAGGCACAATCTCAATTGATTTCTATGCTAAAGGAAGGTGGATTTAACCTCAGAAAATGGTCTAGTAACACTCCTAAGCTACTAACCGAAATATCAACAGACGGACAGCATCATCTTGACATTAAGATAGACAAAGAAGATACGATCAAGACATTGGGCATCCATTGGAGTCCATCAGCTGATACCTTCCAATTCAAGATGACAATCAGTGATGATATGAAAATATTGCCAACCAAGCGCAACACGCTATCAGAAATTGCGAAACTGTATGACCCCTTGGGTTGGTTAGCACCTGTCACTATTTGTGCAAAACTGCTAATGCAGAAATTATGGAAGTCTAATCTCAACTGGGATGATCAACTTACAAATGAATTACAAAACGATTGGTACACATTTAGAAACAACCTGGTAGCAGTTGAGGACATAAGGATCCCTAGATGGATGGGAATTAATAAATGTCAGAAAATGGAGTTACATGGCTTCTGCGACTCATCAGAAGGCGCATATGCAGCAGTAGTCTACTCAAGAGTAAAATTACAAAATTGTACTCACAAAATCACGTTGTTAACAGCCAAAACAAAGGTGGCTCCCATTAAGCAGAAAATTACGCTGCCTAAGTTGGAACTTTGCGGAGCTCATTTGCTGTCAAAGATTCTAAAAGAACTCAAGAGGATATTGGGTTCACAAGTAGATGGCATATTTGCCTGGACTGACTCTACAATTGCTTTGGCGTGGATTAGAGGATGTCCATCCAAATGGAAAACTTTCGTGGCAAATAGAGTGTCCCAAATACAGGAAGTTACTGATCCAAACTCTTGAAGGCACATAAGATCCATTGATAATCCAGCTGACTGTGATCCAGAGGTATAACACCAGACCAATTAAAAGATCACATTTTATGGTGGACTGGTCCGGATTGGCTAAGTAATCCTAACTCTGCCTGGCCTATATTCGAAGTTGAAGAACTTAATATTCCGGAATCAAAAATTGCATTAACAGTTGTTGTAGATAATACGAATAATGACATATTCCACCGATTCTCATCATACAACAAACTTATCAGAATAGTGGCATATTGTCAACGATTTTGCCATAACTGCAGAAATAAGGGAACTAATGTCCAAGGAGAAGCGTTAACCGCATTGGAATTACAAACCGTAATTCGAGTAGTACAACAATTGCACTTCTCGGTCGATATTGCGTACTTACTAAGGGACTCTAACCTTCCGAAGGGGAGCAAGCTGTTATCACTACCCCACACCTTAATGAAGATAATCTGTTAGTCGTCGGAGGCAGATTGGATAACGCCAATCTATCAGAAAGGCAAAGGCACCCATATATATTACCAAGAAATGACCATGTTACAAAGTTACTGGTGGAACACACTCATAAGAAAACACTACATGGTGGGATACAGTTAACAATGGCGACATTGCGTCAAAGATATTGGGTACTTCAGGCAAAGCAAGTGGTGAGACTAATAATTCGTAATTGTGTGAGATGTCATCGTTTCAACGCAACCACAAAAAGTCAAATAATGGGTATGTTGCCGACTCCAAGAGTCACACCATCAAAACCATTCACACACACTGGAATCGATTATGCTGGGCCTATTCAAATGCTTGTTTCAAAAGGACGAGGAAACCGCACTACAAAGGGATATATAGCGATATTCATATGTTTGGCTACTAAAGCAATTCATATTGAGCTAGTTAGCGATCTTACATCCGCAGCGTTTTTAGCAGCTGTTAAAAGATTTGTCTTAAGAAGAGGAAAATGTTTAGATTTCTACAGTGACTGCGGGACAACATTCGTAGGAGCAAACAAGGAAATACAAGAAATGCTAAGGCTGAGTATTAAACAGGCTGAAGGTGACGTCGCTGATAAACTAACATCAGATGGGGTAACGTGGCATTTTATTCCACCAGCTGCCCCACATTTCGGAGGGTTGTGGGAAGCAGGAGTTAAATCAACGAAGTTCCATTTAAAAAGGATAATCGGAGACACGTGCCTAACATTTAAAGAGATGTCTACACTACTAGCTCAAATAGAAGCGTGCCTCAACTCTCGCCCTCTGAACGCATTAAGTAACGATATAAATGATAATACTATGCTAACTCCAGGGCACTTCCTAGTTGGATCCGCACTAAATGCATTGCCTGAACCTATGTTGGATCAAACTCGAAGCTATCGTTCTCGTTGGTTATTAGTACAGAAAATGTCACAAGATTTTTGGAAAATTTGGTCAACGGATTACTTGTCACAATTACAGCAACGCACAAGGTGGAAATTAAGGCACCCAAATATTCACGTCGGCGATGTAGTTCTTATAAAGGATGACCGGTTGCCACCAACTAAGTGGGCATTAGGAAAAATTGCTGAGTTACATCCAGGAAAGGACAGTGAAGTTCGTGCAGCTACAGTATTTAGTAATACAAAACTTGTAAAGAGACCGATCACTAAATTATGTCTCTACCTATTGATTTAAATGCAAACCAAATGAAAGATCGGGAGCCATCAACTCAACCAGCAACGAAAACCAAAACTAATCGTATATCGCAGAGAGTAAAGACAAGGTTAATAGGAGCAACCGTTCTATCGTATTTTTTTATTGGTTTCCATAGTCTCAGGAATACCAATTCAAGAATCAACTTCTCCGAGAATCAACAATGAAGTCGAAATTACGAGATTCGATCACCAACCAGGAATTTTCTTTGAAGACGTTGGTCAAGCGAATTTAATTACAAGTTCATGGATGGTTGTTGTATTCTTTAATTTAACAAGTTACTGGTCAGAATATTATACATACAAAGAACGTGTAAGACAAATGACTGAGCTCTGTAATCGTAGTCAAAGCAATGTGACAAAATCTCTACTATGCAAAAGTACATTGGACCAGTTTATACGACAACTGCATCAAATCGACCTAAACATCGATATATTATTACATGCCAGTAATGAACCAACACTCAGAAGAAAACGGTCGCCATTTGATTTCATTGGAACAATAAGCAACGAACTCTTTGGAATACTAGATCAACGGTTTGCAGCAAAGTACGAAGAAACGATACAAAACGTTTACGAAATCCAAAATTATGTAATGGATCTTGTCAAGAATCAAACATCGATAATTGATTCAACAATAAATATATTCAAAAAGCAGTATATATCGAATCAAAACCAATTGCAGGTGTTTACAGATTTGTTAAACAACCTAGCTAGTCAAACAGATCAACACAACACTCTTCTAAAATTTACTGAAACAGCTCTAAATACTATACTTATGATGATAAATTATCAAACCACACATCAGGGCATTCTGCTGGACGTATTGTTGTCATCTCACAGCGGAAGAATTCATCCACTAATTTTAACAGTTGATCAATTAAAATACGAGTTAAACCGAATACACGACAATATCCCTCAGACATTGATGATACCTGGTGAAAGACATCGTGAATCTCTTCTACAACTTTATAAGGAATTACACCCAAAGGAAAGGGTTACAGGCAGCAACATCATTATTGAAATCACTTGCCTCTATTATACAACGAAGACTTTAAGGTATTCAACGTGCTTCCAGTACCAACGCAACACAATACAAATTTTACCTACATTGTCCCTTCATCGGACTACTTGTTAGTCAATCTTCAAGGTGATCGTTTTTACCCAATGACAAAGGTAGAAATTTCATCATGCAGACAGAGGTCTTCAAATATGTTTTGGTGTAATCTTGAACATCCCTTGTTTACATCTAGCGCTACAGTCAGTTCCTGTGAGATGAATATTCTTCAACATAAGCAGATTTTATCTACAACCTGTGTAACACGCATTGTTCCAACAAACACTTATTTGGTAAAAATGCATCATCCTAATACATGGATATTTAGTATGCCTAACGAAACTAATATTGATATAATCTGTAACTACATATCTAAGTCCAAAAGACTTAATGGAAGCGGGATATTACGACTACAACCCAATTGTATGATTAAGCAACAAAATATGATAATTATTGGAAAACAATCCATAACCACCAGATTCGACACTTCCTTCTTCCCAACACTTAATATTTCTGACCAATTGATTAATTTCAGACACACACAAAATGAACCAATTGTTATATAAACACCAACGTATCAAATGATATCATCCAACTGGAGCATTCAATAAAGTACCAACAAGGCCAGGAAAAGATGTTAAAGGAACTGAAATACAATAAAATTGAACAGCATACCATCTTCGGCACCGTTACTACAATACTAGTAAAAGCTACTGTGTTATTCCTCCTGAGACAACATCACATTCAACACAGAAGACAACTGCCAAAAGCAGCAGTAAGAATGCAGCGAGCCAGTAGCGTAAACACACCTTCACAAGTCATTTTAGATGAAGATGACTTTTGTGTAATTCCGATGTAAGGTGGCCGCAGCATGTTATGTCAGCATAACAGAAGAATTTATGTGCATTTAATTTCGCTGTCACATGACACACCTACACGCGAATGCGTTTTTCAAAATTTAATAATAATTGTAATATAAGCACTTTGTTAGTGTGTCAAATGACTTGCGAACTCATTGTAAATATTATTTGTAATATAAGCACTTTGTTAGTGTGTCAAATGACTTGCGAACTCATTGTAAATATTATTTGTAAGATAAGCACTTTGTTAGTATATAAGTTCATACTCATAAATAAATTAGTTCAGTTTCATTAAGAAGCTCACCAAGAAAAAACATTTTTTATTAGCCTTCCCCCCATCAGTGGTAAGGGGTCAGACAAACAGGCAGAACGAACCATTTAATATTGGTAACGACAGCGAAAACTGCCAACCACCCGACCTAAGTGAAGTGAGGACAGCAATATCTAAACTCAAGCGTAATAAGTCCGCCGGAAATGACGGCCTTCTCGCTGAGCTTTATAAAGCTGGCGGAGATGACTTGGTAAGTAACATCCACCAACTCATAAGCCTAATCTGGTCAGATGAAAGCATGCCTGAAGAATGGAACCTCAGCATCGTTTGCCCGATCCACAAAAAAGGAGACCCTCTAAACTGCGCCAACTACAGAGGCATAAGTCTGCTCAACATCGCCCACAAGATCCTATCTGCCGTAATATGTGAACGCCTGAAACCGTTTACCAACAACCTGATCGGCCCTTATCAGTGTGGTTTTAGGCCAGGAAAGTCCACAATCGATCAAATTTTCACACTTGGGCAGATCCAGTAAAAACACCAAGCATACGACAGCATTTATAGAGACGATCTATACAGAGCCATGTCTAGTTTTGGAGAATTCTCGCTGTACCATCAGGGTCGGAAACGACCTCACCGACACATTCGATACCAAAAAAGGATTCAGGCAAGGCAATGCGCTGTCATGTGACTTTTTCAATTTGATTCTTGAGAGGATTGTGCAAAACTCCCGAGCCAACACAAGAGGCACTATTTTCCAAAAATCGGTGCAACTACTAGCATACGCCGACGATATTGATATCATTGGTAGGACTCAACGTGATGTCATAGCCACGTTTGCTAGTATAGAGAAGGAAACCGCAAAAATGGGTTTAGCAGTAAATTAGGGTAAGACTAAGTATATGCTGTCAACACGAAAGGACACGCAACATCGACGAATTGGACAGAACCTCACCATTGACAGATATAACTTTGAGGTAGTACGGGACTTTGTCTACCTCGGCTCCGCTATTAACTCTGGCAACAACATCTCGTCAGAAATCAAACGAAGAATTACTCTTGCCAATCGCTGTTTCTTCGGGCTATGAAGGCAATTTAGTAGTAAAACCCTCACTCGAACTACTAAGGAGAACCTATATAAGACCCTGATCATCCCAGTCCTGCTCTATGGCGCTGAAGCATGGACCGTATCAAAAGCGGATGAAGAAATCCTTGGTCGATTCGAGACAAAAATTCTTCGAAAAATCTTCGGTCCCGTTTGCGTTGACGGGCTATGGAGACGAAGATTCAACCACGAGCTATACGAGCTATACAGCGACATACCCCTAGTCAAAAAACTCCGCATTGAACGTTTAAGATGGCTAGGACATGTAGAACGAATGGACAACAATACTCCGGCTCGCAGAGTCTTCGATTACCAGGCAGACGTCGGACGCAGTTTATGAACAACATATTTCTAAATTATTTCTTTATGTATCAAAACTAATATACCCCTATGCGATAGGGCATAAATATTATTATGAAATGGGAGGTACGCATTATTATATATTAGATGAAAAATAACATTTTTTACATTCTCTTAGAAAGAAAAAGATATTGTTTTCGTAAAAATGTTCGACCTCCAGATTTTGATTGATTCTAACATTACGATGATTGAGGAATCCAAAGTCTAACCAACGTTTTTCTTAAAAATGCCTTAAAATATGTTTAAGCCACAATGTCTCTTAAAGAATTTTGTACCTTATCCCATAGGGGTATATCAGTTTTGATATATAGTTTGTAACATAGAAAAATATAGATATGTATTAAGATTGTCTAAATATCGTTTTTAGACACTTTTTAAAAATTCTTAAAATCTATTTTTTTTTTTTTTTCAAAAAGACGGATTTCAAAATTTTTTACGCTTGTTCTTCTGAAGGCAACAAAGAGTTCGTAAACCAAATTTCATTATTCTAGCTCAAAATTTAAGGCCCAAAAACTGGTGACGTACGGACGGACGGACGGACAGACATGGCTAAATCAACTCAGCTCTCCATTCTGAGTCGATCCATATACTTTGAGGTATATGTAGCTAAATTATTTCTCTATGTTACAAACTATGTATCAAAACTAATATACCCCTATGGGATAGGGTATAAACATTAATAGAGTTAATATAAACATTTTGTCTTTAGAACATTTAAATCCACGCCCACATTTGGGGGCCTTTTTCTACAAAAGCCATTTGTATACCCTACTCCATAGCATATCCAGTAGAAAAACGTTGTTTTTTGTCGAGCCATATAAGATTTTGATAAACTACCTGAACAATATGTTTTAACAATGTTATTTTATATATTTCATTGCCATAAAGCCACATTTTTGGGATATTAATTTGAAGGTTAGGATGGGATAAATAACCGTGTTTAAAGGTAGTGATGCGATTATATGAGAACACAAGTGTTATCACTCTAGCTTCTCACTATCAACTCCTCTCACCTCCACGCTGGTGACTGATGGGTGCCTAGTACCTCGACTGGAGATGGGGTTACATACCCCTGTGGAAGGTCGTTGGTGGCAGCAAACGAGAGAGGGGGGAGGAGTGTCCTCCCTCCCTCCCTCCAGGCCCAGGGTTGTGCCGTCGGGGTAACTTCCCGACCATGGAAAAAACCATTAGTTATGAGGGAGACAAAACCAGCCTCGGATAACTGGTTTCACACCATACTCCAAGCGCACACGAGATGAATATGCCGGCAGAACAAATTGTATACATCAACCCCTTTTC
This sequence comes from Rhingia campestris, assembly GCA_932526625.1. NCBI lineage: Eukaryota > Metazoa > Arthropoda > Insecta > Diptera > Syrphidae > Rhingia > Rhingia campestris. Next base: position 92,400,806 of record OW052183.1, read on the forward strand.
GTTGTGTTAGTAATTCTATAGAAATTGACATTTGCCTTGAGTTTTTTTGACAATTCGCAAGCTCTTAGGTTTCTGTGATGTTGAATGCTCGACTCACAAAACGCGTATGAGAGCCGAAATTCTCCGTATACCTCAGTCCCCTCGCCCATAAATCCGGTTTCATACCAAAATATTCATCTCATGTGCGGAGGCCCAGTGAAAAACTAACCTAAATTACTTAAACCAACCATAAATATAATCAGGTGGCAAACAATCGTTGCAAAATGCCCCGAGTGGTCGCCATACCAATTGCTTCTTTGGGCGCTCGGCCAGCCACTTTGGATGTCCATCACGCTGCCTCGATCTACAAATACAAATTATTGGCGCAACAGGCTCGTTAGTACCCTTAAAATGTGCCTTGTCAATTCTATTCAGCTGAGCCCCATCGTATAGGACCTTGTTGCGATAATATTTTATGTACTCGGAGTCCGGCGTTCGGTACAATCCTAAGCAGGATCGGAGACAACGCCTCCGAATCTTTTCCATGTAGGATTTTTATATATTGAACCACACGGGGCAACCGTAAGGGACTAGATTTTGCTTTCGCATACATTGATGACCTGTGTTCAGCATCCGAATCGCACGAACAGCGCCGACAAAATCTCCGAATCATCTTCGAGCGTTGGAATCATATGGACCAGCAATTAATTTAACCTAATTTGGGAAATCGGAGACTCATTATACCCTTTCCCATAGGGGTATATTAGTTTTGACATTAAGTTTGTAACATAGAGAAATAATTTCGATACATATACCTCAAAGTATATGGATCGATTCAGAATCGCTAGCTGAGTCGATAAGCAAGCCATGTCTGTCTGTCCGTCCGTCCGTCCGTCTGTTTGTCACCGATTTTTGGGCCTTAAATTTTGAGCTAGAGTGTTGAAATTTGGTATATAGACTCTCTGGCCGACGAAGCAGAACAAGTGTACAAATTTTTGAAATCCGCCCACTGCCACGCCCCCTTTTAGAAAAACGTACTTTTAAGCCAAACCGTAAGGAATTTCGAAAAAGTGTCTGAGCAGCATATTTAGACAATCCTAATATCTTTATTTCGCCAATACAAAGTTTTTTGCAACGCCCACTTTTTGGGGGCGTTTTTAGTAAAATACGCTTTTTGTCCAAATTTTAACACTTTCGAAAAAAATTTTGATGCAAATACTTCCGCAATGGTAATATAAACATTTTGTCCATAGATCATTGTCACCTACGCCCACATTTTAGGGGCGTTTTCTTACAAAAACCATTTGTATACTCCATCCCAAGGCATAAGCAATAGAAATACGTTGTTTTTTGTCAAACCACAAAAGGTTTTGATAAACTGTCTGAACAATAGCTATGTTGCGACAATGTCATTTTCTGTATTTCATCGCCATAAAGACTATATTTTGAGGATATTAAATTTAAGGATGGGATGGGATAGGGTATTCAACGATCCGCACAGCGGATTGTAGCCTCTCATATGTTTTTCTTCTAATTTTCATCAAATAACACAAGGTTGAATCAATCCACTACCCGAAAAAGTCGACGCGATTGCCAAATTAGAACTACTGACAGTTGCAAAGGAACTCAAATCATTCTTGGAAATGTTAAATTTTTATAGAAAATTTATAGCACATGCATGAACTGACAAAATCACAGCTGATTTTCTCTTGTCAATTCAGGTGGTTACTACGAATTAATCGCCACCGACTTGGGAATTGAGATAACCAAAACGATTCTAATTATATTATCAAATAATCGCATCACATACAGATTCGTTTGGCCAGGCCTTCGAACGGATTGTTCTATATTAGTCCGAAACTGTGTCCTATGTCACAAGACATACAAGATTATCTCTAGCTAAATTATTGCCCCCTGATTAATGATTTTCGCATATTAACATTGACATCGTTGGACCAGAGATTATCCCCATTGTTTAACAATTATAGTCCGTTTTACGAGTTGGACCGAAGGGATGGACAGCGCCATAGGTTGTACAAGCTCTTCTTGTTGGTTGGATTTCGAGATTTGGTACGCCTACACAAATTACCAGCGATCAGGGATGACAATTTGATTCAAATCTATTACATGAGCTAATGCAACTGATTAGGACGACACACTTTCGAATCACGTCATATCATCCTCAATCAAATGGATTAATCGAAAGATTCCAAAGGACATTCTAGGCTGCCACGAGCCAACGCTATGGGTTGATCATTGAGATAACTGCTTCTTCACGAACTGCGAAGTGCATACAAGGAAAACTTGAACCCATTACCTGCTGGACTCGTATATGGTTTTGCGCTTCCAATTACAGGCAAATTCTTCGTAAAAGACGAAAAACAAAATTCAGCAAAAGATGTCATCTTCCAATTGAAATATTGAGCAAGATACGCCCAACTGATACAGCATAACACACAGCGAAGCTAATATTCGTTTTCAAACTAAGTTCTCATGTATTCATGAACTTATGTTTTCATCCGACATGATTCAATCAAAACATTGCTGTCGCACCCGTATGAAGCCCCATATTTTGTTGCAAAGCGAACACCAAAATACTTCTTTATTAAAAAGCAGTCAAGAAAAAGCAAATACTTTTGCTGAGCATCTTGAAGGCGTCTTCCAACCATACGAAGATAAAGACTATCAAGGAATGGAAGAAACGTGCCAGGAAGATGTACCAATTCGACCGGTTACGTCTAAAGAACTTGCCAAAGAAATAAAAGAAGGTATAAACATAAAAAAGGCCCCAGGGTTTGATTTAATAACGGGGGAAATTTTAAAACAATTCTCAAAAAAAATACTGAAACATCTAGCGCAGATCATAAACGCTGTATTTAGATTAAGATATGTACCAAGCATATGGAAGGTCGCGGAGGTTATAATGATTCCAAAACCAGGTAAACCACCTAGCGAAGTAACCTCATATAGGCCAATATCGATACTACCAATGTTGTCCAAGCTATTCGAAAAAATGCTGGTAAAACGCCTGCAAAATATTATTGTAGACAAATCGCTAGTACCGAGCCATCAATTTGGGTTCAGGAATAAACACTCAACAATTGACCAAGTGCATAGAATCACTGATAAAATTGAAAATGCTTTTGAAGAGAAAAAAGTATGCTCTACAGTATTTCTTGATATATCACAAGCTTTCGACAAAGTATGGCACAAAGGATTGATCCATAAATTACAAAAGCAACTGCCGAAGCAGTATTCAAAAATACTGGAGTCGTATATTCTACAGCGATTTTTCAGAATTAAACAAGAAACAACATACTCAACATTAAGAGAAATAAAGGCTGGTGTACCTCAAGGCAGTGTTTTAGGTCCAGTACTATATCTCCTATTCACTAGTGATCTACCAGAAAGTGACGAAATCACTCTAGCTACCTTTGCAGACGATACTGCTATACTTTCTGTAGGAGAAACTGTCGAAATAGCTACAAAAAAGCTTCAAAAGGCAGTAAACAATATCTCAGAATGGACTAAAAATTGGCAAATCAGATTAAATGACCTGAAGTCAGTTCATATAAATTTTACGTTAAAAACTGTACCACACATTCCAGTATACATAAATAGTAATGTAGTAGAATATTCAAATACTGCTAAATATTTAGGGATGACTCTAGACGCCAAACTGCGCTGGAAAGCCCACGTAAAGAAAAAAAGAGATGAGTTAAACATCCGCTATAGTAAAATGTATTGGCTTATTGGGAGATACTCACCCTTATCCAACTACAATAAATTATTGCTATATAAGCAAATTCTTAAACCAGTATGGACCTATGGGCTCCAGCTGTGGGCATGCACATGCAAGACAAACTTACTAAGAATACAAACCTTCCAAAACAAAGTACTACGGAGCATAGTTAACGCACCGTGGTACATACGTAACACCGATCTACATAGAGATCTATATAATGAAATGGTTGAAGATGAAGCTAAAAAAGTAGCTCTAAGACACAGAGATAGGCTTCTCAGCCATGTTAATTTAGAAATAGCACAGCTTTTAAGAACCGACAATATAGTCAGGAGATTAAGACGGGTTAAACCCCTTGATCTATGTAGCTAAAGATATATATAATTTAAAAAAAAAAAGAAAAAAAACAAGAAAAACTGAAACTTAGGTACGATTTCAAACAAAACTCATAGAAATCCGACCAACGTCGGAATTTCTTTTAAATTTTATATTTTTATAAAATATAATACATGTGAAAAATAAATTGCTGATTAGTCTAACGACTAGGTGCGATTCCTTGAAGACATACAAAAGTCAGTCTTCGGGAGGTTTTTTAGATCGGGTTAAAGTCCCTCACTATTGCAGAAGGTTCCCTCGCGATAAAACCTCTGCAATGTCTTTCGATGATTTTTCCTTCCAGCGAACCCCACAAAAAAAAAAAAAAAATTAAAAAAAACAATCGTGATGAACAAATTTCAATTGACCGACTAAAACCAGCGCACCTCTACACTTCTGATTTCCATATCCAATCTACTCCAGTAACAACATAACTGGCACTTTAAGAAAGGACTTGATCAACTTCAATTAGCTGCAACAGCGAACCGATAAAGGTAGCTAGATCCGGACGCAGTGTCAGAATACCACATCGATATCGATAGACAATGCTAGTCAATTCAATGGCAACCTATAATAATACTAGTATGTAGTACATTTACACCGAACAGAACTTCCAATGGAATTGGTTTTCAACTTGAATATTAATATTAATATAGAATGCCTATAAATAAACCAGGGATAATATATATTCCTAAGGAACACATTATATATTAACTTCTTAGAATAAGAACGCGACCCAAAAAGTGGTAAACAAAGGCATGTAACTTCTTATTAATTAAAAAACAAAATCCATATAAAAATTATTATCACACAGAAATAGCAAATCAATTTAATTCCACTTGAAATTATGAAATACTAAGGCTTATTTCATCTAAACTGATAATCGCTGGTCTTTCATTAAAGTTTGAAAACCATCAAGTGGATTAAAATATGATCCCACTTCAAGAATATAAGCGCACCAAAAGGATGCAATCCGGAAAGCACTTCTGCCGTGACTTTCGAGATTTGTTTTGCTATATCCGAGCCGACATTCACTTGATTTTGATTCTTCTTTCATGTGTTTCTAATGTTAGTATGGGTACATTCATATCCTTAAAACAACTTAGAGGGATTATTCTTTGGAAGAGCACAATTGATTTTTGCAGTTCTTTTAATATACAAAATGTATTTTATTAGTTTAAAAACACATACGTTTTTTTATACTTATTTAAAATATTTTTATATGTATGTAAAAACAAAAATCAATGAGGAAAGGTTTACCTTTTACATAGTTTTTCTATTATCCTTAATGAAGGATACATTTCCGACATTATGTGATTGATTGGGCACATTGAAAGCATATTTAACAACTACACTTATTTACGTACACAAATACAAAATGATATTCATTTTATTAAGCGAGGGGTTCCCGAAATTGAATATTCATTAAAATGTAATACACTCTTTTTCACTGTATATAATTTTAAAGCACAGAAATGGTTTAGTCAGTTTTTTCAATTGGGAAAGTAATAAATACATTGGGAATAGCATACTGATAAGTTATAAGCACACAAAGTTATTTATATATCAATAATTTGTTTAGTTTATTAAAACAAGTGATAAAATTGTTTGTTGGGTTGAAAAATGTACACACAGAAATAATATTTTGCTCGCCCCACTTGATCTTTTGACTTTCGATTTTATCAAAACTTCAACTCAACTGACGTTTCACGTAATTTGACATCTCTTTCTGTTTTTGCTGTGAATGGCAGCGTCCAGGCAGTATATTTAAAATAATATAAAAATCCAATTATTGGGAAAATAATAGGTGTATTCATGCAACGTCGGTAAGTAGTCGTAAACGTTGTTAACGCGATAAAATTACGATGTGATAAATGAACTGTCAAAATATGTATGGGAAATCTTTTCCAACAATATCGGAACAACAATTTTTTTTGACAATACACATTTGTTCCAACCTTCCAACCTTTGGCCCACGGCGCTTTGCAGCAACTTTACGTTAAGATTTTACGTATTTCATTTTCTGGTTGAAGCTCAACGCCAGGCAAAGATACATTGTGATAGATAAAATTGATTTAATATGGTTGAACTAGGTGCGTCAGCCAAACGAAACGCACCAAAGCGTGATTGTGTTCCAGCCATAAACGTTGTAAACTTTTGAAATGCTATTGTGACATTTTATCAGTCACTTTCACACATCAAACATATGTGCTAAACTGAAAAAAATTATCGAGAACGGAGAAAGAACAATATGAACAAAATTCTATCAATAAAAATAATTTGTAAAATAACAATCTTTCGCACGTAATAAAATTACGACGTTGCATGAATACCCTTATTATGTCTATCGTCAAATTTCTTCTATTTGACGTACCCTTTCTTGGACGGTGGCTTTGTTTTGATTTTATTTCAAATTTCAACCAATAGGTATCAGATTTTATTTTAATTACCAATACCCTTTTTAGTGAAATTATCATACCCTTTTTTGGTTTGATTTGTCTATTCAGTAAAATTATCACCGGAGTATGAAATGCCAGGTAATTTCATGCATGCAGTTAGAACCCATCACCACTTGAAAGTTACACATACACTCACAATTATTTTTTATTGATAGAATTTTGTTCCCATTGGCCTCTTTTCGTTCTCAATAATCTCTTTGAGTGAAGCGCATACATTTGATGTGTGAAAGTGACTGATTAATACCAAAATAGCATTTCAAAAGTTTACAACGTTTACCATCTCAGTTTACGCACCCAATTCCTGTGAGAAATTTTCGATATTGTGTAATAGGTAGAAAAGAGGGATCTAGATGGCGTTGGGAGCAGAAAGTGGGAAGGAAGTAATGATGTGAATGTGACTTTAGGATGGAACAAAATGGGAATGGGATGACAGCTGTCAAGTGCGACGACATGGCACGCTTGCGATGCTCCGCATAGCTCGACGGATGGTAGGGTTCTTGTTATCGCACACAGCAATACCTACCACACCACATAAAAGGTGTCAAAACCAAGTCAAACACAAAACTCCTTGGATAATCTTTACACACACAAGGACGGACGGTCACCACACCTCGGGCGTGTTGATGGTGAAATTCAGCGGGCCAATTTCCCACCCAACGCTGGAAGTTCGGCGGCCATTTTGGAACTTCCCAACTAGTAATAAATTAAATAAACAACAATTAAATTAAACGAAAAAAGAACTATTGTAAATAAATTAAATACATAATAAAAAAAATATAAATTAATAAATAACAAATAAATGTTACATAAACATTAAATTGATTAAAACGTTAAATATAAAAAAAGCAAAATAAAAATAAATAAAAAAAAAGAAGTACGAAAAGAATAAATAACAAAGAATATAATAAATAAATTTACTTAAATCTAGATAATAAATAAATAAATAACAAATTACAATGTGCAACTACATTTCAAAACAAAAGAGGTAAACTAAATTTTGCGCCACCGTATTCGGCGTTATTGAGGTCTTACTTCTTTCCTCCGGGACTTTAACCTAAGCGATTATCTCGCTTACACCAATTAAACAACAAAAAAATATAACGCAAAACTTATAACAATAAATAAAAACAAAAAAAATATGAAAAATAAATAGAAATGTTAAGAAACGCTTGCTTGCTTGTGTATTCTCGTTCTGTGTCAGGAAATGTGCTTTATATTTTTGTGTGTAATTGTGGGTGCAATTGCATATGTAGATTTTAGATTTGTAGTATAGTTGTAGGTTTAATTTGTTTATTAAGAAAAAGGGTTTTTTTATTTATTTTTCGTAGGTTTCGACTTTTGTAAAAAAAAAACTTTTTTGACACGAAGCGTACTCTTATTGGTTTTTGTTTAATTTGTGGTCTTATTTAAAAACACAAACACAAAATGTCATTATTCGAGGACACACGTTAATTTGTACAACCAACAAAATGACACGCACGGCACACAGTTTGAGGACGGTTACACCGGTAACTTTTTTTGGGTGGAGATCACAATTTCTTTATATTATTGTTACACAACCCTTCAAAACACTGATTTTATATTTTTGTTGTTTTCCCTTTTCTTTTGGGGACACACGCTTTTTTTATTTTTTTTTATACCCTATCCCGTAGGGGGGTATATTAGTTTTGACATTAAGTTTGTAACATAGAGAAATAATTTCGATACATATACCTCAAAGTATATGGATCGATTCAGAATCGCTAGCTGAGTCGATTAAGCCATGTCTGTCTGTCCGTCCGTCCGTCCGTCTGTGTATCACCGATTTTTAGGCCTTAAATTTTGAGCTAGAGTGTTGAAATTTGGTATATAGACTGGCCGACGATGCAGAACAAGTGTAAAAATTTTTGAAATCCGCCCACTGCCACGCCCCCTTTTAGAAAAACGTAGTTTTAAGCCAAACTATAAGGAATTTCAAAAGTGTCTGAACATCATATTTAGACAATCCCAATATCTATATTTCGTCCATACAAAGTTTTTTGCCACGCCCACTTTTTGGGGGCGTTTTTAGTAAAAAACGTTTTTGTCCAAATTTTAAAACTTTTGAAAAAAATTTTTGATGCAAATACTTCCGCAATTTGTCCATAGATCATTTTCACCTACGCCCATATTTTGGGCGCGTTTTCTTATAAAAACCATTTGTATACCCCATCCCAAGGCATTGGCACTAGATATACGTTGTTTTTTGTCAAACCACAAAAGATTTTGATAAACTGTCTGAGCAATATATTGTGACAATGTCATTTTCTGTATTTCATCGCCATAAGGCCTATATTTTGAGGATGTTAATAAGAAGGATGGGATGGGATAGGGTATTCAACGATCCGTACAGCGGATTGTAGCCTCTCATATGTTCTTAATTTAGTTTTTATTTCACACAAAAATCACAGAAGGTTTCTTATGTTTTGACCTTGACTGTGTGGTTACTTTGGAAAATGGAAAACAATCAAAACCGCCATCAATGTCACCAATTGCTACAACCCGGCTCTCTGATTTCTCTCCACCTTCAACAAACCTTTTTAAAACCCTTTTTCTTATCATTAACAAATGCTGATTATTTCCCTTCTCAAGTGCCACCTAGGAATTTCTCGTTAGCTAAGTGCTAGTGCGGGTGGTAAACAATACACAACAAGTAAATTTGGTTTTTATTAAATATTACTTATATTTTTTGTTCTTACAAGTGAATGTAACAAAATCTGACGGAGTAATACGGACGATATGGACAGAAAACCGGACACATGTGGAAAACGTGGTGAAGTACCCATGCTATGAGCCGGGAAATCTTCATACCTACGCCTAGGTGTTTAACGTTGGCTGTGTGTTCTGTATAGAGTTGTTCATGAGACTATCTCCCTCCCAAGTGCGTTGTCTCTTTTTTTAAAACGTCAAAATCAATTGGTGGAAAACAATTTGATATTTTATATGGCGGGAGTACTAATTTTTGGATGATTTGCTTTGAAATATGAAAATATAAGTTGTTCAAAGTGAAACTCAAATTATAAATACATAACGATACTAAGAGAGTGTTTATAGTAATAAAATAGAAATAAAAACATATGAGAAGGCTAAAATCCGCTGTGCGGATCGTTGAATACCCTATCCCATCCTATCCATAAAACTAAAATCCTCAAAAAAGGGGGCATGGCTAAAAACACGATGTGGAGAAAATAGAAAAAATTATACAGTGACAACAAGTTCTTCAGACTGCTTACAAAACAATTTTGCGGTTCTACAAAAGACAAGGTTTTCTCCTGCATATGTTATGGGGTAGTGTATAAAAATGGTTTTTATATAAAAACGCCCCCAAAAAGTGGACGTGGGTTAAAATAGTATATAGACGAAATGTTCATATTATTAATGTTAATGATTCTGCATCAAAATTTTTTTCGAAAAATTTAAAATTTGACCGAAAACAGTTTTTAATTGAAAACGCCCCCAAAAAGTGGGCGTGGCAAAAAACTTTATATGGACGAAATATAGATATTAATATTGTCTAAATATGTTGTTCAGAAAATTTTTTAAAATTCCTTACGGTTTGGTCAAAAACTGAGTTTTTCTTAAAAGGGGGCGTGGCAGTGGGCGGATTTCAAAAATGTTTACACTTGTTCTGTAGGCAGAGACGAGGATCCTATATACCAAATTTCATTATCCTAGCTCAAAATTTAAGGCCTAAAAATCGGTGACGTACAGACGGACGGACGAACAGACAGTCATGGCTTAATCGACTCGGCTAGCGATTCTGAGTCGATCCATGTACTTTGAGATACATATATCTAAATTATTTCTCTATGTTACAAACTAAGTATCAAAACTAATATACCCCTATGGGATAGGGTATAAATATTATTATGACAAATGTGTTTTAATTTGCATTATGTTGTGTTTTAGAACAAAATCGGTTATTGCTTAATGCCCTTAGCATTGAAAATTCCTATTTTCTTCCGCGCAAGATTTTCCAGCTCGAACATATTTTTCCCGATTGCCTTCGTTATTCGACACTTCACATTCTTTGGGCAAAGTTTTGATGCAAGGTACTTTGAAGTGTTACTCAACACAAAGTTCCGTCGGAAAACCTCTTGTCCGGGTAAATATCGTAACTTTCGTGTTCTAACATTGTAGATTTTTGCACTCTTTTCATTTGCCCTTTTAATATTTGCCTTTATATTCTCCCGCAGGCACTGCAATCGAGTTTGTCTAGAGTGTTTCAACAGTTTACCATCTTCAACAGCGTTTAGGCGTTTCGCTAATTCGAAGCTGCTTCCATGTGTCATCATATTAATTCCATAAAGGGCAAAATATGGTGACACACCGATTGAACTATGGACTGAGTTTCTCAACGCACATTCTATATCACTTAGGTGAAGATCCCAGTTGCGTTGATCTTCTTTAAGAAATGCTCTAATTGCTGCTAGCTGTGTTTTGTTGACTTTCTCTGACGCATTAGATTGGGGTGAGTAATAAGCTGTTCTCAAATGCTGAATACCGTACTTAAGGAGAAGGCTTTGGAAGTTTTTGGCCAAAACTGCTTCCCATTATCGGAATGTTTGATTTGGGGTACACCAAACATATTAAACATAACGTACAGGTAATGAACAACATTTGAAAATTCGCCTGTTTCAAAGGCTTAAGAAAGACAAACTTGGACAAATGGTCAAGGACTACAAATATATATGAAATTCCAGACTTTGATCTTGGGTACGGTCCCAAGAAATCAATATATAACTTCTGGAATGGACGGTCAGTACAAAAATTAATGGTCACACCTGGCCAGTAGAAAAATTTGCGAACCCTGTGTAAGTCTTGGCAGCCCCACCATGCGACGCCTTTGGAGGATCATGAGCACGAGATGTCAACTCCTCTGTGAGACCCGAGGTCGCCGCGTTCCTCACTCCGTTTTCCGGGTAACATTTACGACATTTCGTCGAAATAACCCCCTCGTTACCACATCGGTAACAGAATATTTTCCTTTCGGCTTCACATTCCATGAACGCAGTTCCAGCACTTAACAACCCGGGTACTGCAGGATTTCTCCCCGGGTGTGGACGGACGTGCATCGCAGCGATTAGATCATGTGGATACATGCTATCAAGATACTGCACTTCATGAGCATATCTCGGTATAGCTTTTTGTTGCCTTGGGGATTCCTTGCTTGTGAATGCATTCTCTGCATCCTTGCGAGTGAATCTCAGTTGGTCCAGCGTAAATATTGGCATGGGATATACCAACTTGCCTATACTTATATGGAGATTTCTTTTCCCCATTTTCACCAGCCCAAACTCCGGGGTCTGTATGGTCATTTGTGATCTGAGTCTGTCGATCACCGCGAAATACTGATCAATGTCTCCCAAGTACCTTGTCTCCGATCCATTATATCCCGCATCAGCTCAAAGTCGGACTTTGAATTGCGAAACTGTCGCATAAGCGCGCCTCGAAGCATTGGCCAATCCGGGCGATAATTGGATCGTTGGAACAGCCAATACCATTCGTAGGCGGTACCTGAGCGCAGGAAATGTAAATCGCGCAAGACTTCACACCACGGGCACTCGTATTGGCATTCTAGCTTCTCCAACCGAATGATAAAATCCTCGACTGTAAGCGAATCCTTTCCTTCAAATTGAATATCCCACTTGTCAATTTTTATAGGAACTCGAACTTTGGTACATATCCGGAGTGTGGCTGATATTTTGGTGAGGCAGGAACCGTTGTTGATGTAGGTGCCCCGTTGCTTTCTCTAGGATCCCGTGTATCCATCAGAGCAAACGGCCTGGACGTTGGATCCAACTGGGATTGATTATTTTCCAAGGGTGGCAAGGTTTGTCCCTGTACCGAGATTACCTCAGGCCGTTGGGTATGAACATTTTCCTGCGGCTCGCTAACAGGACGAATGATGTTGTTTATCTTTTTCATGAACCCCATAAAACTATTTTGCATCTCCCGTTTCAGGCTTTCAGAAATTTCATCCCTCAACGATTCTCTAAATGATGAAAAGGCTCTAGCTACTGCAAGGTTAATCGATGATGTTGCGGCTACTATTAAATAAAGTATTTGTTCATTTATATGTAATCATAGCCTAAGAATTATGAACGTATGTACCCTCCTTTCAGGTGTCATAGTTCAGTGAATTAAAGTTCAGTGGCGACCTTTTCCGCCTTTGAATAATTTTTCTTCTTTTAATCGTTGACACTTGGACAGAGACTTATACCATTTCATATTATTTCTTATTAAAAAACATGAATTTCCATTTATTTTCATAGGAAATAAAATTCCCTATATTTTCCATTAAAATAGGGTATTTTTATTTGTCCACCTCTTGAATCAACATTTGTCAACAGATGACGTTATATGAGAAGGAAGAATTGGATTAGGCTGAGGTTTAGTATTAACATGGGCACTTGAGTTCTCGTCTTCTATTTGATCAACGATATATTGGACGCTAAGGGTTGGGTTATCTAAATTGGTTTCATCCACTTGGGTAAGGCTATAAAATGACGGAGGACTTATGGTTTTCATCGAATGTGTTACTTCGTTGCTGTTTTTGATAATTTGGGTTTTTGTCAGGTACGTTCGACATTTTATACGCGAGTGAAAAAATAATAAATTTTCGAGACGAAAATTTGAAAGTAACAAAAAAATACAAAAATTAAATAGTATCTCCCGTATTAATAAACGCGGATTAGCTAATCAATGGATAACTTGACAGTTTTACCCATAAGAAATACTTGCGCGAATGTTAAAAGTTAGTCACTGATTAGCTAATCAACGTTTATTAATAGGGGGTATAAGTTTATAATTTAGGTAACTGTAAGTATTAGGTTTAGTATTTGTATGTATATGTGTATATAACGGGTGATTTTTTAAGAGGTTTAGAACTTTTTTTAAAAAAAAAACAAACAAAAAATTCGAAAAAATGAATGAAATATTTATTTGAATCGATAGTTTGAACCTTGCAATTTAATGTTTAACGATAATTTCATGCAAATGTTGACCGCGGCTGCGTCTCAGGTAGCCCATCCGCTGAGTCCAATTTTGGCATACTCTTTCACACATATCGGCCGGTATCTCACGAATGAATGCATGGATGTTGGCTTCCAGTGCGTCAATCGAAGCGGGCTTGTCCCTATAGACATTAGCCTTGACATACCCCGACAAAAAATAATCTAATGGTGTCAAATCGCACGATCTAGGCGGCCAATTGACCGGCCCGAAACGTGAAATTAACTGTTCACCAAACTCGCCTCGCAATTGCGCCATTGTTTCGCGTGCTGTGTGGCATGTGGCACCGTCTTGTTGAAACCACATATCATGCAAGTCAAGAACTTCCATTTCGGGCAAAAAAAAGTTTATTATCATCGCTCGGTAGCGTTCACCATTGACAGTAACGCTGCGATTCGCATCATCTTTGAAGAAATATGGCCCAATAATGCCGCCGGCCCATAAACCGCACCAAACAGTGGCTTTTTCGGGATGCATTGGTAGCTGTTGCAATGCTTCTGGCTGATCTTCACTCCAAATGCGGCAATTTTGCTTATTTACGTACCCATTCAACCAAAAATGAGCCTCATCACTGAACACAATTTTTCGATAAAAAAGCGGATCCTCGGCCAGCTTTCCAAGAGCCCATTCACCAAAAATTCGGCGTTGTGGTAGGTCGGCTGGCTTTAGTTCTTGCACCAGCTGTATCTTAAAAGGCTTTACGCCCAAATCCTTCCGCAAAATTTTCCACGTAGTGCTGTAACAAAGGCCTAACTGCTGGGAACGGCGCCGAATCGACATTTCGCGGTCTTCTGTCACACTAGCTGATACGGCCGCAATATTTTCTTCACTACGCACAGTACGTAAACGTGTTGGTGGTTTAATGTCCAACAAAGTAAATTTGGTGCGAAATTTGGTCACAATCTTCCGAATAGACTGCTCAGAAGGTCGAGAATGCCGATCATAAAATGGAAGCAGCGCGCGATGAACATTTCGAACCGAGCACGAATTTTGATAGTAAAATTCAATAATTTGCAAGCGTTGTTCATTTGTAAGACGATCCATGGTTAAATTGCAAACCAAGTTTGACAGTGACACAAGGTACTAAACACACGTCAGCTGTCAAAACCAGTGTTGCCAAAACCAAACCAGCTAAAAAATCACCCGTTATAACTTGTGTTTTTGAAGGTGGAAAATTTTGCGAAAAATTAAGATAGTGTGAATTTGATATATCTACCATAAATAAAGAAAATTTTAAAAATACTTTCAATACTGCGTTATTTTTGTTTGTTTGTATGTTTTTAACGTTCATGTAAGGGGTGTCTTCGGCAGCTTTTCTCTGCGGTTGCGATGATTATTGCTCCAACGACGATACTTCAGACGAATGAAAGCGGACGGAGAATTTTCTTTTGCTGGAAGACTTGGAACGATGCAATTGGCACATTAACTATAGAATGAAACTAAAGACGGAACAGAGCAACACGCCATGACTCTAAACATCAAACACTGTAACCGTGACAACGACAAGACATATAATAGTGAAAATTGAAATTAGGGGACAGAAAAGTAAATTTTCGCAAATTTCAAAACATGGACATTGTAACCGTGACTACGACAAGACATATGATAGTGAAAATTGAAATTAGGGGCCAGAAAAGTAAAATTTCACGTTTAAAGAGTTGGGGTAGTAGAGATTACAGGACTAAGAAGATTTCAATTGTTTTTGTTGACATCATCAATGTCACTTGTCGCAATTTAATCTGGAGTGCAATCAGACTTTCGAATTGAAGACTTACGAGTTCATTGATGGTAACAACAAGAACAATTTGCACAATTACTAGTACGAACATTTCACAAAACGACGTTGGGCGCCATTTGTAATAGGTAGAACAGAGGGATATAGAGACCGTTGGGAGCAGAAAGTGGGAAGGAAGTAATGATGTGGATGTGGCTTAATGATGGGACAAAATGGGAATGTCTGTCTCTCCGTCCGTCCGTCTGTCTGATCGTCACCGATTTTTGGGCCTTGAATTTTGAGCTAGGATAATGAAATTTAGTATATAGGATCCTTGTCCGAGTCACCAGAACAAGTGTAAACATTTTAAAAATCCGCCCACTGCCACGCCCCCTTTTAGAAAAACGTAGTTTAATGCCAAACCGTAAGCAATTTCAAAACAGTATGTTAGCAACATATTGAGACAATCGTAATATCTATATTTCGTCCAGACAAAGTTTTTTGCCACGCCCACTTTTTGGGGGCGTTTTTGGTAAAAAACGCTTTTCGTCCAAATTTTAAAACTTTCGAAAAAATTTTTGATGCAAATACTTCCGCAATGGTAATATAAACATTTCGTATATAGATCATTTTCACCTACGCTCACATTTGGGGGCGTTTTCTTACAAAAACCATTTGTATACCCCATCCCAAGGCATTAGCAATAGAAATACGTTGTTTTTTTGTCTAACCACAAAAGATTTTGATAAACTGTCTAAGCAATATATTGTGACAATGTCATTTCCTGTATTTCATCGCCATAAAGCCTATATATAAAGGATATTAATTTTAAGGATGGGATGGGATAGGGTATTCAACGATCCGCATAGCGGATTGTAGCCTCTCATATGTTTTATTTTGTGTAGGTTTCGGCTTTTGTAAAAAAAACCTTAATTGACACGAAGAGTTCTTTTATTTGTTTATGTTTAATTTGTGGCCTTATTAAAAGTAAAAGCACAAAATTCGAGGACATATACTTTAATTTGCACAACCACAAAATCACACGCACGGCACACACACAGTTTGAGGACGGTTACACCGGTAACTTATTTGGGTGGCGATTACAATTTCGCGTTGAAACTTTTCCTACACAAAAACTTAAATTTAGTTTCAACGTTTCTTTATATTATTTTTACACAACTTACCCCTTCAAATCACTGATTTTATATATTTTTTTTTCTCCCTTTTCTTTTGGGGACACACGCTTTATTATACCCTATCCCATAGGGGTATATTAGTTTTGATACTTAGTTTGTAACATAGAGAAATAATTTAGCTACATATACCTCAAAGTATATGGTTCGACTCAGAATCGCTAGCTGAGTCGAATTAGCCATGTCTGTCTGTCCGTCCGTCCGTCTGTCTGTTCGTCACCGATTTTTGGGCCTTAAATTTTGAGCTAGGATAATGAAATTTGGTATATAGGATCATCGTCCGTGCCACCAGAACAAGTGTAAACATTTTTGAAATCCGCCCACTGCCACGCCCCCTTTTTAGGAAAACGTATTTTTTGGCCAAACCGTAATGAATTTTAAAAAAGTGTCTGAGGAACATGTTTAGAGAATGGTAATATCTATATTTCGTCAATATAAAGTTTTTTGCCACGCCCAATTTTAGCGGCGTTTTTTATAAAAAACGTTTTCCGGTCAAATTTTAAAATTTTCGAAAAAAGTTTTGATGCACGATCATTGGTAGTATTAATACGAACATTTCGTCAATAGACCATTTTAACCCACGCCCACTTTTTAGGGGCGTTTTCTTACAAAAACCATTTGTATGCCCTACCCCAAGGCATATGCAATAGAAACATATGAGAGGCTACAACCCGCTGTGCGGATCGTTGAATACCCTATCCCATCCCATCCTTAAAATTAATATCCTCAAAATATAGGCCTTATGGCGATAAAATACAGAAAATTACATTGTCACAATATATTGCTCAGACAGTTTATCAAAATCTTTTGTGGTTCGACAAAAACCAACGTATTTCTATTGGTAATGCCTTGGGATGGGGTATACAAATGGTTTTTGTAAGAAAACGCCCCCAAAATGTGGGCACAGGTGAAAATGATCTATGGACAAAATGTTTATATTACCATTGCGAAAGTATTTGCATCAACATTTTTTTCGAAAGTTTTAAAATTTGGACAAAAAGCGTTTTTTACTAAAAACGCCCCCAAAAAGTGGGCGTGGCAAAAAACTTTGTATGAACGAAATATAGATATTAGGATTGTCTAAATATGCTGCTCAGACACTTTTTTGAAATTCCTTACGGTTTGGCTTTAAACTACGTTTTTCAAAAAGGGGGCGTGGCAGTGGGCGGATTTCAAAAAATTTTACACTTGTTCTGAGTCTATATACCAAATTTCAACACTCTAGCTCAAAATTTAAGGCCCAAAAATCGGTGACACACAGACGGACGGACGGATGGACGGACGGACGGACAGACAGACATGGCTTAATCGACTCAGCTAGCGATTCTGAATCGATCCATATACTTTGAGGTATATGTATCGAAATTATTTCTCTATGTTACAAACTTAATGTCAAAACTAATATACCCCCCTATGGGATAGGGTATAAAAACGATGTCTTTTTTCGAACCATAAAAGAATTTGATAAACCTTCTGAACATTATGTTATGACAACGTCATTTACAATACTTTATGCCCATAAAGCCCACTTTTTGGAGATGTTAATTTTAAGGATGGGATGGGATAGGGTATTCAACGATCCGCACAGCGGATTGTAGCCTTCTCATATGTTTTTTATACCCTATCCCATAGGGGTATATTAGTTTTGATACATGGTTTGTAACATAGAGAAATAATTTTGCTACATATACCTCAAAGTATATGGATCGACTCAGAATCGCTAGCTGAGTCGAATAAGCCATTTCTGTCTGTCCGTCCGTGTGTCCGTCCGTCCATCTGTCTGTTCGTCACCGATTTTTGGGCCTTAAAATTCGAGCTAGGATAATGAAATTTGGTATATAGGATCCTTGTCCGAGTCACCAGAACAAGTGTAAATTTTTTTAAAATCCGCCCACTGCCACGCCCCCTTTTAGATAAACGTAGTTTAAAGATAAACCGTAAGGAATTTCAAAAAAGTGTCTGAGTAGCATATTTAGGCAATCCTAATATCTATATTTCGTCAATAAAAAAATTTTTGCCACGCCTACTTTTTGGAGGCGTTTTTAGTAAAAAACGTTTTGTGTCCAAATTTTGAAAAAATCGAAAAAAACTTTTGACGCAAATGCTTCCGTAATGATAAAATAAACATTTTGTCTATATATCATTTTCACCTGCACCCATGTTTTGGGGGCGTTTTCTTACAAAAACCATTTATATGCCTTACCCCAAGGCATATGCAATAGAAAAACGTTGTTTTTTGTCGAACCACAAAAGAATTTGATATAATTAAATTAATTTTTTAATTTAGTTTTTATTTAAAAAAAATATGACAGAAGGTTTCTTAAGTTTTGACCTTGACTGTGTGGTTACTTTGGGACATGGAATACAATTAAAACCGCCATCAATGCCACCATTGCTAGAACTCGCCTCTCTAGTCTCTCTCCGCCTTCATCAAACCTTGTTAAAACCCCTTTCTCCCTTTTTCTTATCATTAACATATTAACATAACCGACATACAGGAAAGCTATACCCATTTCCTCCATTATCCAGAGGAAACTGGCAGCTGCGCAACGTAACCAACAACTTCTGACTACCGAGATGAATCCATCTCCCAGCTGCTCCACAGCCACCAACTCCGTAGCTCCAAAAGATCTAAACAACCCTCCAGATCCTACGCCAAAAAGCAATTGGCAATTCGCGGATAGGAGACACACCACCACCACAGACAAAAGACCCCGCATGGACATGGACATAGTTCCACCAAAAGATGACTATCAATTCGCATTACTGCGCAACATTAGAATCCAGCCTTGCAAAACATCCTCGGCCATCACCACCACCGCCAACAACCAAGAGACATCCAATATGGACGACACCTTAGCAGACGATAGTCTCCCCAGCTCGCAACACACATCAATGGACAAAGGATACTTGTAACGAACCCTGGATGCCCTACGTCGATGTTGACATGGACTAGATCAAACCGGTACTATCACCCAAACTGGTGAAGGCCTAGTCCATCGTAGATGACGTGAAAAGTTGTCACTTAAGGAATGCATCTGGGTTAAACCCTCTCAACACTTCTCTCCACCCTTATGGAGCAAGATCACAGGACCATTGATCCAATCCGGGCAGACTAGTAGGAGGGATGTCCAGCCATCTTGCAGCTCAAGCTCAGGCTATGCCTGAGAACACGATAAAAAAGGTTGTTAAAAGAACCGCGTCCGTAACCAAAAACAAAAACCGAACTTAAATTTGCGAGGCCCGAGTTTGCTAAGTCCACCTCA
Source organism: Rhingia campestris (assembly GCA_932526625.1). Classification (NCBI taxonomy): domain Eukaryota; kingdom Metazoa; phylum Arthropoda; class Insecta; order Diptera; family Syrphidae; genus Rhingia; species Rhingia campestris. The sequence continues at coordinate 92,420,566 of OW052183.1, forward strand.
CTACAAACGTTGAACTGCAATAGTGAATCAAGGAGGAGAGACTTGGTGTTGTTACTCTCCCTGAGCTAACCCTTACTTACTTAAGTGGCGCTACAGTCCGTGATGAACCTGGGCCTCAACAAAAATGCCTCTCCAATTAGCCCGGTCCTTAGCTAACTGCCTCCAGTTGCGCACTCCAAGTTGGTTGAGGTCGGTTTCTACTTGTGTGCGCCACTTAAGGCGAGGTCTTCCTCTACTGCGTCCGACGTCTGGCTGGGAATCGAAGACTCTGCGAGCCGGAGTATTGGTGTCCATTCTTTCTACATGTCCTAGCCATTTTAAACGTCCAATGCGGAGTTTTTTGACTAGGGGTATGTCGCTGTACAGCTCGTATAGTTCGTGGTTGAATCTTCGTCTCCATAACCCGTCAACGCAAACGGGACCGAAGATTTTCCGAAGAATTTTCCGCTCGAATCGACCAAGGATTTTTTCATCCGCTTTTGATACGGTCCATGCTTCAGCGCCGTAGAGCAGGACTGGGATGATCAGGGTCTTATATAGGATCTCCTTAGTAGTTCGAGTGAGGGCTTTATCTTCTTAGCCCGAGGAAACAGCAATTGGCAAGAGTAATTCTTCGTTTGATTTCTGACGAGATATTGTTGTCAGAGTAAATAGCGGAGCCGAGGTAGACAAAGCCCCGTACTACCTCAAAGTTATATCTGTCAATGGTGACGTTCTGTCCAATTCGTCGATGTTGTGTGTCCTTTCGTGTTGACAGCATATACTTTGTCTTACCCTCATTTATTGTTAAACCCATTTTTGCCGCTTCCTTCTCTATACTAGCAAACGTGCCTATGACATGTTGAGTCCTACCAGTGATGTCAATATCGTCGGCGTATGCTAGTAGTTGCACCGATTTTTGCACAATCCTCTCAAGAATCAAATTGAAGAAGTCACAGCGCATCGCCTTGCCTAGATCCTTTTTTGGTATCGAATGTGTCGGTGGGGTCGTTTCCAACCCTGATGGTGCAGCGAGAATTCTCCATCGTCTTCCTACACAAACCGACGAGTTTGGGCGGTATACCAAAATTAGACATGGCTCTGTATAGTTCGTCTATAAATGCTGTCGTATGCGGCTTTGAAATCTATAAATTGGTGGTGGGTATCGATTTGGACTTCTTGGGTTTTTTCCAGGATCTGCCGATGTGTGAAAATTTAATCGATTGTGGACTTTCCTGGCCTAAAACCATACTGATAAGGGCCAATCAGGTTGTTGATAAACGGTTTAAAGCGTTCACATAGTACGGCAGATAGGATCTTGAAAGCGATGTTGAGTAGACTTATGCCTCTGTAGTTGGCGCAGTTCAGAGGGTCTCCTTTTTTGTGGATCGGGCAAACGATGCTGAGGTTCCATTCTTCAGGCATGCTTTCAACCGACCAGATTTTGTGGCATGAACATAAATTATAAAATAAAAAAAAAGAATATATATATAGGTAGTTATGGTTATAGCACGAAACAAGAAAATGGAGTATGGCAACACTCAAATGTAAGTTGGCATTAAGTTTATACTACAAAATTCACAACTAGGTGGCGTTCTTTTGTTTACGAAGTTTCGTTACTCCAGACGACGCGCAAAAGAAAAAAAATTCCACTCGAGACATTCTTTTCAATTCGTCCGCCAACCAACCAACATCGCCAGACAAGGATTCTGAACATAAGTGAAGTTGAAATTAAGTTAAATTCTTATAAGAAAAGTATAAAAATAGGAATAAAAAAATCTTTTAGTAGTGGGATCAATACAAATTAAAAACTGTGTGGCAGCCGACAGATTATTAGGAAAGAGGCATTTTTAGGTAAGAAAATGTGCATTGTTTTTTTTTGTGAAGCATGTAGTGCTAACGATTATTTCTTGTTTGGATAGGCATACTGTGTGTGCAAATCAGTGGATCTTCTTTTTTTTGTGTTGTGTGGGAGGCTGTGAGGGTGCTTTGCGTTGTAGTTCAGCTTCGTCCTGACTATAATACGTTTCACAGCACATACCTCAAGATAACAAATCGCATCAGCAGCACATAGAATCATCTTCACCTGACACCAGAGTTCATCGTTGGAAGTGGGATATCTTAAAAAATGACCGTACAAAAAAAAAAAAAAAGGAAAGAGTGTGTTGTGTTCACATAATCATACATGTACATGTGTTTTTATGTTTTCTAACAAATTTCTGACAAAGTAAAATTTACTAAATGATAACTTTTAAATATAAAATAAACATAATTTTGAGTATACAATAAACATAATTTTGAGATAAAGTAAAACTAAAATCTAAAAAAAATGAATATTTGAATAACTACTTTCTAACTATATTGAATTAAATATCTATAAATTAAACTGACTAAATTGTATCTACCCCAATCCAATTAACTAATGATATAGAAATCTAAATGCTTAATTTAACAATATAATTAATAACTTTAACTAGTATTTGTGAATTGTAAATATTTGCTGAGTAATAGTGGTTGGTACATTATATTTTGAGTCCTAATACATACAGAGCAAACAACATCATCGCCATACGATCACGAGACATGTCCCAGAATCATCACATGGACGACAAGGTAATTAAGAACACCACTATAACATCCAAAAGTATATTACTAAAATCAATTTAATATTTTTCCTATAATTAAAAAGTATTTTAAAATTATATAAAAGAAAGCATAATATTATTTAACTATACCTACTTAAATCTATTTCAAACTAAAATATCACATAAACCATATTTTCTTAAATTATCTAAATTAAACTTACCTATCTAAGCTAGCTTTTGAACAAATTTTGAGTTCAAAATAGAAAAGAAATTGATTGGGTTATTCATTGATATTTTATTGCGCTTAAACAAAACAAAAAAAAAAAAAAAAAAAAAAATACTCAAATTCAGAAATAATTTATTCAGTAATTGATTGATTCATGTATCATTTGATTAAAATAATCTCAAATATAAAATAATAAAGGAAACAAAATCGAAATAAAATGATATACATATAAAGAAATTGTTGGACATTTTCATCGTCTCAAAATGGCGAACCATTGCGGCAAAACCATGTGCTGAACACCAGTGGCATGGTTTCAGCCTATGTACAAATGATTAAATAGCTGATTGCATTTCATTTTCCTTATGTTATTTTTCATGTTGAATCGTATTTGAATTCTTTCAACCTGATTCAAAGTTATCTATTGATGTCAAGTTTGCGACATTCAAATTTTAGTTATAATCATTCTTCGTGGTCATCTCTTTCAACACCCACCCCAGCCCTGAGCAAGCCGAAGAACAATTGTTAGAAAGGAGGCATAATGAGATGATCATGAATGAAGTATTCACCCCTGTGAGTTGACATTTGTGTAAATGTGTCTACATCTTTGCTTCCTTCATTTAATAACAGTAGTGATGTGGAAGTGGTGTAGTGCTGTTTGGCACTAACCACCAAAAATATGCTACAGTTATTATGGCGCCCAAATAAACGGAAGGGTTGCGAAAACCCAAACTGAAGCAATTCCGAATTCTACCGAAAAATATAAATTTAAGTGAAGCTGCTTATTTATATAACTTATGTTCGATTGCATATTTAGTCATAGACATCAATGGAAACCTGAGAAGTAGTGAGAAATGTTGTAGAGGAAAACACCCAAAATAGAAGTATTTGCTTATGTTATCAAGTAATAGCAGGCAAGTTAGATGATGTTAAAAAGTATTCATGTCTTTTTAATTTTCCTTCCTGCAAAAATGAGTAATAGTTAGAAAAATTGAATGCTAGTTATTAGGTGACAGCTCAATGTTCCTATTGCTCGTGTGAATATTAGAAGATTTGATTGGATTGATTCTAGTAAATTTCTGTTCACACATATTTTTTTTTACTTGATGTACCTACCAATTAGTGGATACATATATATTTTAGAAATTCTTTTTTTTTTTTTGAAATGCTTTTCATAGGTGTGTTTTAAAATATGCTGCTTTGTGATCTGTTTATTGAGAGATGATGAAAGTGTCCTGATTAAATGATTTATAAACCTAAAAAAAATATATTTTAAAATATATATTAACATTATTTTCTGCATAACCTGTAGGTACTGCAAATTTAAAAAAAAAAAATTTTTGTTACTTTTAATGAAAATACATTTCAAATAATATTATATTCAATTTAATTTGAAAAAACATAAATTGTTTTCAAGTACGCCAACAAATTTACCAAACCTTTTTTACTATTTGTGTACCATTATGGTCAAAATGAAAAATCTCGATTTTGCATATTTAGATGCAGATGAGATCCGTTATGAATGCCAATTACGAGGCCTTTCTCTTAAAGGAAGCGTAAGACAATTGGCAAGTGAGTTGAAAAGAATAGCGTGCGAAGAACAAAATGGCACTAGGGAGTTTAGACCTCTGGCAATTCTTAGTCCTAACGCTGAAATGGAAGCTTGCCAAGAGAAATTTTCTAAAATGGAGTCGATGGCTACTGAGTGTCTCAGGTCAGCTGATCAAGAGCAGGAGAATCAGATAGTCAACAGGGCTATCCATTTGAGAAATCGGTTGAATATGTTAGTTCTCAGACAGCCAAGTTTTAAATTGTCAGTTGATTCCCTTAAGTCTAAACTTCAAAGTCTGATGGACAACGTGCTAAGTGTAGAAAATTGTGCTGGACCTACATCGCCACCACCTCAAACAATTGAAACTCAATCTCATACAGCTGTTGTTCCAAATGTCAGGACAACGCCTGCTCAGGTAAATAGAACTTTAAGTGGTTCTCAGTGCTCAGTGTCATCACTGCCCAGTAGTCTTCCGAATGTAGTGCAAAGCCAGCCACATGGTGCTATTTCTAAAAATACCATTGGGGGGAAGCATCCAAAAAGCAGTTTTTTTAAACATAACCCAAGCTCAATTGAAGCAAGTGGAATGAAAGACAATTTTTCAATGCACAATATGATTAATGAGTTACCCAGAACCATCCAATTACCTCAAAATTTTCGTTATGAGAAGCCTACTTCATATAACATTCCCTATCAGCATCGTGTTATGGTGGATGGTGAAAGGCAAACAACTAGAACCGAACCTACACGATGTTATGAATCAGCAGGGGATGTCTCTAATAGATTTTGAAATATTTGCAATTGGAAACTGAAATATGATGGTTCAAGCAATCCACTTACGGTGGAACAGTTCATAATGCGAGTCGAAATACTTGCTAGGGGAGAAGGTATTTTACTTGACCAACTGTGTTTGACGATGCACCAGTTATTGGTCGGCAATGCGAATGCATGGTTTGGATCTATATCCAAAGAAACCGAAACCCAAATTGGCAACATTTTCGGCGAACCATTATCTCAGAATTTCAAACTTATACTATGGATCAAGAGATTCGTCGGCAAATCGAGAACCGTAGACAGAAAAATAGAGAAACATTTGCAGACTTTAAACTAGCAATTGAGACTTTAGACTCAATGCTAAGAATGCCATATTCTGAGGCAGAAAAGATAAGTATTCTCAAAAGCAATATGCATCCAGGCTTACGCAAACGGTTGTTGCTCGAACACATTAGTTCCGTTTCCGACCTAAAGGAGAAATGTATGCTTATCGAGAAAGGTCTTCATGATGTTGGTGAGAGTTTAGATGATCAAATTTTCGCAAGGCGCAGATTCGTCAATGAAATTTGCAACCGTTAGACCATGATGTTCAAGGGAATTTCCAAATGGAAGAAAATACTTATATCATCTGCTGGAATTGCGATGACATTGGACACAACTACGTAGAATGCCCTAGACAGCAGAGAAATTTATTTTGTTACTCATGCGGTGCAAAAAATGTGACCAAACCTAATTGCATGCGTTGTTCGAAGTTAAACCGACGATCGGATGTTCACAGAGATCGGGGAATGAAACATCCGGCAAATCAAACTTTTCCCCAAAACCAGCAATTGCTTCATCGAAATGTTCGTCCAAGTTTGACTCAAACGACTCAAACAGGACATTAAAGTATTTAAAAAATCGAAGAAATAGTTTACTAAAAATCAAAAATACTAGACTTTCATCCGACGTGAGTGGTCGTCCGTTGGCCAACATTCAAGTAAACAATATAGCGCTTTCCGGATTACTAGATAGTGGAGCCACCATCTCAGTGTTAGGTGAAGGAGCCATGGACCTTTTGAATGAACTTGGTATCTCACATCTTTCTTTAAAATCCAAATTATCTACCGCAGATGGATCGTCGCACCACATAGTAGGATATGTATATTTACCTGTAAATTTTAACAATTTAGTGCGTCAGATAAAATTTTATATTGCTCCATCGCTTAAACGAATGATAACTCTTGGGATCGATTTTTGGTTTGAGTTTGGATTGCGACCAACTTTTTTGGAAGAAATATCCACCAGCAATCCAGACGACAAATCTCACTTGTTGACCATGGAACAACAGCAGATCTTGGCTGAAACTATCAGGCAGATACCGTCCTTCGACAAACTTGGACTTGGTCGAACCACAGTGACAGAACACGATATAGACGTAGGTGCTGCAAAACCTATAAAACAAAGACACTTTGCAACATCGCCGCAAATGCAAAAGCTGCTCTACGCAGAAGTAGATCGAATGCTCGAGCTCGATGTTATCGAAAGAAGTCAAAGTAGTTGGTCATCGCCAGTTGTGATAGTGAAGAAATCTAACGGAAAAACTAGGTTGTGCTTAGATGCTCGCAAGCTTAACGAGAACACTATAAAAGACGCGTACCCATTGTCTATTATCGATGGTATTTTAGGTAGATTGAAGAAAGCTAAGTATATTACAGCTCTGGATCTTAAGGACAGTTTCTGGCAAATTCCCTTAAGTGCATCTGCCAAAGAAAAAACAGCTTTTCCTGTTCCGGGACGTGGCCTTTTTCAATTCAAAGTTATGCCTTTTGGACTAAAGAATGCTACTCAGTCTATGTGCAAGCTTATAGACACAGTTATACCCTATGAGTTGCATGAGGACGTGTTCACTTATGTTGATGATCTTCTGATTAAATCAGAGACATTTGATGAACATATGATTCTTTTGCGTAAGGTAGGTTAGGTTCACACCTGAACAAAGCCAATCTAACCATCAATTTTGACAAAAGTAAGTTCTGCCAACGTGAGATACGTTATCTCGGCTATATTGAAGGAGTAGATAGTTTGAAACCCGATCCCATGAAGGTCTCAGCAATAGCGAATTTTCCTCAGCCCAAAACGATTAAACAGCTGAGAAGCTTTATTGGTATGTGTCAATGGTATATGAGGATGGTGCCAAACTTTGCTGCTATTGCTGCCCCCTTAACCTCACTAACTGGCAAGAATGCTTTTTCTAAAGATTGGACAAAAGAGTCAATAGTCGCATTCGAAAACCTGAAAACACTTATGACCACAGCTCCTGTGCTGGCTGCACCAGACTTTGACAAGCCTTTTCAGATTCAATGCGATGCATCTACTGCTGGTGTGGGAGGTGCACTGGTGCAAGTTGATGGTGGGATTGAGCGACCAGTGGCCTTTATGTCGAAGAAACTGAATGCTGCTCAGAGGAACTACAGTGTCACAGAATTGGAGTGCTTAGCTGCTGTGCTCAGCATTCAAAAGTTTCGTCCTTACATAGAGGGCACTCGGTTTCTCATTGTCACCGATCATGCTAGTCTGAAATGGCTTATGTCTCAAAAGGACCTTAATGGTAGATTAGCTAGATGGTCATTGAAACTGCAGTCCTTTGATTTTGAGATAGTACATAGACGTGGAAAGGATAATATTGTGGCTGATGCTTTATCCAGAGCAATGGTGGAAGAAATTGTAATAAGTGGGCAAGATTTAATTGAATCTGATTTTTCTGCAGATGTCGATTATTCAAATTTTTTGAAAAGCATCGTAAAATCACCTGAAAGGTATCAAGAAAAAAAAAAAAAAAAAAAAAAAAAAACATGAGCCGCCAAATTGCGCGCATCCTGGAGTCAATAAGCTTTTGGAGAAATTGAAACGTTTGTATTACTGGCCGAAAATGGTTGTTGATGTTACAAACTTTGTTAATTCATGCGAAACATGCAAGGTTTCCAAAATCCCTAACACTATTCTGCGACCACCTATGATTCCACGAGAACCACCTGAACGACCTTGGCAAGAAATCCATATAGATTTTGTTGGGCCTTTCCCGAGGTCAAAGAAAGGTAACACGCAGGCAATCGTTATACTTGACAATTTTTCCAAGTATCTTGTGGTTAAACCGCTTCGAGGTGCAACTTCAAAGTCCGCTATCGATACTCTGGTTGAAAATGTTTTTAACCTCTTTGGCGTTCCTGAAAAAATTTTTTCAGATAATGGGTCACAATTTGTTTCCAAGGAATTTAAGCTATTTCTTTCGCGAAATGGTATTAGACATGTGCGCACAGGTGTGTACTCACCTCAATCAAACGCTGCAGAGCGAAGCAACCGAACCATTTTCACTGCCGTTCGACTTTATATCGAGCAAGACCATCGCGAATGGGATGTTCATCTAGGCAGCATTTCATGTGCTCTTCGGAATGTGTCGCATGAATCAACAGGATTTAGTCCCTATTATCTTTTGTTTGGCATGCATATGATTAACCACGGATCCAATTATGCGTTGTTGAAAGAATTTGATTTATTGTCTGGTGATGCTCCAGAAATTACTACAAGACTAGACCACTTGGTAAAGATAAGAGAAAAAACACTGGAATGTTTAAAGAACGCACAACGAAAACATGCAAAGTATTATAATCTAAGAGCAAAACCAAATAACTTTAATGTGGGTCAAATCGTCTACAGACGAAATTTTGTTAAAAGTAGTGATCCAGATAGATATAATGCTAGTTAGCACCAAAGTTCAAGAAATGCCGAATCCGAAACAAAGTGGGAAATTCCTTATATGATCTCGAAGATTTGACAGGAATGTTTATCTGTAAAGCTCATGCTAAAGATCTAATAGCTTAAAAAAAAAAAAAAAAAAAAAAAAAAACATAAGCCCGGCTAGTTCATCAGATGGAGCACAACTAGGTGGCGTTCTTTTGTTTACGAAGTTTCGTTACTCCAGACGACGCGCAAAAGAAAAAAAAATTCCACTCGAGACATTCTTTTCAATTCGTCCGCCAACCAACCAACATCGCCAGACAAGGATTCTGAACATAAGTGAAATTGAAATTAAGTTAAATTCTTATAAGAAAAGTATAAAAATAGGAATAAAAAAATCTTTTAGTAGTGGGATCAATACAAATTAAAAACTGTGTGGCAGCCGACAGATTATTAGGAAAGATGCCTTTTTAGGTAAGAAAATGTGCATTGTTTTTTTTTTGTGAAGCATGTAGTGCTAACGATTATTTCTTGTTTGGATAGGCATACTGTGTGTGCAAATCAGTGGATCTTCTTTTTTTTTGTGTTGTGTGGGAGGCTGTGAGGGTGCTTTGCGTTGTAGTTCAGCTTCGTCCTGACTATAATACGTTTCACAGCACATACCTCAAGATAACAAATCGCATCAGCAGCACATAGAATCATCTTCACCTGACACCAGAGTTCATCGTTGGAAGTGGGATATCTTAAAAAATGATCGTACAAAAAAAAAAAAAGGAAAGAGTGTGTTGTGTTCACATATTCATACATGTACATGTGTTTTTATGTTTTCTAACAAATTTCTGACAAAGTAAAATTTACTAAATGATAACTTTTAAATATAAAATAAACATAATTTTTAGTATACAATAAACATAATTTTGAGATAAAGTAAAACTAAAATCTAAAAAAAAAAAATGAATATTTGAATAACTACTTTCTAACTATATTGAATTAAATATCTATAAATTAAACTGACTAAATTGTATCTACCCCAATCCAATTAACTAATGATATAGAAATCTAAATGCTTAATTTAACAATATAATTAATAACTTTAACTAGTATTTGTGAATTGTAAATATTTGCTGAGTAATAGTGGTTGGTACATTATATTTTGAGTCCTAATACATACCTACAGAGCAAACAACATCATCGCCATACGATCGAGAGACATGTCCCGGAATCATCACATGGACGACAAGGTAATTAAGAACACCACTATAACATCCAAAAGTATATTACTAAAATCAATTTAATATTTTTCCTATAATTAAAAAGTATTTTAAAATTATATAAAAGAAAGCATAATATTATTTAACTATACCTACTTAAATCTATTTCAAACTAAAATATCACATAAACCATATTTTCTTAAATTATCTAAATTAAACTTACCTATCTAAGCTAGCTTTTGAACAAATTTGGAGTTCAAAATAGAAAAGAAATTGATTGGGTTATTCATTGATATTTTATTGCGCTTAAACAAAACAAAAACAAAAAAAAAAAAACAACAAAAATACTCAAATTCAGAAATAATTTATTCAGTAATTGATTGATTCATGTATCATTTGATTAAAATAATCTCAAATATAAAATAATAAAGGAAACAAAATCGAAATAAAATGATATACATATAAAGAAATTGTTGGACATTTTCATCGTCTCAAAATGGCGAACCATTGCGGCAAAACCATGTGCTGAACACCAGTGGCATGGTTTCATCCTATGTACAAATGATTAAATAGCTGATTGCATTTCATTTTCCTTTCTGTTATTTTTCATGTTGAATCGTATTTGAATTCTTTCAACCTGATTCAAAGTTATCTATTGATGTCAAGTTTGCGACATTCAAATTTTAGTTATAATCATTCTTCGTGGTCATCTCTTTCAACACCCACCCCAGCCCTGAGCAAGCCGAAGAACAATTGTTAGAAAGGAGGCATAATGAGATGATCATGAATGAAGTATTCACCCATGTGAGTTGACATTTGTGTAAATGTGTCTACATCTTTGCTTCCTTCATTTAATAACAGTAGTGATGTGGAAGTGGTGTAGTGCTGTTTGGCACTAACCACCAAAAATATGCTACAATTTGGCTTATGAGTTGGTGGATGTTGCTTACCAAGTCATCTCCGCCAGCTTTATAAAGCTCAGCGGGAAGGCCGTCATTTCCGGCGGCCTTATTAAGCTTGAGTTTAGATATAGCTATCCTCACTTCACTTAGGTCGGGTGGTTGGCAGTTTTCGCTGTCGTTGCCAATATTGAATGGATCGTTCTACCTGACAGCGGAATGTTGTTCGTCATCGCCGTTTAACAGTCTGCAGATGTGGTTCTTCCATATCCTCAGCATCGACTGTGTCTCAACTACGATATTTCCTTGTTCATCTCGACAGGATTCTGTTCGAGCCTTGTAGCCTTGGCTTTGACGTTTTACACTTTGGTAAAACTTGCGAACATCGTTCCTGGAGTGGTACCTCTCTAAATCCTTGATCGCGCGCTTTTCTTGCTCTTTTTTCTTCTTTCTGAAAAGCCGATGTTCTTCCCTTCTTCTTTGCCTATAGAGCTCAATGGCAGGTCTCGTCTTCACCTGCAGCTTAGCCTTGTAGGCCTCGTTCTTGGCTGCGAGCATCTGTCGGCATTCCTCATCAAACCAGGGGTTTCTTGCTGGTGGCCGCGAGAAACCTAGCACATCAGTTGCGGCTGATCTAATGGCTTGTTGGCATCGTTGCCATTGTTCTTCGACATTAGATGCTGGTGGTATGTTGTGAGTCGAGAGGTTAAGGGATACGCGTTGCGCGAAGGTCTTGGCGTTCTCTGGCGATTGCAGTCTTTCGACATTAAATTTTTTCACATCATTTCTGTTTTTTTTGTGGCGTGGTGGATATCCGCATCCTTACTTTGGCTACAACAAGGTAGTGGTCCGAGTCGATGTTGGCCCCTCGGAATGTTCGAACATCCAAAATACTGGATGCGTGCCTCTTGTCTATCGTAATGTGATCAATTTGGTTGACTGTTCGTTGATCTGGAGACCGCCATGTCCCCTTGTGGATATCGAGGTGAGGAAACCGTGTGCTGGCTATAGTGGCATTTCGTTCCGTAGCGAAGTCAATTAGCCTAAGTCCGTTACCAGACGTCGTGTAGGCTATATTTTCCGACAGTACTGCTAAAGATGTCTTCTCTTCCTACCTTTGTCTTCTCTCCCAGCACGATTTTAACATTGTAAATGGTGATCCATTTCGAGGTTCCCTACTTTTTTAAAGAAAAAAAAACACAGAAAATTCAAATTTAATGGAGAATGTTTATTATCATTTGAAAGAACATTCTTTGGCATTTATTTTTTGAAGATTATGTCTATCAAATGTTGGCCGTTGCTACGTCGCAGATGGTCCATCCGTTGTGTCCAATTTTCGATCACTCGTTCGAGCATTTCGACTGGTAACTGGCGAATGACACGCGTGATGTTTTCCTCCAAGGTCTGAATCGAAGCGGGTTCGTCGGCATCAGCTTTTGACTTTACATATCCCCACAGGACAAAGTCTAACGGTGTGATATCACACGATCTTGGTGGCCAATAAACAGGCCCAAAACGTGAAATTATGTGCTCACCGAAATGTTCTCTCAATAAGTCCATTGATTGATGCGATGTGTGGGAAGTGGCGCCGTCTTGCTGAAACCGCTCAGTATGCCGATTATGTTGACCATAAGTTGAGCGAAGTGCACGAAACACATTCCTCACAGAACGTGAATTTTCATAATAAAGTTGAACAATTTGTAAACGTTGTTCACGCGTAAGTCTTTCCATTATGAAATGCCAAACAATATCTACTAAACAAAAATAACATGACAGCATGACACGACTCACACGTCATCTGTCAAAAAAGGCTATTGAAAAAAGTATCTCTACTTGGATCACCCGTAACTTTGGTAGTCGCTCATAGGTTTTGTCGAGGAGCTCGTAGAAGCAATCCTTAGTTATATCATCCTTTTCCTCCGTCGGAGCATGAGCGCATATAAGGCTTATGTTTGCGAATTTGGCCTTGATGCGGATTGTTACAATGCGTTCGCTTATGTCTTGAAAACATAAGACTTCTTGCCTAAGTCTGGCACTTATAACAAATCCGCATCCAAATAGTCGCTGTTTCTGCTCACTATAACACGGTCCATAGTAGATGTCACAGTTATTCATCCTCCTTTTGCCTGGCCCATCCCATCGTATTTCCTGGATGGCAGTTATGTCTGCTTTGTAGCAGTTTAGGGCTTCCGCTAATTGTTCGCCTGAGTTACGGTAGCCACCTGACCCCCTATCACCCCCACAATCCGCTAGAGCTATTCACCCCACAATTCACGAGGTCATCACAAAGCAGCAGCATAGTCATTCACCCCATAATCCACGAAGTCATCAAATATCCATAACACCAGCAGCAGCAGAAGCAGCAAACGCATTTTTGCTTATTAAACATTTTCATTTTATTTCATTTTCCCATATATTGTAATTGCTCAGGTGATCCCACGAATTATGCTGAATAAACGTCTGGTAGCCTTCCGGCCTACTTATTTTACAATCAATTCGTAGAATCACTGAAGCACTATTGAAGTCGAAATGTTAAGAAATTATATTTAAAAATTCATTCGATAAACGTTGTTCAAGTAATTAACAAGTGTGTTTTTTTTCATTAACTTTCGAGTAGTAATTATAACTGGCGCAGTCGGTAGTTCTGGTGAGGTTTCGAACGCCTTAATCCCGTGTAATAAATAAGACTTTTTTGTGGGTGTATACTAAAAATAAAAGTATTTCAGTGACTGAATATCATTAAAAATACTTAACAATACTGACGGAATATCAGTATACATAAAAGTGTACAACATAAAGGCATTGTTAAACCAGCGCAAGGAATTTAGTGAGAGAATATCAATAAATTACCGAGCATACTGACGGCATATCAGTATTTGTCTGGAATATAACAAAAAGAAACCTGGGTTTTGACCCTTCATCACCAAGAACAAATCTCCCTTTAAGGATGAACATCATCATCGCCCTTGGGTGTCTAATACCCTTAACACTAACACAAGATTTAGAAATTCAGGACTTAAGAGAAAACATAGGCCTTGTTAAACTTCAACTAGGACCAGCAAGGACTATTGAAAGCTTCAGTAACTTAATACACATTATCAATCTGACCAACTATCATACAAACATCGAAAAAATCGAAAACACTCTAAGTACATTTAAAAGATACAGTCCAATAGTGGACCCTATCAAAATAACAAAACTCAAATTATCAGAACTTAAAGCAAAATTAGATACACTAACACCTTTCAGTAGGAAGAAAAGAGGATTCATCGATGGCTTGGGTACTGCAGTTAAATTCATCACCGGAAACATGGACGCAAATGACGCCCACAATATAAACTCCCAAATAGATAACCTCAATGAAAACACAAAAAATTTCGAAACATCCATTATGTACCAAAACCGAATTAACTCACAAATTTTCCATAGATTCAAAAACATAACAGACCATATTAACAAAGAACAAGAAATTATAGAAAAATATTTAAATAACAAGCAATCTGTGAACAATTTTCATAGAAACGAAGACATAATGTTAGAAACACAATATATTAACAATATTAATTATAACATTGATCTTTTAACCAGTCATATTACAAACATAGCCGAAGCACTAGTACTCGCAAAACTTAACGTCATATCTAAATTTATACTAAGTCAAAACGAATTAAAAGAAATAAGAAGTACTATGTTGAAACAATCTGTCGAAATTAAATCAAATGAGCAATTATATGAACTCCTGAATTTCCAAGTATACTATAATGATACAAACATCATATTTAATATAAAAATACCAATTGTAAATCCGAAAATATCTAGATTTTTCCATATTATAACATTACCCATAAATGAAACCAAACAAATAATAACAAAACCATATATAACTATTAACGAGCACACAATTCAATACTTTGACAAAGCATGCCCAAAGGTAGAACACACTTACTTCTGTAGAGACCCACTACTCCAAGAATCAACAGCAGAATCCACATGCATAGGACACCTGATGAACAACGAAGAGCCAAGATGTCCACTTAGTGACATCGGAATGGAAAAATCCATAACACAACCTGAAGACAATCATATTCTTTTTATAAATGTCCCACCATTAACATTTAACTCTACTTGCAGTAACTCTAAAGCCCATAAGCTCGAAGGAACCGCTATGATGACCTACAAGAACTGTCAAGTTACCATAAACGGGGTCACCTACAAAGACAACCCATCTATATTCTGGGACAATGTTTATGTAGCTCCAGCATCTTACTTCAAAATAAAGCAGGAATCCATCATTGACACCCTGAGTCTACAAAAGCTGAAGCAGTTTCACTTCGAAAACCAAATGGCAGTAGCAAATCTGGAGATCAACACGAAGCAGCACATCATCTACACCTATGCAGCAATTGCAGTAATCAGCGCTATATCAACAGCAGCCTTCATACTGATTTCAAGAAGGATAAGAATACAGTATCTCCCTCAGCATCCAGTCGTTTCGGCCCCTTTGAAATCTTTGTGGCCATCACTCTACACCAAGGGGGGAGGAGTTACGGTAGCCACCTGACCCCCTATCACCCCCACAATCCGCTAGAGCCATTCACCCCACAATTCACAAGGTCATCACAAAGCAGCAGCATAGTCATTCACCCCATAATCCACGAAGTCATCAAATATCCATAACACCAGCAGCAGCAGAAGCACCAAACGCATTTTTGCTTATTAAACATTTTCATTTTATTTCATTTTCCCATATATTGTAATTGCTCAGGTGATCCCACGAATTATGCTGAATAAACGTCTGGTAGCCTTCCGGCCTACTTATTTTACAATCAATTCGTAGAATCACTGAAGCACTATTGAAGTCGAAATGTTAAGAAATTATATTTAAAAATTCATTCGATAAACGTTGTTCAAGTAATTAACAAGTGTGTTTTTTTTCATTAACTTTCGAGTAGTAATTATAACTCCTGCACCTCTCCTGTTAAATGTTCTCACATTCCAGGTGCAGATACGAACGTCGTTGTCCTTTTTTCGTTTGGCATGGTATACCGATGTCAGTAGCCCATTTTTGGGGTATGAGCCCTGCCGTTGACCCATTGAGGGCTCCTCCGCCACCAACTCTTTTCCAATACCCTGGCTCAGTATTGCAAATCCCTATAGACCTGGTGTTCAAATATGTCGAAGCAGCTCATATAGGGATTTCACTACCAGTTCAATCAAACTGGAGCTGTTGGCGCCACAGTTGACTCCATCTAGGGAATTGCTCCGCTGCCGCCTGAGAGTGAGTGCCTTAGTGAGACGACAATCCTCCCCCCTCTCTCGTTTGCTGCCACCAACGACCTTCCACAGGGGTTCAATACCCCATCTCCAGTCGAGGTACTAGTCACCCACCAGTCACCAGCGTGGAGGTGAGAGTAGCAGTTGATAGTGAGAGGCTAGAGTGAGAACGCTTGTGTCCTCATATAATCGCATCACTATCCTTAAGCACCCTGACCTAACCCACCCCTGGCTAAATCTACGTTTTAGCATCAGTGGCCGGTGCTTTGCTCTACTAGCATCGGCCCCTATGTCGAAAGAGGATGTTACTTTAGCAAAGCTTCATCCCCTTGTCAATCCTTATCTTTCTCATCTTACCCTTCGTACCTATCTGATGCATCCTCCATAACTTTCTAAAAACCACCCATTCTTACGATGTTACTAGGGCCACGACATAGACTACGAACCCGATATCTAACAAAAAGTATTCATATGATTCGAATCGGGAAAGAATGATGGCCGCGATGGTTGGTGACTTCGATGCGTTGTTCAGTGAAGACACTTCGGCGCTGTCACTTAGCGATGAAGGCGCAAATTGCCGGCGAAAAAAAAGAAAATCCAACGTCTCTCCCCTTTGACGTTTTTTTCCGGAGTAATCCAAACCTTCGGACGGATGAGGTGGCTGTCAACGACGAGACTGTTATCCAATTCGCCGTCGGGGATAGCCGTTTTCAATAGAAGGCAGTTCACTCGTTGACCTTTGGACTTCGTCACAAGTCACTCGTAGCACAATATGCACACAGCCGCACAGGTTCAACGAGAGAAAACAAGAACGTATGCACGAAACTTTGAGCCCGGATTCCCCCTTTTTGGTGTGTTTGTGGTAGTGTCTTTTGCTGGAAGACAGATCCACGGGAGCATTTATTTTCTTGAATAATCGTAGAGGCAAATTTTAGCGGCCAAGCAAGACAAAAACGGTACAAAAAAAATATGGTAGCTTACTCTGAATTTTTGGTGGACACACTATCGTGGATACATCGGTTGTTTCCGGTACTCAACGTCTACCGTACTCTGCCGAACTTAGATTCGAACGAACGCAGCGTAGTGGTAACAGTCGGAATAGGATTTGATTCCTATGAGTAGGAGAGGCGGACGAGAGACCGCCGGATAGCAATTGACGCCTCCTTAACTCGCGTCGTGGTGATGGCACTTTGGAGTGAGATTTACCTGTAGAAGTGGTTGGAGTGGACGAGGAACCAGCGGATACCAATCGACGCCTTATCGCCTCGCGGCGAGCACACTAACCAATATGGTTTTGAGCTCAGCCCTACGAAATAAATACACTTCCTCGTTTTCACTCGTTGTCGCACCACTACTACTACCACTACTACTACAATAATATTTTTTTTTCTTCTCACCCTGCCACCTGAAACTACGTCTCCACGACATTTGCCTACCCATCTTCCTTTTCAGAAACATCGTTAGTCGTCTCTCTTATCCTGATGAGATCTGAGCGAAGCATGCCCAAGCTATTGCGCTATAAAATGCCTGACGCTTCCGGACATTGGATGTTGGAACGAGGCTCGTTTCCAGGACGTTCCACCCATAATAGCAGATTTGCTGACGTTTGAAAAGAGGTCGTTGAGCATTATTTTCCTATTTTTTCTTTATTGGTGGTTTCCCACATACTAACGCTAAGTAAAGGACAAATCTAATCAATGGTAAGTACTGCCCACCAATAATCATAACAAACGTTTATATACGTAGCTTAATTACGGACTTTAGAACTAACTCGGTAGACTTTAAATACAAGATAATCAATCGTGGTAACAAATCTAAACTATATGTAGACAATCATAGAGTACATAGTGACGAGGTCCAGGCCTATTCCTTTACCTCTAAGGAAAACAAAACCTCATTATACTAAGAGGCCTCACCTCAGATTATACAGAGTCGGAAATCCTCAAAGAACTAAAGGCTCTAGTACCAAACGTGGAAAAAGTCTCAAAATTCGAAACCTTGCGCTCGAAATAAACAAATATTAACTACAATCTTTTCATAGTTCGTCTCCTTCCAAGCACAATTCCCAACGAAATTCTCAAGTTAGATTACCTTTTTAATACAAAAATTCAATGGAAAAAACCCGCAGGTAACAAAGGGGCAGGCGTTGTCAACGATTCGGGCATTTAGCTGAAAACTGACCCAGAATAACCTCCTAATCCTACCTACCCTCCTATCGCTAACCACCAAGAAAAAATATTTCAGCCAACCCTTTGTCTGGTGCAAACGCACTAAACCAATTCATGGACCTGTCAATGGACCTTTTTGGGTTGGAGATTAACGCCTTAATCAGTAAAATTCATGATTTTATGTCAAACATTGGCAACCTCGGATCCCTGCGACAATAAAGAGTAGCATATCTTGAGCTTGTCAACCAACTGATGCTACGCAATAATCAACAACCATGATTCTAAAGCTCCACCAATTCAACGTTTCGTCCCTAGTCCACCAAGCGCGGAGACTTGAGTTGCTCAAGATCCTCCAAAACAGCAAAGCCTCCACAGCGTTCATACAGGAAACGCACTTGCACTGTCGACACAAGGTCGACCTGGACACATACAACATCCTGAGAAATGGCCAACTTCAGGGTGTTGCTATAATCCTAAAAAATAATATTCATTATGAACTCATAGATTGGCAATCTCCACAATTCCCCGCCCTCCTCATTAAGATTAACTTGAAGATCAACAACATAAACAAAACATTTCTACTGGGCTCCATCTATTTCCCATCGAACAGCCCAATAGTCCCTCTAGCGAACGAACTCTCAAAAATTGAAAACCTAGCCAACTCCTTCGACGGCACAATCATCGGACTTAAGGACTAAGATACTTTATAAAACACTAGTCAGGCTCAGTGGCGCGATGGTTAGTGCAATGAACTGCCGCGCAGAAGGTCTGGGTTCGATTCCCAGCCGTAGCAACACCTAAATGATTTTTCACAGGCCCTCCTCTCGTGATGAACTGACAAATCATCCGAGTAGTATCAATTGTCAAGAATAGCTTATCTCAAGTTAGCCGTTCGGAGTCGGCATAAAACAGGAGGTCCCGCCATCGTGCAAGAAGGTACACACGCACACATGAATGGTTGTGAGAAAGCTAGACCCTGGGTACTAACGAGCCTGTTGCGCCAAAAATTTGTATTTTTGTATTTGTCAGGCCGATACTCACATATGCCTACCCAATCTGGTTTTCAATTTCCCCCACAGTGGCCTAAGAAATGGAAATTTTCGAAAGGATGATCCTTAGACACTGCGCGGGGAAAAACTATGAATCCCATATGAAAAGATTCTCTAACTCGCTCATCTACTTTGACACCAACACCACTCCGCTCACGAGGTATGCTTTAGTTTTACCAAAGATTATGAATTCTATATAGATGACGCATTGAGAACAAAAAACAGAAACTTTTGCTCAGTAGCTTCATGGTACGGGCGGGCGGTGTGCATGAAAACACATGAAAAAACATATGAGAAGGCTACAATCCGCTGTGCGGATCGTTGAATACCCTATCCCATCCTTAAAATTATTATCTCCAAAAAGTGGGCTTTATGGGCCTATAATATAGAAAATGACATTGTGACAACATATTGTTCAAACAGTTTATCAGAATCTTTTGTTGTTTGACAAAAAACATCGTTTTTCTCCTGTATATGCTATGGGGTAGGGTATACAAACGGTTTTTGTAAGAAAACACCCCGAAAAAGTGGGCGTGGGTTAAAATGGTCTATAGACGAAATGTTCATATTAATATTACTGATGATTCTGCATCAAACATTTTTTTCGAAATATTTAAAATTTGACCGAAAAACGCTTTTTTATTAAAAACGCCCACAAACAGTGGGCGTGCAAAAAACTTTATATGAACGAAATATAGATATTACGATTCTCTAAATATGCTGCTCAGGCACTTTCTTAAAATTCTTTGCAGTTTGTTTTTCTAAAAAGGGGCGTGGCAGTGGGCGGATTTCAAAAATGTTTACACTTGTTCTGCTGGGAGCAACAAAGAGCACTTGTGCCAAATTTCATCCTTCTAGATCAAAATTTAAGGCCCAAAAACTGGTGACGTACGGACGGACGGACAGACATGGCTAAATCGACTCAGCTAGCGATTCTGAGTAGATCCATATACTTTAAGGTATATGTAGCTAACTTATTTCTCTATGTTGCAAACTATGTATCAAAACTAATATACCCCTATGGGATAGGGTATAAACACAGACAATAAGGACCAATTTTTCAATCACCAGATAAGCAATCAGATAACATTTAACAGTCAGATAACACAAAAATACATTGTTCAATAGGCGTATAGCACACTCTAGGTATATAACAGTTATCTGGCGAATGAAATTATCTGCTCCTCAGTGAGCTGGGTAAACTTTAACTAACTGTTTATGAACTTTCAACAGTGAGAAAACTAGTCTGCTAGCTATAATATAACATATAATATTGTCATTATATCTCTCTCTTTATACCCTATCCTATAGGGGTATATTAGTTTTGATACATAGTTTGTAACATAAAGAAATAATTTAGCTATATATACCTTAAAGTATATGGATAAACTCAGAATCGCTAGCTGAGTCGATTAAGCCATGACTGTCTGTCCGTCCATCAGTCCGTCTGTACGTCACCGATTTTTAGGCCTTAAATTTTGAGCTAGGATAATGAAATTTGGTATATAGGATCGTCGTCCGTGCCTACAGAACAAGTGTAAACATTTTTGTAATCCGCCCACTTCCACACCCCCTTTTTAGAAAAGCGTAGTTTTTGACCAAACCATAAGGAATTTTGAAAATATTTCTGAACAACATATTTAGACAATCTGAATATCTATATTTCGTTCATATAAAGTTTTTTTGTCACGCCCACTTTTTGGGGGCGTTTTAAAAAAAGAAAAGTTTTTCCGGTCAAATTTTAAAATTTTACAAAAAAAAATTGATGCAGAATCATTGGTAATATTAATATGAACATTTCGTCTATATTTATCATTTTAACCCACGCTTACATTTTGGGGGCGTTTTTGTTTAAAAACCCTTTTTATACACTACACCATAACATATGCAGGAGAAAAACCTTGTCTTTCGTAGGTTCTGCATCAAACGTTTTTTTCGAAAATTTTAAAATTTGACCGAAAAACGTTTTTTATTAAAAACCCCCCCAAAAAGTGGGCGTGGCAAAAACTTTATATGAACAAAATACAGATATTCAGATTGTCTGTATATTTTGTTCAGAAACATTTTCAAAATTCCTTATGGTTTGGCCATAAAATACGTTTGTCTAAAAAGGGGGCGTGGCAGAATTTCAAAAATGTATACACTTGTTCTGCTGGGAGAAACAAAGAGCACGTGTATCAAATTTCATCCTTCTAGCTCAAAATTTATGGACCAAAAACTGGTGACGTGCGGACAGACGGACTGACAGACATGGCTAAATCGACGCAACTATCGATTCTGAGTCGATCCATATACTTTGAGGTATATCTAGCTAAATTATTTCTCGATGTTACAAACTATGTATCAAACTTAATATACCCCTATGGGATAGGGTATAAAAAGTGTTATATCAACTGTCTGACAATGTCATTTTCTATATTTAATCCCCATCGTGTTTTAAGCCATGTCCTGTTTTTGGGGAAACCAGTTTTATAGATGGGATGGTATAGGGTATTCAACGATCCGTACAGCGGATTGTAGCCTTCTCATATCTTTATACCCTATCCCATAGGGGTATATTAGTTTTGATACTTAGTTTGTAACATAGAGAAATAATTTAGCTACATATACCTCAAAGTATATGGATCGACTCAGAATCGATAGCTGAGTCGAATTAGCCATGTAAGGAATTTCAAAAAATTTTAAAACTTTCGAAAAAAATGTTGATGCAAATACTTCCGCAATGGTAATATAAACATTTTGTCCATAGATCATTTTCACCTACGCCCACATTTTGGGGGCGTTTTCTTACAAAAACCATTTGTATACCCCATCCCAAGGCATTAGCAATAGAAATACGTTGTTTTTTGTCGAACCACACAAGATTTTGAGAAACTGTCTGAGCAATATATCGTGACAATGTCATTTTCTGTATTTCATCGCCATAAGGCCTATATTTTGAGGATATTAATTTAAAGGATGGGATGGGATAGGGTATTCAACGATCCGCATAGCGGATTGTAGCCTCTCATATGTTTTTATTTCAGTTTCGTGAAGTTAAAAAATGTTTAAAGTAGTGATGCGATTACATGAGAACACAAGCGTTCTCACTCTACCCTCTCACTATCAACTCCTACTCTCACCTCCACGCTGGTGAATGGTGGGTGCCTAGTACCCCGACTGGAGATGGGGTAATAAACCCCTCTCACTAAGGCACTCACTCTCAGGCGGCGCGGAGGAATTCCCTAGATGAAGTCAACGGTGGCGCCTACAGCCCCTGTTTGATCGAACTCATCCCAACTGCTTCGACACTCATACTGAGCCAGGGTGTTGGAAAAGAGTTGGTGGCGGAGGAGCCCTCAATGGGTCAACGGGAGCTCTTATATCCCAAAATGGGCTACTGACATCGGTATTTCCGGCCCCCTATTCTAGGGTCAAAACAAGGGCCTGGCCCTCCAGGTTGGGGGTTGTTGCAACCAATAGCGTATCTGCACCTAGAATGTGAGAAAATTAAAAAGGAGAGGTGCAGGCGAACAACTAGCGGAAGCCCTAAACTGCTACAAAGCAGACATTACTGCCATCCAGGAAATACGATGGGATGGGCCGGGCAAAAAGAGGATGAAAACTGTGACGTCTACTATGGACCGTGTTATAGTGAGAGGAAACAGAACCACTTCTGCAGACTGTTAAACGGCGATGACGAACAACATTCCGCTGTCAGGCAGAACGAACCATTTAATATTGACAACGACAGCGAAATTGCCAACCACCCGACCTAAGTGAAGTTAAGATAGCAATATCTAAATACAAGCGTAATAAGTCCGCCGGCAATGACGGCCTTCTCGTTGAGCTTTATAAAGCTGGTGGAGATGACTTGGTAAGTAACATCCACCAACTCATAAGCCAAATTTGGTCGGATGAAAGTATGCCTGAAGAATGGAACCTCAGCATCGTTTGCCCGATCCACAAAAAAGGAGACCCTCTGAACTGCGCCAACTACAGAGGCATTAGTCTGCTCAGCATCGCCTAGGTTCCTATCCTATCTGCCGTAATATTTTAACGCCTGAAACCGTTTACCAACAACCTGATCGGCCCTTAACGTGGTTTTAGGCCAGGAAAGTCCACTACCGATAAAATTTTCACACTTCGGCAGATCCTGTAAAAAAAACCCAAGAAGTCCAAATCGATAACCACCACCTATTTATTGATTTCAAAGCCGCATACGACAGCATTTATAGAGACGAACTATACAGAGCCATGTCTAGTTTTGGTATACCGCCCAAACTCGTCCGTTTGTGTAGGATGACCATGGAGAATTCTCGCTACACCATCAGGGTCGGAAACGACCTCACCTTACATTCGATACCATTAAAGGGTTTAGGAAAAGCGATGCGCTGTCATGTGACTTCTTCAATTTGATTCTTGAGAGGATTGTAAGAAACTCCCGAGCCAACACCAGAGGCACAATTTTCCAAAAATCGGTGCAACTACTAGCATACGCCGACGATATTGACATTGGTAGGACTCAACGTGATGTCATAGCCACGTTTGCTAGTATAGAGAAGGAAGCGCAAAAATGGGTTTAGCAGTAAATGAGGGTAAGACAAAGTATATGCTGTCAACACGAAAGGACACACAACATCGACGAATTGGACAGAACGTCACCATTGACAGAAAGTTATAACTTCGAGGTAGCACGGGACTTTGTCTAACTCGGATCCGCCTTTAACTCTGCCAACAACATCTCGTCAGAAATCAAAAGAAGAATTACTCTTACCAATCGCTGTTTCTTTAAGCTAAGAAGGCAATTTAGTAGTTAAGCTCTCACTCGAACTACTAAGAAGATCCTACATAAGACCCTGATTATCCCAGTACTCATCTTCGGCGCTGAAGCATAGACCGTATCAAAAGCGGATGAAGAAATCCTTGGTCGATTCGAGAGCAAAATTCTTCGAAAAATCTTCGGTCCCGTTTGCGTTGACGGGCAATGGGGACGAAGATTCAATCACGAACTATACGAGCTGTACAGCGACATACCCCTAGTCAAAAAACTCCCCATTGGACGTTTAAGATGGCTAGCACATGTAGAACGAATGGACACCAATACTCCGGCATGCAGAGTCTTCGATTCCCAGCCAGTCGTCGGACGCAGTAGAGGAAGACCTCGCCTTAAGTGGCGCACACAAGTAGAAACCGACCTCAATCAACTTGGACTGCGCAACTGGAGGCAGTTAGCTAAGGACCAGGCTTATTGGAGAGACATGTTGGTTGAGGCCCAGGTTCATCCCGGACTGTAGCGCCACTTAAGTAAGTAAGTAAGAAGTTAAACACAATCGAGTACTTAGCTAGTAGATACAGAGTAGATACATTTATTCATTAGACAGCAGTCAGACTGTTTAACTGACAATTGAAAAATCGGCCCTAAGAAAGATAAGAGATAACCCACAGAATGAGTTTGACAGATAAACTGGAAAATGGAACGATTTGTCGCACATCGACGGTTAGGTAACCGAAGCGAAAAACTATTGAACAAACACTCTCCGATAACCGCAGATCGTGGGTTAAATCAAAACTGTGGTAACCTAAACGTCGATTTAACCGGCAGTTTGTTCACTGGGCCTTAAAGTCTAAATTGCACTCTTGTACTATGCCTTTATATTCTATGTTTATCACAGATCGGCTAAGTCATTAACACTTTCAACGAAAAAAATATTAAGTTTTTCACAGATTATTGCACTACCATTTTCTTTATCACAGGTTCTTCCAAAATATCTTCTTTGTGCGTTTTCAGTAATATTCTTTTAAAATGTGGAGGTCATTTTGAGTATTAGCTCCGTCAATTTTATTAGATTGTATGTTTGCCAATCGGTTTCGTTGTTTGTGATCACAGCTTTTTTGCAGAGGTTTACTTTATATTTTTTTATATGTTTTATCTCTGTGGTAACCCATTCTGCATTTAAGTATGGTATTGACTTTGTAACAGTAATAGAGTTGACGATTGACTTAAGTTCGGATGCAAATTGTTCACTTAGTCGATTCAAATTATGTATATGGATTTTCACTATTATAGTTTTGAAACAAGGGTTTTGACATTAGTGCGACAGTAAACTGATCACTGTTATATTTTAAGAACTTGATGGTTTTTTTTATTAATTTTTTCTTTGTTTTTGCACTTTATATGTATATCAATTGTTTCGTGGTCACTTATTTTAAAGTTTGGATTTGTTATTGTATGGATTATGTTTTCATTGATTGTTATAAAATAGTTTATTAATGTTCTTGAAGTTTATGTTATTCTTGTGCGTTCGTTGATTATCATTTCTAAGTTATTGTCGTTTATTATGTCTCCCTGCAAACCAAAAGTCAGTAGTTTCTCGAAAACACTACTATGGAGACACATGTTTTTGTGAATGAGTTTGCGCTCTCTTAGAGTATTAGTATTCAGATTTATCTACTCTGCAAACTTTTATTTTGCCAGTTTTTTGTTGTTGTTATCTACCATAATCCAGGTGCGATTTATGCCTGGACAATAAGAATCGCGACCGATTTTACAAAATATGCAAAACCAGCTGCAATGTTTTAAAGGAAATCGAATCATTGTTTCTATCCCTATCCCATCCTTAATATTAATATCTCCAAAAAGTGGGCTTTATGGGCCTATAATATAGAAAATGATATTGTGACAACATATTGTTCAAACAGTTTATCAGAATCTATTGTTGTTTGACAAAAAACATCGTTTTTCTCCTGCATATGCTATGGGGTAGGGTATACAAACGGTTTTTGTAAGAAAACACCCCGAAAAAGTGGGCGTGGGTTAAAATGGTCAATAGACGAAATGTTCATATTAATATAACTAATGATTCTGCATCAAACATTTTTTTCGAAATATTTAAAATTTGACCGAAAAACGCTTTTTTATTAAAAACGCCCACAAAAAGTGGGCGTGCAAAAAACTTTATATGAACGAAATATAGATATTACGATTCTCTAAATATGCTGCTCAGGCCTTTCTTAAAATTCTTTACAGTTTGGCCAAAAAATACGTTTTTCTAAAAAGGGTAGTGGCAGTGGGCGGATTTCAAAAATTTTACACTTGTTCTGCTGGGAGCAACAAAGAGCACTTGTGCCAAATTTCATCCTTCTAGATCAAAATTTAAGGCCCAAAAACTGGTGACGTACGGACGGACGGACAGACATTGCTAAATCGACTCAGCTAGCGATTCTGAGTAGATCCATATACTTTAAGGTATATGTAACTTATTTCTCTATGTTACAAACTATGTATCAAAACTAATATACCCCTATGGGATAGGGTTAGCCTTGCCATCCGTCCGGGTTTTCCCGGACATGTACTCTTTTTTGCCTCTGCGGGGAACGTCCGGTATAGTTTTAATAATATGTCCGGGATGGTTTTTCACTTATCTATTTTATAAAAAATAATTAGGAGATCAATAAAATCAACAAAATTAATAATTCAGAAATGAATACTCAGAACAATCATTGGCCGTGTTCCGGGTTTCAGTTTTAGTAAGACATCATGATGAAGCCCTGTTCACATTGGTCAATCGACCATTTTAGTTACGTGACATTAGGGGAAATGACGGGAAATGGCTGACGAAACAAGTTGAAAATTTACGCATGGGCACTCAGATATGAGTGAAACAATTGATTTTTCTTCGGCATGTCCTTAAGATGTTTTTTTATATCAATAAAATTACTCGATATTATAGATTATTGAAGTTATGTTTTACTTTTCTGATAAAGCATATTTATTCTGAATAGATGGAAGTTAATAAAAATCTAAAAATATGATAAAATTAAATTGCAAAATAAAGGGTTTGGAATAGTTTGACATTTACCTTACCATTCGGTAAGATTTTGCGTTCCGCGTTACTTTACCTTATTCAGTTGTAGTCAGAAATCCGGAACACAGCCATTGTGTTGGATTTGGCTCTCTCAAAGCAAATGTTTTTAATGTGAAAGTAAACATATTTGGATTAAAAATGTATACTACGACTGAACGGAGTGAATTGTATAATCAGGTTATGCAAACATACATTAAATATATTTATTCCATATAGAGTTGTGTTTTAAAATGAATAATGTAATTGCAGTTGCACAACATTCCGAGAAGTGAGTGCACCTTCAACAAGGAGTCGAAATGTGAAACTATTTATTTTAGGTTAAAGAAGTGGATACCTTAGAACCATATTAAAACATTTAAAAAAAATATTTTTTTGTTTGTCCTAATTTTGTACTCTTTTTGTGTTCGTCATTTGTCCGGAAAAGTCCGGGATTTGGAACCCCATGTACTACTTTTATCAAATACCATCTGGCAACACTAGATAGGGTATAAACACAGACAATAAAGACCAATTTTTCAATCACCAGAAAAGTAATCAGATAACACTAACAGTCAGATAATACAAAAATACATCGTTCAATAGGCGTATAGCACACTCTAGGTATATAACTGTTATCTGGCGAATGAAATTATCTGCTCCTCAGTGAGCTGGGTAAACTTTAACTAACTGTTTATGAACTTTTAACAGTGAGAAAACTAGTCTGCTAGCTATAATATAACATATAATATTGTCATTATATCTCTCTCTTTATACCCTATCCCATTTTGATACCTAGTTTGTGACATAAAGAAATAATTTAGCTATATACACCTTAAAGTATATGGATAGACTCAGAATCGCTAGCTGAGTCGATTAAGCCATGACTGTCTGTCCGTCCATCAGTCCGTCTGTACGTTACCGATTTTTAGGCCTTAAATTTTGAGCTAGGATAATGAAATTTGGTATATAGGATCGTCGTCCGTGCCTACAGAACAAGTGTAAGCATATTTGTAATCCGCCCACTTCCACGCCCCCTTTTCAGAAAAGCGTAGTTTTTGACCAAACCATAAGGAATTTTGAAAATGTTTCTGAACAACATATTCGTTCATATAAAGTTTTTTTGCCACGCCCACTTTTTGGGGGCGTTTTAAAAAAAGAAAAGTTTTTCCGGTCAAATTTTAAAATTTTACATAAAAAATTTGATGTAGAATCATTGGTAATATTAATATGAACATTTCGTCTATATTTATCATTTAAACCCACGCCTACATTTTGGGGGCGTTTTTGTTTAAAAACCCTTTTTATACACTACACCATTACATATGCAGGAGAAAAACCTTGTCGTTCGTAGGTTCTGCATCAAACGTTTTTTTCGAAAATTTTAAAATTTGACCGAAAAACGTTTTTTATTAAAAGCCCCCCAAAAAGTGGGCGTGGCAAAAACTTTATATGAACGAAATACAGATATTCAGATTGTCTGTATATTTTGTTCAGAAACATTTTCAAAATTCCTTATGGTTTGGCCATAAAATACGTTTGTCTAAAAAGGGGGCGTGGCAGTGGGCGGATTTCAAAAATTTATACACTTGTTCTGCTGGGAGCAACAAAGAGCACGTGTATCAAATTTCATCCTTCTAGCTCAAAATTTAAGGACCAAAAACTGGTGACGTGCGGACAGACGGATTGACAGACATGGCTAAATCGACGCAACTATCGATTCTGAGTCGATCCATATACTTTGAGCTATATATAGCTAAATTATTTCTCGATGTTACAAACTATGTATCAAAACTAATATACCCCTATGGGATAGGGTATAACAAGAACAAAAACATATGGCGGGCTGTGCCAGCACGACGTTTTTTGTCAAGCACGATGTTTTTTGTCAAACAACAAATGATTCTGATAAATTGTTTGAACATGTTGTGACAATGTAACTTTCTATATTATAGGCCCCTAAATCCCACTTTTTGGAGATATTAATTTTAAGAATGGGATGGGATAGGGTATTCAACGATCCGCACAGCGGATTGTTGCCCTCTCATATGTTTCATTATTTATTTTATACCTTTGCAAACGAACGATATCTCATAGATTTAAATACACAAAAGACAATCGTGATGAAATTCACTTTATAGTCCGTACCAAATTAGTTGGCCATTCTACCGCGCAGGTCTCTTTAAACTTATTTTACAATACCTTAAATTTCTCTTAAATCCTCTCTCTCTGCGTAATTGACCGTTGGCCAACTGATTTGGTATGGACTATAAGCAACGGCTAGCATGAGTGCGTCAAGATTATCCTATGCGTGTATATCTTTTGCATTATATACCTCTGCTTTGTCGCCGTTCCAAGTTCATACATGGAATTACCTTTCACTTTCAAAACTATTGATTTGATGAACTTTTGGTCCTAATTTCGCGTTGTATTTGTCTATAAGATTACTCTGCTTAAAGCATCGTCTATATACTAATTGTCCTATTTTGTATTGCATGTTCCTACTTCTAGTGTTATAAGCCTTCGTCGCTTTTTCATGAGCTAGCCCTAAGTTGTCAAGAATCTTGCTTCGGATGATGTCCAGTTTGTCGTTCTTGTCAATTATTTGTGCATCCATATCTTTGATGTTTCCCATTCGTCGGAGAATTTCATACGATCCTGCGTGTTGTATCATGTGAGCTCCAAACACCGCATAGTATGGTTCAAACCTGATCGCATCGTGCACTACACTCCTTGTCCCAATCCCGTTGATCTTCTTTAAGGTATGACCTTATCTTAGACAGCACGGATCGGTTCACACGTTCTGACGCATTTCCTTGAGGAGAGTAGAACGCGGTGCTAACATGCCTGATTCCATACTTTTGCAAAAGGTTTGTGAACATTTCAGATACAAATTGTTTTCCATTATCTGAGTGGATATATCCTGGGACACCAAAGATTTGGAATACGCTTTCTTCTAGATATTTCACTACCTCAGCTGCCGTTGCTTTTCTAATCGGTTTTAAAAATACAAACTTACTAAGGTAGTCTAAAACTATGAAGATGTGTGTATGTCCGTTTTTCGTTCGTGGGTATGGTCCTAGGAAGTCGATGTAAAGTCGTTGGAAAGGCCGCTCTGTTATAGTCTGTTGTCCCATCGGCGGTCGAGATATCACATTTAAGGGCTTATTGCACTTACAGATATCACAGATTTTACCAAAGTTTTGGACTTCGGTTGCCATACCTGGCCAGAAGTAGGATTGCCTTAGCTTTGCTAGCGCTCTGATATGCGAATCGAAATCTGGCGAGGAAACCAAGAGGTCATCGAGATAGACAAAGACATACTCTCTCAAAAGAGCGGGTATGACTTTGTCCATAAGCGTACACATTCTCTGGGCGGCGTTGCACAAGCCGAACGGCATCACCGTGTACTGGTACAGCGGTCGTCCCGGGACTTTGAAAGCCGTCTCCTCTCTTGATTTGTTAGAATGGGTCCTTAAGGTCGATGCTTGAAATGATGTCGTCGTCATCGATGTTCGTTCTGTCCATTCGTCTTGTTCTATGGGGAAGGGTTGTCGACCCGATTCTTACTGAAACTGCCACATGGGTCTGACTACCTTCCTGCTCGTAAAGTCAGTCGAAGTTTGTCGCCGTAAGCCATTTCGACTATATTGGTGGAAGTCGTACGAGTAAGTCGTCAAGTCCGTCAGATCAGTTGGGTCAGTTGGCTTCCAATTTCCCGTTGCCAGTCGAATTTCTGCCATATTAGTCGGTTCAGTCGGTCTGCGGTCCCTTTCCTTTGGGGTTTCAAGCCCCTGTGATTTCGTTCCATAAGCTGGGACTGAGGTGCTCTTTGGAACCGCTCCTAAACCTTCTAGTTCGTCATTCATAATTAGTTTGTAACATAGAGAAATAATTTAGCTACATATACCTCAAAGAATATGGATCGACTCAGAATCGCTAGCTGAGTCGAATAAGCCATGTCTGTCTGTCCGTCCGTCCGTCCGTCCGTCTGTCTGTTCGTCACCGATTTTTAGGCCCTAAATTTTGAGCTAGGATAATGAAATTTGGTATATATCCTCGTCCGTGCCACCAGAACAAGTGTAAAAATTTTTGAAATCCGCCCACTGCCACGCCCCCTTTTTAGGAAAACGAATTTTTTGGCCAAACCGTAATGAATTTGAAAAAAAGTGTCTGAGCAGCATATTTAGATAATGGTAATATCTATATTTCGTCTATATAAAGTTTTTTGCTACGCCCACTTTTTAGGGGCGTTTTTTATAAAAAAAACGTTTTCCGGTCAAATTTGAAAATTTTCGAAAAAAGTTTTGATGCACAATCTTTGGTAGTATTAACGTGAGCATTTCACCTATAGACCATTTTAACCCACGCCCGCTTTTTAGGGGCGTTTTCTTACAAAAACCATTTGTATGCCCTACCCCAAGGCAAATGCAATAGAAAAACGTTGTTTTTTGTCGAACCATAAAAGAATTTGATAAACCTTCTGAATATTATGTTGTGACAACGTCATTTACAATACTTTATGCCCATAAAGACCACATTTTGGGGATATTAATTTAAGGATGGGATGGGATAGGGTATTAAACGATCCGCACAGCGGATTGTAGCCTTCTCATATGTTTTATTTAATTTTTGCTGTTTATTTATCTAATGTTGCGAATCGTATTGGTTTCTTTACTACACGTCCATAACGAGTACGGTAGTGACGTTGCTGCTCAACAGGAGGCGACGGGTGTTTGGCTATTTGGTTATTAGGAGGATTCGCTTCTGAAATTTTTTGTTCGACTGTTGCTTGCTTCGTAGATTGCCCTACTTGGCTGTTCTCCCCTTCCTCTACTAGGGTTTTAAATTTAGGTTCATTGAATGATCTGCGCAGGTGCTGAGTATTGTGCCTGATGATGTTATTATTTTCTGTGCGTAAAATGTACGATCTGGGGGTATCACTTCTGGCTTCAACCCTAGCAGGTTCCCAATTCAAGTTTTTTTCTATAAACCACATTATCCCCTGAGCAAAGCTCTAATTCTTTCCGCTTAGCAGTCTTATCAAAATAACTCTTCTGTGTATCTTTTAAATGCCCCATCTGCACTACAGCATCATTGCCTACTACCTTTGGTTGTAACCAATTTTTCCCGATTGGAAGACTCGTTCGTAAAACCCTGCTCATCAGTAATTGTGACGGGGTAGCATCTAAATGAGACAGTTTTGTACTGCGATATTCTAACAACGTAAGATTTAGATCTCCGCCGCTGGCGAAACATTTTTTTAAGATCATTTTGGCTAGGTGGACCGCTTTCTCGGCTTGACCGTTAGACTTGGGATAAAATGGACTGGAATATGTGATTTTAAATTCCCACTTTTTGGCGAACTGCTTACATTCGAATGAGTTGAACGGTTGGTTGTCACAAACAACGTTTTCAGGGATTCCATGTGTTGAAAATACTTCCTTCATAGCCTGAACCACACTACTAGCTGTCTTCCTTGCTAACTTTTTAAGATCAAACCATTTTGAGAAATAATCTACCATAACAAGAAACGTTTCCCCTTTGAATTCTAAAATGTCACAGCCAATGTTTTGATACGGAAGCTCAGGTATGGTGTGAGGAACAAGTTTGTGTGCTTCATTTGAGGCTCGAAAATTTTCACAGGTAACACATCTGTTGATCACGTTCTCTATGTCCCTATTCATGTATGGCCAGTAAAATAGGGTCTTTCCTCGTGCGATCGTTTTAGTTATCCCAAAGTGATATTCATGTAATGCGTTCAAGGTATGACGTATGAGTGCTTTTGGTACAAAAATTCTTTCCTCGTAGAAAACAAGACCATTGTCTTCATAAATTTTATGTTTTATGTTCCAGTAAAATTTAAGATCATCAGGGATCTTTTCTTTGGATATCGGCCAGCCCTGCTTATAGTACCGACTTAAGCTAACCAATGTGCTATCTTCTTTTGTACCTTGCTTATACAATTCCTTGCTTCTATTTCCCAGGCTTACTGAATGTATGAATTCGGTTCCGATTTCATCTAAGTCAATATGTTTATCTGTGTCTACACTACGCGATAACAAATCAGCTATATGCAAACTTTTTCCCGGCACATAACGGATATCTAAATCATACCTAGATAGCTTAATTTTCATTCTCTGTAGTCGTGTAGAATAATTACTTCCTAGTGGTTTCTTTGCTATCGAAACCAGCGGTTTGTGGTCCGTGTGTACGACTACTGGCCGACCATAAATATATTCGTGGAATTTTTTACAAGCAAACACTATACCTAACATCTCTTTTTCTATTTGCGCATAGTGGGACTCGGCATCGGACAAACTTTTTGAGGCATAGCAGATAGGTTTTCCTGCCTGTATAAGGTAGCAACCTAAACCGTCCTTAGAAGCATCAGACTGTATTAATGTGGGGAGTGAGGAATCAAACGTGTAAATGGTGGTTGCCTTTTCTATTGCCTGTTTTACTTTGGTTAGCACGCTTGCATAGTAATCATTCCATGCAAATACAACATTATTTTTAAGTAGTTCTCGGAAAGGAGCAGTGAGATCTGCCAAGTTCGGAATGAATGGCAGCAGGTAGTTAACGGTCCCTAAAATTTTTTTGCAATTCTTTTTGGTTGTTAGGACCTTTTATACCCTTAATTGCATCTACCCTTGACGGGTCGGGAGTCACACCTGCGGCGGAGAAAATGTGTCCTAAATATTTAACGCTTTGGGACCTGAACTGCACCTTCTTCGGGTTACACTTTATGTTCAATTTCCTGGCTCTACTGATGACCTCTTCCAAATTCGCGTCATGCTCCTCCGCCGTTCTACCACCTACAATTAAGTCGTCGATGTAAACAAATGTTCCTTTTAATTGTCCAAAATATTTGTTGTTCAATTTTTGAAATTTCTTAGGTGCTACCTTAAGGGTAGGTGTCCCATGCAAAAATAGGTTGGAGTTTTGCGCAAAATTGTGTAGCGCTCACAATTTTCCGAATATTTAAATGAAATAAACGGTGATCGATTGGAAATATGTTAAGCAAAGTACTTGTTTAGCATTAAGAAAATATTAAAATATCTTTGGGCCTCAAAATCGCCTGAAATGTAGAAAAACCATATAAAAAAGTTAGATTCTATTTGTGACCGTTTTCTATATCTTTAAATACGGTAAAACGGTAAGACATTAAATCTATAACAACCACTATATGGGGTACTAAACACTGTGAGATTTTTTGACTCCTCATCTAGCCGTAACTGCCAAAATCCCTCCTTCAAGTCTAAGACTGAGAAATATTTTATATATTATATATTTTATATTTTATATAAATATTTATCCTACCGGCTGCGCCATGTGGTATTTGCATATATGTGTAAGTAAAAGACGTTAGATTTTAACAAGCACTTTATTAGGTCTCTATGGTGGTTGTGCAACGACTGATCACTCTTACAAAGACCGTAGAGAATGCACCTTAATCAGAGAGAGAGCGAGAAGTCTATTGTGTGTGTATCAAATGCTACACATATACAACATACCTCAAAGTATATGGATCGACTCAGAATCGCTAGCTGAGTCGAATTAGCCATGTCTGTCTGTCCGTCCGTCCGTCTGTCTGTTCGTCACCGATTTTTGGGCCTTAAATTTTGAGCTAGGACAATGAAATTTGGATCCTCGTCCGTACCACCAGAACATTTAGTTAGTTAGATTGGCTGTTCGTACAAGACGAAACACAATTAGCGCCGTTTTGATGCCAAAAACTCGTGCGGTTAAAAGTTATGTCTTGTTGTTAGTTGGCGTGTACTAAATCCAACCAGTGGCATTAAGGAAGGCGATCAGTTCTTTAATGTGTTTATCAGAGAGGTCGCGGATATTGTCAAAGAAAGGTTTGCCTAGGGTTCGTTGTCTTGCTCTTGACAGAGCCGGGCATTTGCACAGAAAGTGAGTTAAAGTTTCCTTCTCCCCCACCTCCTTGCAATTGCGACAGTTGGTGTTGTGGGGTATACCCATTCTAACAGCATGGTCACCGATGGGCCAGTGTCCAGTGGTAATTGCTATCACCCTGGAGACTTCCTTACGGGATCTGCTTAAGAGGTCCCGTGTTTTAGTCTTGTTGTAGCGAGGCCACATATCTCTTGAAATGTTTTCTGCTGTTTTAAGAGAGTGTGTGCTGATATTATTCATGATAGTTTTTAAAGGAGTGAGAATGCCGATTGCACGTGAGCTGGGAAGGGACGAGCCCAACCTTGCTAGGGCATCAGCCTGTTCATTTCCATCTATGTCACTGTGGCCTGGAACCCATATGAGAGTGATGCTGTATCGACTCCCAATGGAGGCCAGTTCGTTTTGGCATTGAAGTACTAGTTTTGATGACGTCGATACCGAAATAATCGCCTTAATAGCGGCTTGACTGTCGACAAAAATAGCGATATTTTGCTTGGGAGTACTATCGTGTTTAATCGCGTGACATGCCTCCCTAATAGCCAACAATTCCGCTTGGAATACGCTGGAGGAATCAGGGAGGCGAAACGATTTTTTTATTTTTAGTGTGTCCGAGTAGACACCTGCGCCCACTCCGCAGTCCATTTTGGAGCCGTCGGTGTAAATAAGTGTGTCAAAATCTTTTTCAACCAATGCGTTTTTCCAATCCTCTCTAGTTGGAAAGCCAGCGGTGAAGTGATTGTAGAAGTTCAGTTTGGGTAAAATGTAGTCGGTATGATGGTCAGCTAGACCTGCTGGCAATGAATCTAGGATATTGCTGTGCCCATAGGGCTTATTGAACCAGCAGCCAGATTCTTTGAGCCTGACTGCACTACACATTGCAATATCTTTGATATGGATATCTAGAGGGAGAAGGTGGAGAAGAACCGTTAAGACATCAGTGGGACAAGATCTCATTGCCCCAGTTGTGCCGATACAAGCAGTTCTTTGTACCCTCTTGAGTTTGTCAATGATATACTTTTTACTCACAGAAGGCCACCAGACTAGTGCCCCATAGGTGAGTATCGGCCGAACAACAGCAGTGTACATCCAAAGTGTCATCTTTGGTTGTAGACCCCATCTTTTGCCGAATGTTTTTCTACAGGCATAGAAAGCTATACATGCTTTCTTGACCCTTTGTTCTATGTTGGTTTTCCAATTAAGCTTAGTATCTAGGATAGTCCCTAGATATTTGGCATTGGATGAGAGTGAGTGCGCTTGTCCATTAAGTCGGGGGAGGTTAAAGGCTGGTATTTTGGTCTTCGTGGTGAAAAGCATCATTTCCGTTTTGCTCGGATTAACACCCAGGCCACAGCTTGTAGCCCACGTGCTCACAGAACCCAGAGCGTACTCCATGATTTCGCTAATCCTGACACTAGGATCACCACGTCGTCCGCGTATGCCACTGCCTTAATCCTATCCCGATCAAGTCGGACTAACAGTTTGTTCATAACAAAAAGCCACAGCAGAGGAGATATCACACCGCCCTGTGGTGTACCTCTGTCAGCATATCGCGTTAAGCTGCTGTTGCCTAGTGTTGATTGAATGATTCTAGACCTTAGCATGGATATAATCCATTGGCTAAAATGCTCCTCTACACCAGTTACGGTTAGGGCTTCTAGTATGCTGTCAGTTTGTACATTATTGAAAGCCCCTTCTATATCAAGGAAAGTGGCTAGGGTGTACTCTTTGTAGTAGAGGGACTTTTCGATGGTCCCAATCACCTCATGCAGAGCGGTTTCAGTCGATCTGCCTTTGAGATATGCGTGTTGTGATGTGGATAGCGGTGATTCATTAAGAATGCTTCGCACATGGATGTCAAGGATCCGCTCCAGGGTCTTTAGTATAAAGGAAGCAAGGCTGATGGGCCTAAAATCGTTTGCAGATTCATGTCCACGTCTGCCTGCCTTTGGTATAAAAACTACCCTGACACGTCTCCTGACCAGAACAAGTGTAAACATTTTTTAAATCCGCCCACTGCCACGCCCCCTTTTTAGGAAAATGTATTTTTTTGGCCAAACCGTAAGGAATTTTAAAAAAGTGTCTGAGCAGCATATTTAGAGAATCGTAATATATATATTTCATTTATATCATGGTTTTTTCCACGCCCACTTTTTGGGCGCGTTTTTTATAAAAAACGTTTTCTGGTCAAATTTTAAAATTTTCAAAAAAAATTTTGATGCACAATTATTGGTTGTATTAATGTGAACATTTCGTCTATAGACCATTTTAACGCACGCCCACTTTTTGGGGGCGTTTTCTTACAAAAACCGTTTGTATACCCTACCCCATAGCAAACAACAAAAGATTCTGATAAACTTTTTGAACAATATGTTGTGACAATGTCATTTTCTATATTATAGGCCCATAAAGCCCACTTTTTGGAGATATTAATTTTAAGGATGGGATGGGATAGGGTATTCAACGATCCGCACAGCGGATTGTAGCATTCTCATATGTTTTTATACCCTATGATATATTAGTTTTGACATTAAGTTTGTAACATAGAGAAATAATTTCGATAAATATACCTCAAAGTATATGGATCGATTCAGAATCGCTAGCTGAGTCGATTAAGCCATGTCTGTCCGTCCGTCTGTGTGTCACCGATTTTTGGGCCTTAAATTTTGAGCTAGAGTGTTGAAATTTGGTATATAGACCCTCTGGCCGACGAAGCAGACCAATTGTAAAAATTTTTGAAATCCGCAAACTGCCACGCCCCCTTTTAGAAAAACGTAGTTTAAAGCCAAACCGTAAGGAATTTCAAAAAAGGGTCTGAGCAGCATATTTAGATAATCCTAATATCTATATTTCGTCCATTCAAAGTTTTTTGCCACGCCCACTGTTTGGGGGCGTTTTTAGTAAAAAACGCTTTTTGTCCAAATTTTAACACTTTCGAAAAAATGTTTGATGCAAATACTTCCGCAATGGTAATATAAACATTTTGTCCATAGATCATTTTCACCTACGCCGACATTTTGGGGGCGTTTTCTTACAAAAACCATTTGTATACCCCATCCCAAGGCATTAGCAATAGAAATACGTTGTTTTTTGTCGAACCACAAAAGATTTTGATAAACTGTCTGAGCAATATATTGTGACAATGTCATTTTCTGTATTTCATCGCCATAAGGCCTATATTTTGAGGGTATTAATTTTAAGGTGGGATGGGATAGGGTATTCAACGAGCCGCACAGCGGATTGTAGCCTCTCATATGTTTTTTTTTTCTAGTTCAAAAAAAATTCAAACAAATTGTTATTTTGTAAAACGAATTCAAAAAAATTTGTTAAAATATTGTTTACGACAATTCCGATCCCAGCTGAAAGATTGCAATTCAAAAAAATCTTTTCAATCGAAATCGGTTCTCACATTTAATTAAACTTCAACTTCAAACTATGAGCCTATGTAAAAGGATGATAATTTCAAATACCTTTTACCTAAATACTATTCAAACGAGTGGTGGGTGCACGACTGGGTCGTACGCAACTTTCTCTTTCACAGCGAGTTAGGCGTTAGATCGAATAGTACGTATTTTGATTATTAATGCTTAAAATGATATAAATAATGTCGAAATGTGATTATACGAACGTTTACTTCGAATTTTGAAGGAATCGGTGTCTATTTGAAAAATAATTATTTTTCGTTATTGGTCAAAACTGAAAATTCCGTTTAGTGATAGTTGGGCTACAAATTATGTGGAATTCTTTAAAACTACAATAGTAGTATATATATTAAATTTCATTCAATTTGTCATAGTAGTTTGCGAGAATTTTACAATTTTCTTTATATGGCCTAAATGACAAAATCCGTTATATGGATTTTCTCGAAATAACTGGGTATGCAGTTTTGTTGGAACTAATATGCTTATAGTATGTATAAAGTTTAATCAAAATCGTTAGAGCCGTTTTCGAGAAAATTGAGGTTATGTGAAATTTTTATATGGCAGGTACCGTTAATAACATGGCTAAAAGCAAACAAAAAAATGGCCTAGAATTATGACCAAAACAAGCTTGGATACGGAGTTTGAAGAAAATCGGCCAAGTCGTTTAGGCTGGGGAGACCATTGCGGACAGACGGACCGACGGACCGACGGACCGACGGACGGAATTCCAAAAACCACTTTTTTAGGCTCCGCTATCATCGTAATGTTAGAATCAATCAAAATCTCGAGGTCGAAAATTTTCACGAAAACAATATCTTTCTCTTTGTAAGAGAAAGTTAAAAATTCAAAATTAAAAGGGATCAAAGTACCTATATTCAAAAAAAATTATATATTGAAATATAACTAAAATGTTGTTAAAATAAAATAAAGTATCTATTTATAAATTAAATTCCTGGCAGCCAGTTGAATTTCGGAAGGGCATGGCACGCTTGTGGATGCTCAGCTAAGCTCGTCGGACGGGGGTAGTTCTTGCCCGCTCACCACACACCACCTGCTCGAAAAAGATTTCGTTCGTGCCAAAAATATTAAAAAGCAAAAAAACAGGAGAAACATATGAGAAGTCTACAATCCGCTGTGCGGATCGTTTAATACCCTATCCCATCCAATCCTTAAAATTAATAACTCCAAAAAGTGGGCTTTAGGGGCCTATAATATAAAAAATTACATTGTCACAACATATTGTTCAAACAGTTTATCAGAATATTTTGTTGTTTGACAAAAAACATCGTTTTTCTCCTGCATATGCTATGGGGTAGGGTATACAAACGGTTTTTGTAAGAAAAAGCTCCCAAAAAGTGGGCGTGGGTTAAAATGGTCTAAGGACGAGATGTTTATATTAATATGACTAATGATTCTGATTCAACATTTTTTTTCGAGATATTTAAAATTTGACCGAAAAACGTTTTTTAGTAAAAACGCCCACAAAAAGTGGGCGTGGCAAAAAAACTTTAAATGAACAAAATATAGATGTACGATTCTCTAAATATCCTGCTCAGACACTTTTTTAAAATTCTTTACGATTTGGCCAAAAAATACGTTTTTCTAAAAAGGGGGCGTGGCAGTGGGCGGATTTCAAAATTTTTTACACTTGTTCTGCTGGGAGCAACAAAGAGCACGTGTACCAAATTTCATCCTTCTAGCTCAAAATTTAAGGCCCAAAAACTAGTGACGTACGGACGGACGGACGGACAGACATGGCTAAATCCACTCAGTTAGCGATTCTGAGTCGATCCATATACTTTGAGGTATATGTAGCTAAATTATTTCTCTATGTTACAAACTATGTATCCAAACTAATATTCCCCTATGGGATAGGGTATAAAAAGGAAGCTACGTTACGTTGAGTGCAGACGGACCTCTAAAGTAGAAAAGCAGATAAGAAAAGGAAAAAGCACTACTCATGACCGATGCTACCATCGGTGAGAAATCTGGGAATACTTCGCGTGTCTAAACGATACTCGCAATCGCGTGAACCCTATCCGCAACTTTGTAACGTACCCCGAAAGCCCCGCGTGAGCAAATTATTAAGTTGCGAACCTGTATCCACCTTCGCAAGAAACCAGGCCACTTCCGGCACTATCACCCGTGCTGGCCGAGGCCTCGTTCCTTGATAATGGCTAAGAAAACTTCCTTATTCAGGCGTTGCGGTTGAACCCCCCTTCTATCACTATCCACCCTTATGACCCAAGGTCACAGGACCCTTAGACCAGTCCGGCCAGACGAGAAGGAGGGGTGTCCAGCCATCTTGCGGCCAGGCATGACCATCCCCACGCTAGTTCAGCGGCGGGTATGGGATCTTGCCACAAGACCTGGACGGGGGTTACATTCATGTTTTACGTGCCTGTATGAAGTGCTGTAACGAAGATGTTGATTTACATGTGGATGCCACCATGTCCTGATGACGGGTGACTAGGGGCTGCTTCCACTAAACTTCCCCGCAACTCCTTAGGGATCCAGAGCATCTCCTTGTACTAAGTATCCAGTTCGTATGTCAGTGCATCGCATTGAATGTAGAAGCGTTTCTTGAAGTAGGGATTCGTGAGTATGGGTGCGGACACCAAAGTCGCCTTACGTTTTTCAAACGCGTTAAGCGCACCGTCTGTCATTTCGAATGTCTTCTGTTTCTGAAGCCATTGCCGACTATATACCCTAGATACTTTATCTCTCTGTAACAAAATTTGCTCTTCTCAACATTAGTGGTAAGCCCCGCTTGTCGAAGACACCTAGCCACTTCTTCTAACGCTCTGATATGCGAATCGAAATCCGGCGGGCAAACCAAGAGGTCATCGAGATAGACAAAGACATATTCTCTCAAACGAGCGGGTATGACTTTGTCCATAAGCCTACACATTCTCTGGGCGGCGTTGCACAAGCCGAACGGCATCACCGTGTACTGGTACAACGGTCATCCGTCTTCTCTCTTGATTTCCCCTTCAGAGGGATCTGCCAGAACGGGTCCTTAAGGTCGATGCCTGAAATGAACTTAGTGTTCTGAAGCCTACTCAATAGTCCCTCTATGTGCGGAAGGGGATAAGCGTCCTTTTTGTTACAGAGTTAACTTTTCTCGAGTCCAGACACAAACGGTTTTTGCCAGGTTTTCGGACCAGTACAACTGGAGAACTCCAGGCGGTATTGCTCTCCTCAATGACTCCTAAGGAAATCATCCGATCCAATAAGAGCTTCTGTATCGCGGGTAAGATTGGATAATGCCTTTGCTTGATGGGAATTTTCTCATCTTCAACCTCGATGGGTAGGTTTTACCCAATCCCAACACCGTGAAAGAGGAAATCCTTGTACTCTCCAGTCGTTGGACTTGATCTAGGTGTTAGTGTCTGGACTGGAGACCTATCCTCCGTCGGCGATGGAACGTCGAGTTCGTTGATAATGTTAGGAGTGACCTTGAATAACCTCCAAAAATCTACCCCTAGGTAAAGCTCTTGCTGTAAATTAGGGACCACGTCAGCTGTTCGGATGTCCGTCGTCATGTTTGTCATCTTTTTGTTGAAACAAAAATACAGTTTAATCCAATAACAAAAGTAAATTAGATTTATTTAATATAAAGGAAAGAGGAAACACGTTTTGTGAACACGAGGTTGAAAAAGTTGTAAAAAAAAGGAAGTGCTACAAATATGATCTGTCAAAGTACAGATAGTAAAATGCTTTTGCTTAAGGCTGTATACACAATAGGATTGCAGTAAGTAAATGTATCTCCAACACTCCTCCTCATTTACACAATGAGACCACATCTATCACGCAGCATCTTGTGTCTTCCAGCTCCCTAAGGTTTCGTAAGCAAATCTGCCAGCATAGATTCCGTTGGGCAATATCTGCATGCAACCATCTTTTTCTTGATAAAATCCTTACGAAATGATAGCGTGTATCGATGTGTTTGGTTCTATTTGGAAAATGTTCCTCTCCTATTAACTTTAAACAACTTTGGTTGTCTTCGAATATAACTGTCGGATCATTAACCATCTGCTGCATATCGGTCAAAATGCGTCGAATACATGATGCTTCTTGACATGCCTCAGATAGTGCGATGAATTCCGCCTCAGTAGACGAGAGTGCTACACAAGTTTGTTTCCGACATGACCAGCTCACAACTCCACCGTTTAGCTTAAATACATAGCCACTATTTGATTTACGACTGAAACTTCGATGAGAGTATCTTTTCTGTTGAATGAATCAACTCTGTAGATCTGCTAGCAACAATAATGTCATCTACGTATATCAGTATGAAGCACCACTCATTTTTATCCTTTTTCGGATAGAGACAAGGGTCAACCTTGCTTTGAATAAATTGTACAGTAATTAATACCGCATGTATTGCCTCATTCCAAGACCTTGCTGCCTGCTTCGGTCCATAGATGCTTTTCTTCAATAAACAAACCAAATGCTCCTTTCCTTCGATTTCAAACTCTGGTGGCTGCCGCATATAAATAGTTTCCTTTAATTCGCCTTTGAGAAACGCTGATTTCGCATCCCAGTGCTGTACCACGTATCTCTCTTTGGCAGAGATAGATAGTAAATGGGTTTTTAATTTGAAAACCCATTTACTTCCAATAGCTGTTCGGTTCTTTGGCATCTCACACAAGTCCCAAGTATTATTATGGTTTAATGCTTCCATCTCATCTTTCATAGCATTGAGCCAACTTTCCTGATGTTTGCTTGACATGACTTCCTTAAAGTTCTTTGGCTCTGACTCGGTACCCTGTACTACGTTCATAACGTCAATTAATTTTATCGGTGGAACTCCTTTATTTGATCTTTCCGATCGTCTTAAGTCATCACTCTGTGGAATGACATCCGCATGACCAATTTCCATACTATCCTGCTGTAGATATGATGCATCCATCCATTCCTCCACCTCTCCCATAGCTGTTCTTTCAAGCGCTCCACCATTCGATTGTACATTAAAGTCGGTTTCGAAATCAACCGATGCAGACACGCCTTGACTTTCTTGAGTATCATGCATAGATGTTCGGATTAGATCCTCATTTTGTGAATTATAATTGCAGTCTACGAACTGAACATCTCGACTTACTACAATTAGTTTTGATGATGGATTATAGCAACGATACGCTTTCGAATTATCATCATAGCCCACAAAAAACATTTGCACAGCAGTTTTGTCTAACTTTTTTCTCTTTTCTGTTGGAACATGGACGAAGCATTTAGAACCAAATAATTTAACATGTTTAATACCTGGCTTCGACCCATTCCATCCCTCATATGGTGTAACTGTTGTGGCTCGGGTTGGTAAACGATTCTGCATATAATTAGCCGCTTTAACCGCTGCTGCCCAAAACATGTACTGCAAACCCGCATCTAACAACATACATCGGGCCATCTCAATCAGCGTCCGATTCTTGCGTTCTGCAACGCCGTTCTGCTCAGGTGTGTATGCTGCAGTATACTGAACTTGAATGCCTTCGCTCTTCATGTATGCGACTGTTTTATGACCAGTATATTCTCCTCCTCGATCTGATCTGATTATCTTCGGCTTCCGTTGAAACTTTGTTTTCACCATTTCCACATACTCTTTCAATTTACAGAAGACCTCAGATTTATGTCCTAATAGGTAAATCACAGTATACCTGGTGAAATCATCAATAAATGTTACCATAAAACGTTTGCCGCTGGTGAAACCGTTTGCATTGGTCCGCAAACGTCTGTATGTATCAAATCAAGTGGGGCAACTGTTTTTGTGTTTGATTGTTTTGGAAAAGGTAAACGGGTTGTTTTTC
This sequence comes from Rhingia campestris, assembly GCA_932526625.1. NCBI lineage: Eukaryota > Metazoa > Arthropoda > Insecta > Diptera > Syrphidae > Rhingia > Rhingia campestris. The sequence continues at coordinate 92,464,969 of OW052183.1, forward strand.
CCTGCAAACATATGTCACATCGACTCTTGATAACACAATCGAACAATTCAACACTTTCTTCCAATCCATTTGAGAACATTTCCTTTACGACACGTGGATCACGATGACCACAAATCCTGTGCCAATAGTGAACACAATCGCCTTTATGTTCAAGTGCCGAATATATCTTGTTTGACTGCCGCAAGTTATAAAGACTGGAGTGCAAATCTCCAACTGCAATTTGTTGACCACCTCGTTGGATTTCACACAGGTCTCGGTTGAACTCGAAGGTCAAATCCTTATCCATCAGCTTTCGTACGGATACCAAATTTTCTCCAATTTTCGGGACATATAAAATATCAGTTAGTTTTACCAAGGACTCTTAATTTTTCTGATTAAGAAACTTTATTATTCCTTTACGGCGCCCTCAAGTTGTCAGCTTATTACCATTAGCAACATATATTTGTTCACGGTGAATTTTATTGAGTTCCTCAAAGAAGTGTATGTCACTTGAAATGTGGCATGTAGCTCCAGAGTCAACTATCCAACCACCTATGTCCTTTGGTACCTTGAACAGAAACTCAGCACTTTTTTCAACTTTGTTTGCCTTATTCGATTGAAACTGACCATTTTTGTTCTTATTTGCCTTAGAGTTCCACTTTTTATACTGAACGAAATCCTTCTTAAAGTGACCCCTTTCTTTGCAGATAAAGCAAGTCTTCCTTTTTGTCGATTATCTTTAAAGCAGACTCTTTGCCCCAGTTGCTTCGTTCCGACGACTGTACTCTCCCAGCAATTTTGATTGCAAATCTCCTTCTGGTCGTGTCTCCAGCGCAGTAATCAACGTATCGTGGCTTCTTGGTTAGCTACTGAGAAGCATAGCAACACTCCAATTTTCTGAAAGCTGCGTCTCACCGATGTCTCTTAATTTGTCAAATAATTCGGTCATTTGATTAATGTGCGCTTGGACATCACCACCTTCATCCAATTTTAAGCTGCAAATCCTGCGCATTAAATGCACCTTATTGCTAAGTGTGCTCTTTTCATGGTACGTCTGTAGTGCCAACCATGCATATCTTGCAGAAGCCGCCCGCCGAATATGAACAATCTGCCCATCTTTCACCAATAGACCAATGAGTTATTAGTTCCGGCTTGAACTTCCATATTGAATAATTTTCATTACCTATTCAGCTTTGCCACATTAAACTTTGCTCCTTCTGACCTTATAGATGCAGGTTATATTTTAATATTTGACTTGAAACTGTGCCCATAACCTGTTGAAACAAAAATACAGTTTAATCAAATAACAAAAGTAAATTAGATTTATTTAATATAAAGAAAGGAGGATACACGTTTTGTGAACACGAGGTTGAAAAAGTTGTAAAAAAGGAAGTGCTACAAATATGATCTGTCAAAGTACAGATAGTAAAATGCTTTTGCTTAAGGCTGTATATACAATAGGATTGCAGTAAGTAAATGTATCTTCAACACTTTTTTAAGGGTATCTGTGAGGTGGGAAGACAGAGACGAGAAGTTCGGAACAAATCGGCGGTACCACCCTGCCATGCCTAAAATTAGCCTAACCTGACGCACATTTTGTGGTACGGAATAGGCTTTTACTGCACATACTTTACCAGGATCTACTTTTAATATTCCTTCGCCAACTATGAATCCGAGATACTTTAGTTCCCGCAGCTTTCAATTTACACGCAACGAGAGTAAGGAGTCGGATATGTTCTTCAAAGGTCGCCGAGAAAACCGACAAATTTTCCAAGCAGACAAACACTTTCTCTCTCAATTCGTGGGGGATGACCTTGTCCATGAGCCTGCTAAGGCTTTGGGGCGCGTTTCATAGGCCAAAGGGCATCACCTTGAACTGATAGAGTACCCTACCGGGGACAGTAAACGCGGTCTTCTCCCTTGAACATTGCTTCAGCGGTATCTTCCAAAAGGCGTCTTTCAGATCCACACTTGAAATGAAGAATGTATCTGAAAGACGTCCTAGCAACCCGTCAATATGCGGCAGTGGGAAAGCATACTTCTTAGTGACCTTATTTAGCTTTCGAACATCCAAGCACATCCGGTTCTTTTCCCCACGTCTCACAAGAACGACTGGAGAACTCCACGAGCTTGAACTTTCTTCAATCAACTGCGCATATAGAAGAGTTTGAACCGCTGGAAATACGGGATAATGACGTTGTTTGATTGGAGGCGCGTCCCCTGTATCGATTTTGTGTTTCATAAGTGATGTTTTTCCCAAGCCTATATTGGCAAAGGACAGAAACATACCTATGGTTCTGTCTAGCTTGGCTGATTCTTCGTCAGTCAACTCGTGAGCCATTGAAAGAACATCACTTTTTGACGGTACATCATTGGTCAAATCCCGTCCCAAGGAAATGCTTGCTAAGTCGAATGTTTTCACGGAGATTTCGGAAATAACATTGGGGCTATGTTAAACTTTTTCCAGAAATCGACTCCGAGATAGAGATTCTTGTTTAGCGAGGGGACAACATAAAATTAAATACTTTCGGTCCTATCTTTAAACTTTACATCACTCTCAATTACACCAACAATATCCTGCTCCTTGCCATCAGCTGTGCTAACGGCCGCTGAAAATGGTTTGTAGCTGATACTATTTTTCAGTAGGAAATCTACGGCACCTGCACCAAAACAACTGATGCACGCCCCACTATCTAGAAGCCATAGCCAATCCTTTTCAAAAATCTTCACCGAAGCGTAAGGACGAGGATCGTACGCTGAACATTGCAACGTTGTTGCCGCGATTGCTTGATACAGTTTTCTCTTTTCCTCGAAACGAGTTCTGAGATTCTGTATCCTTTTTGGCAATGGTGAACTACCAAAAATGCGTCTTTTCGCTTCGTTGTACAGTTGTATCCGTTGGTGCAAGGATTTACTCGGATTGGGGTTAAGGTTTACAACGTTGGCGGTGTTGTTAGTATTGTCTTCGATAGGGGGAGTTGCAGGTCGTTTTAAAATGCTGACAGACAAGGTGAGAAAATTTTATTGGTTCGCCGGATTTGTACTTATCGAAAAATTCTCCCCGGTTGGAGGATTGCTCTTCGGTTGGTTTCCCGAGCATACGGGACATTGAGGAACTGTCGTATTTGGCCGACCACATTTGTAGCAGAAGAGGAATCGTTCTGCAGAGCACTCAAAATAAGTGTGCCCTGGTTCCTTGCAGTTCCAACACTTCAAGGAGCTCGTACTTCTTTGGCGATAATTTACGGCATCTACTTGAGTGTTGGATGAACCGGGTGCTTCTTGGACGAAATTTTCTATCTCATTCACGCTTCGGCGAGGAGGTGGTTGAAATCTTTGCCGGGATACGTCATGATCGCTAATAAACTTTTCGATTGTTCGACATACGAGCACCATTTCGGGGATACTGTGTGCGTTGAACGTAATTAAATTTTCCCCTACCTTGCGTTTAACATTTTGTTTTATAATTTCAATAATTTCCCGGTTCGTTTTAGAAGCAAGAAGTCGAGAGTTTAGCTTTAGCAAGTCTTCGAAAAATTCGTCGAATGACTCATAAGGACCCTGCCATCCCTTAGACATTTTGCGTGAGAGCTCAAAGTCAGACTCTAGAGTGCGGTACTGCTCAATGAGGGCATTGACTAATAATTACTTTTTAAGTACATCCAGAACCACGTTTCAACTTGCCCTGCCACAAAATGATGAAAATAGTTTACCACATCATGCCAGGTCACGCTTTATGAATCCTTGAGCCTCTCTAACCGAAACAAAAAGTCGGAAATCGGGAATAGTAGTTTGAAACCGATGGTTGTTGAGGAGAATGGTTCAGAGCAGTGTTAGTTCATGCAGTTGCATATTGCTAAATGACGTAAGAAGCTCTCCACATTACTGCTCTGTGCCATATGTACTGGATAACAGCAGCTAGCGCAGCTCTTACCAAAGAAACAACTTCCACTTGCATTGCAAGTCTCTCCAAGTTTTCTCCAGTTCTTTGGCACGATTGATACCTACTGTTGCGGAAACTACACCTCGAACGTCTTGCTCGAAATGTTCCGATGTCGTTTCTTCCGGTTGCAAAACCGACTCCGGTATGCACACAGAAGTAGTTGTAAGCTCAGTGTGAATGATTTCTGCCGTACTGACAGTATCCACTGGAAAAGAGTCAAGGGTTACTAGAGCCAGGATTGGACATATTCAATTTTTTTTGTAAGACATTTCCAAAGAATTTTAGATAAATATAATTCTAATAAAATTTTTTTTTTTAGCAATTTCCTATTGCAATTTCAATTTTCGTAACTACCAGCAATCTTAACATTTTCAAATATATTTTAACTCTTTCACGTCTAGTAAAAAAATTAATACTAAGGGTATTCATGCAACGTCGTAATTTTATTACGTGCGAAAGATTATAATTTTACGACGACGTTTCATGAACGACCCTAAAACTGCACCACTAAGTAATGCGGTAACCCACTGAATTCATTCTCATTTTAGTAATTTATTTATTGATAGAATTTTGTTCTTATTGTTCTCTTTCCGTTCTCGATAGTTTTTTTTTCAGTTTAGCGCATACGTTTGATGTGTGAATGTGACTGATTAAATGTCAAAATACCATTTCAAAAGTTTACAACGTTTACCACCGAAGTTTACGCACCCAATTCCTGTGAGAAAATTCCGATATTGTTAGAAAAGATTTCCCACACAAATTTTGACAGTTCATTTATCACGTCGTAATTTTATCACGTTTACAACGTTTACGACGACTTTCCGACGTTGCATGAATACCCCTACTATTTCTGTTACTGGAAAAAATATAGCTAACAGATATATTTATCTTATTATTTTGGATAATTCATGGAATCGAGGATGTGCCGAACAAACTGAAAGGAATTCTAGGAGGTATATACAAATTTATAAAGACTTCCTGCTTTCCACTATGGATGTTATACTTATATATCTGTATCTGAGATGCCGCTGTTATTCATCTGCTAGATGATCATAATGAAATAATTGGTTGCTTTATCTGAGTGCTTTATGTAGTATAAGCCCCGTGAAGTAGCTGACTAAGGTGGTGACTATTGCTACCCACTAAGCGGACTTGACACTGGTACTTAAGCTATCACTTCAGGCAAGATTTTACGCCACAGATACAAATGAAGAAAGAAAATAGCTACATTCTTTAATTGGTCATAAAATCCTAGCAAAAAAATTGTGGACTCACCAATAATTTGTTTGTGTGCATGCGACGCGAAGACAGGGAGTGGTATACGCCTATCTACTGGACATGACACTTGAAGGTATTAAAAATTAAACACTAGTACAACAATTTATAAATGAAAACATTGCAACGGACGCAAATGAGGAATTTCGAACTCATACACCGGACAAGTTAAGATCAATCAATCGGACTAAGAAAAGCGATCTTACTTGTTTAAGTTAAGATCAATAAAAAAAAGCGATCTTACTTATAAGTAAGTTCGATCTAGCAGATACAAACTAGTGAACGCTACTAGGGTTAGTCACTGGTTGTCTGACTAGATCGGGAACACGCGATCTGGGAACACGAGGCCAGATTCAAGTTGCTGCATTCGTTCCACGTTTATACGGTTGTTGCTTGTTTTGAGTTTAATCCCGATTTCAATCGGACGGGGTGGGTCACAGTCGAAATAAATAACACAATGGTGGTTGTACTGCGAGTGATAGCCCCTGAAGTTTACTCCCCAGTCAAAACAATTACGTATACATCGTCACGTCACGTTATGTCATTGTCGAGCTGAAAAGGTCGGCCTTCCCAAGAACACACACACCGTTCGCGTTAAAATATTCAACAGCTCTTGATCTTAAACAAATTTATCCACAAAGAAAATTAAATGAAACCGAAAATTCCATATGAATTCGTGCCCTTTATTAAGAAAAAATATACATACCCTATCTTAATTTTACTTACAAACTTAAAAAAAAGGAAAATAGAAATATAGAAAATGATAAAAGAAAATGCAAAAGAAAGAAAAAACATATGAGAAGGCTACAATCCGCTGTGCGGATCGTTGAATACCCTATCCCATCCTATCCATAAAACTAAAATCCCCAAAAAAAGTGGGCATGGCTAAAAACACGATGTGGAGAAAATAGAAAAAATGGGAACAAATTTACTTTAGCAAAAATGTCTTTTTTTCACTTTTTTTTTTTATTCCACTCACTATTTTATGCTGATAATTTAGCAATTTTTTAAAATCGTCGCTCTCAATTAGTTTAAAAGTTATTCAACAATTAAAATTCGAAAAATTCCTATAGAAATCAACCACTTTTTGACATTTCACACGTACCTGAATGATAAATACGAAGAAGAATATTCCAGTGCAGCATTGCCAGATAAAAAAAAATTTAAATGATAAATAAAAATTCCCAAAATAAAAAATATGTAAATACATATATGAGTATGTGAAGTTGTCTGGCAGGCGCCTTAATCAACAGTGTTTTCGTTAATAGTACCCTGGGTACTATTTTATGCTGATAATTTAGCAATTTTTTAAAATCGTAGCTCTCAATTAGTTTAAAAGTTATTCAAAAATTAAAATTCGAAAAATCCCTATAGAAATCAACCACTTTTTGACATTTCACACGTACCTGAATGATAAATACGAAGAAGAATATTCCAGTGCAGCATTGCCAGATAAAAAACATATGAGAGGCTACAATCCGCTATGCGGATCGTTGAATACCCTATCCCATCCCATCCTTTAAATTAATATCCTCAAAATATAGGCCTTATGGCGATGAAATACAGAAAATGACATTGTCACAATATATTGCTCAGACAGTTTCTCAAAATCTTGTGTGGTTCGACAAAAAACAACGTATTTCTATTGCTAATGCCTAGGGATGGGGTATACAAATGGTTTTTGTAAGAAAACGCCCCCAAAATGTGGGCGTAGGTGAAAATGATCTATGGACAAAATGTTTATATTACCATTGCGGAAGTATTTGCATCAAAAATTTTTTCGAAAGTTTTAAAATTTGGACCAAAAGCGTTTTTAACTAAAAACGCCCCCAAAAAGTGGGCGTGGCAAAAAACTTTGTATGAACGAAATATAGATATTAGGATTGTCTAAATATGTTGCAAAGACACTTTTTTGAAATTCCTTACGGTTTGGCCAAAAAATAAGTTTTTCTAAAAAGGGGGCGTGGCAGTGGGCGGATTTCAAAAATGTTTACACTTGTTCTGCTTCGTCGGCCAGAGAGTCTATATACCAAATTTCAACACTCTAGCTCAAAATTTAAGGCCCAAAAATCGGTGACACACAGACGGACGGACGGACAGACAGACATGGCTTAATCGACTCAGCTAGCGATTCTGAATCGATCCATATACTTTGAGGTATATGTATCGAAATTATTTCTCTATGTTACAAACTTAATGTCAAAACTAATATACCCCCCTATGGGATAGGGTATAAAAATTGAAATGATAAATAAAAATTCCCAAAATAAAATATATGTAAATACATATATGTTAGAGTATACCTAATAACTAACTTGAGATATGGCAGCACTGTGTTATATTGTAGAGAGCTACCCTAGTAAGAGGGCAACACTGTTTTGTTGTATTTGGGGGTTCCCCTAGTAAGAAGGCGACATTGTTTTGTGTTTTAGGGAATTCCCCTAGTAAGAAGAAAAACACTGTTAGACATATCTGTATGCTCAATGAGTCAGTTGATTCGGAGCCGTCGTGGAATGCGCCACAGATTTGTGACAGTGATTTTAAATTTTCTATCATCAGAAGTGGGATAGAACTTCTTAACCTACGAAATAAAAAGAAGATAATTCTATTCGATTGGATACGATATTGTGTTTGAGTGGAAATAATTTTTTTTTTATATTTGTTTGTGTGTGCGCGCGACCAACTATTGCAACAATTAAACAAAGAAATTAATAAAACATAAGAGAAATAATCGCATAGTGTATGACTGTATGAGTATCTTTGTGTATTTGTGTATGTGCCTTTGAACTCGAATCCTGGTCCTTGATTCTTCTTACTCTTCCAAACCAAAACATGGCGAGCGATGGAAAGAAAAGTCTTGCTGATGAAGTAGGCTCTGATGGAGCGATTGGCGGACAACATTTAAATGAGGCGGTGACCGGAGAGCAGTTGGATGATACTCGCTCCGCACAAAATAACGCAGGTGACAATTTTGTAATTACTCTAGATGCTATAAATGAAATTTTACGTACTACACAACAACGTGAAGTTAATGGTTCAGTTGGTTTCCCTTGTTTTGACCCTGACCACTCACGAGTTGATGTTCGCCGATGGTGTGCTGATGTGGATCTAAGGGTACAACGAGATCAATTGTAAAATTTTGACATTATTCCAAGAGTACAGGCTTCATTGTTGGGAAGAGCAAAATCTTGGTATGAAAAGTATGGGTACCAGCACTATGGGTGGACCGACTTACGCGCTTCATTGGTTCATACGTTTTCGAGCGTTGCCGATATCGTAGATCAGCTGCGAACAGTTGTAAATGTCGAAAGTAACGAGTTTGCCACATACAGCGAATTTGTCATAGAAAAGGTTTCCCAAATAAATCGGTTACCATTTGATATACCAGAAGATAAAATTGTCAGAATCGTTGTTGGTTGCATTTCCCAGATAAGTTTAAGAAATTCTCTAACATTCGTCATGCCATCTTCTGTTCAAAGTTTAACTGATCATTTATCCTCTATTAGAGAGAGCCCACATCGTCGACATAATGTCAAAGATTTACGGGGCATTAAACCTTCAATTGTACGTAAAAACAATGATATCGACTTTGTACATAAACGTCCTCGAATGGATGAAGAACGACGTTGTTTTGATTGCGGAAAAGTAGGGCATATTAGAGCCAAATGTCCTCAGAAGATATCTCGGGAGAACAAAATCGAATCTCAACCCGTGAAAATAAAATCACTTAATAATACAGATAAAAACCAAAAGTGTTCATTCTGTGGAAAAATTGGTCATGAAGAAAGTGCTTGTTGGGCTAAGCAGCGAGCTGATCGCAAAACAGTTAATGTTTGTCGCAAAGCAGTTAACATCGAAATGACGACTCCAATCATAATTAAGCATCAAATATATCACTGTTTGCTTGACACAGGTTCTGATTGCTCATTAATCAGGTCAGATATTGCCAATAAAATATCTTCAAAGAAAATAACATCATTCCTTTACATACAAGGCATAGGTAAAGATCCTATTATGTTATCAGAACAAATGGATCTGTTAGTTGAATTTGAGGAAGCCAACGTTGAAATTACTTTTCATATTATTGATGAGAAATACCTAAAGAATGAAATGATTATTGGTAGGGATGTATTGAAGGGCCCATCTTTGATGATTATGGTAAGCAGACATGGATCAACATTGCGGCAAACGGAATCTGCTGTCTGCTTGACTACTCAGGTCAATACCGTACCCGAACTATCGCTCTTAAACCAACAAAATTTACAAACCACTCTAGACAAATATTCAAAAAACATTATTACTGGATTTCCAACAGCAAAAGTTAAGACTGGATCTCTTTCCATTCGCTTACTGAAAGATGCTGCGGTTCACTATCAAGCATACCAAATGTCTAAAAGCGAACGGGATATAACTTCTCAAATAATTAAGGATCTAAAGGCTTGCAATATTGTAAGGGATAGTCAGTCTCCATTCGCCAGCCCGGTGTTGCTCGTAAAAAAGAAAAATGGAGAAAATAGGCTTTGTGTTGATTTTAGGGCTCTAAATAAACTTACTATTAGAGATCGGTACCCCTTGCCTAGAATCCAAGACCAGCTAGATAGATTAAAAGGTAATAGATACTTTACTTCTTTAGATATGGCCTCAGGTTTTCATCAAATTCCTATCGCTGTCGAATCGATAGAGAAAACTGCCTTTATTACACCGGATGGGCATTTTGAATATTTGCGTATGCCTTTCGGGCTTACTAATGCTCCAGCAGTTTTTCAAAGAGCAATCAATACAGCATTGGGAGATCTTAAGAATACGGTTGCAATGGTCTACCTGGACGACGTTCTCATTCCATCAAGAACTGTCGAAGAAGGGCTTAAAAATCTGGATGTTGTGTTAGAGGGCACTTGCATCTAGTGGATTCTCCCTCAACATAGAAAAATGTAAGTTTTTGCCGACCAAAATCGAATATTTGGGACGAGAAATTACTTTTGAAGGTATAAGACCACGTAACAGAAAGATTGATGCTTTAGTAAAGGCACCAACGCCGACTAATGTTAAACAAATACGTCAGTTCATGGGATTAGCTAACTATTTTAGAAAATATGTTCCCGAGTTCGCAGCAAAAACGAGCTGCATAACTGCGCTCACTAAAGTCAATGCTAAATTTGACTGGAATGACGAATGTGAAACAGCTAGGCAATATATTCTACGACAGCTTACATCTCGACCCTTATTAATTATATTTGACCACCAACTCCCAACTGAGCTACACACTGACGCTAGCTCCATTGGATACGGCGCAGTACTTTTTCAGCGTATTGAAGGCCAACTGCATGTAGTAGCATACTATAGTCAGGCTACAAAGACGTATGAAGCCAAATACCATAGCTATGAGCTAGAGACTCTTGCCGTAGTAAACGCGATCAAACATTTTCGTACTTACCTTTTGGGTATCCACTTTGTCTTGGTCACAGATTGCAATGCTCTGAAGGCGACGAAGCAGAAAAAAGATTTGCTACCTCGTATCGCTAGATGGTGGGTACACCTGCAAGACTTTGATTTCGATATCACGTATAGAAAAGGGAAAACTATGGTACATGATGATTATCTTAGTCGTAACATACCTCAAAATAATTGCTATAACTTGAATAGTCTATCTGATACTTGGCTTCACATTGAACAAAGGCAGGACGCTATTGCCAGGGAAATAAAAGACAAACTCAAAGTAGGTGATACAGAAACCAACTCAAAATATATGATTCAAAAAGGGTTATTGTATCGAAAGTTGCAGAGTTGTAATAAACTGTTTGTACCTCAAAGCTGTCGGCTATCATTAATACGAAGATTTCACGAGGACAACTGCCACATAGGGTGGGAAAAGACACTTGATAAGATGAGAGAGCATTTCTGGATGCCATCTATGACACAAAATATAAGAAAGTTTGTCAACTCATGTTTAATTTGCTTAGTTGCAAAAAGACCAAGCGGAAAAAAGCAAATGGAATTGCATCCAATTGAAAAAAAGCCAATACCATTTCATACGGTTCACATGGACTATATGGGACCATTCCATGAACGAAATAAGGACGATCATCGACATATCTTCATTATAGTGGATGCATTCACTATGTTCGTGTTACTTTTACCATGCAAGACTTTACAGACTACGGAAACCGTAAAACACTTTCATAATTATGTGATGTTGTTTGGTGCTCCATCTAAAATCGTAACTGACAGAGGTTCAAACTTTACAAGCGAAGAGTTTCAAAAGCTTTGTGTTTCTCTTGGCACGGAGCAACACCTTATCGCACCAGGAGCTTGTAGAGCAAATGGACAGGTTGAAAGGTTTGTCGATACAGTTGCTAATTTATTACGCACCAATTTGGATACAAACCTGGAATGGACCACTTATGTAAGCCGCGTGCAGTTAGCACTTAACACAACTGCGAATAAGACAACGGGACTATCGCCATTGAAGGTACTAATGGGAATCAGCGGACGTACTCCTGAAATTGGGGCTCTTTTGTCTCAATTGAATATAGAGCCGGAATATGAAGATTTAGCAGCGATTCGAGAACTAGCTGAAGAAAGACTCCAAGAAAATAGTAGGCGCATGAAAGTAAGATTTGATAAAGGCAAATCCAAACCCAGCAAATTGGAGATTGGCGACAAAGTTGTTTACCGTAGTAATCAAATCCGCAAATCGAAATTGGACGTTCACTATAAGGGACCATACGAAGTAGTTGGTGTTCTTCCAAATGACCGGTACAAACTAAAGAAGGACAGTTCCAGAATAGTTGTGGTAGCCACTAGAGAAGTAATACGGCCGATTTGTATTAAATGAGATGGACCCGAAGTAAAAGGTATATTTTTATAGTCTCTTGATTGTTATCATTATACTGTTATCAGATACTATAATGTTCTTTTATATCATTAATTAATTGAACAAGCTTAATATTGCCTCTGAGTCATGATATTTGAAGAAAATCTAGTAATTAAATTATGGACAAGCAGAAGAATGCCTCTGAGCCATATGAAAATCAAACTGTAATAAATTTGTTGGTATGTGTTAAAGAGTTCAAAGATCCGAGCCTCTGAGTTGGTTTTATGAAACTTTTGTTTTACACGTGGTTTATGTAGACAAGCTAAGCTTCAGACGGCCTCTGAGCTATGTTCTCCATGTTGGGGTTTATGAAGACTAAACAAGCAAGGTCCCTTTGAACAGTTTAACTTTTTTGTGTCCGATATGTTTGATATTTGGCTATGGACAAGCATAAAATATTGCTTCTGAGCTATACCATGTAGATCTAGAAATATCATAAGTATATCATAAGTGACGTATTTTGCCTCGCTATTGTTATATAATACAAGATGTGTTGATGTTTTTGTTTTGACAAATGTTTATTAACATTACAGAAGTTGCTGTAAGGTCGGATTGTGATGAACTGGCGAGTGAAGATTTTACATGTTTAAAATGACCATATTGCGGATGATTGCGAATGAAGGCTTTTTTTAAAAAAAAAAAAATGAGTATGTGAGAATGAGTATTAATTTAAACAGGATGTTTTATTTCATCGAGAACGATGAATACTGTAGGATGGCCGTGTTAGAGTATACCTAATAACTAACTTGAGATATGGCAGCACTGTGTTATATTGTAGAGAGCTTCCCTAGTAAGAGGGCAACACTGTTTTGTTGTATTTGGGGGTTCCCCTAGTAAGAAGGCGACATTGTTTTGTGTTTTAGGGAATTCCCCTAGTAAGAAGGCGACATTGTTTTGTGTTTTAGGGAATTCCCCTAGTAAGAAGAAAAACACTGTTAGACATATCTGTATGCTCAATGAGTCAGTTGATTCGGAGCCGTCGTGGAATGCGCCACAGATTTGTGACAGTGATTTTAAATTTTCTATCATATATGAGTATGTGAAGTTGTCTGGCAGGCGCCTTAATCAACAGTGTTTTCGTTAATAGTACCCTGGGTGGCCCGCTTCGCGGGAAAAAAGGATTTCAACTCTCTTTCTGGGGACAGTCCACGCTCACGCAACTTCGTTGCTCCACTCAGGGTATGTAAAGTCGTCAGGCAGGCGCCTAAATGATATAGTGACAACAAATTTTTCAGACTGCTTACAAAACACTGTTACGGTTCTACAAAAGACAAGGTTTTCTCCTGCGTATGTTATGGGGAAGTGTATAAAAATGGTTTTTATATAAAAAAGCCCCCAAAAAGTGGGCGTGGCAAAAAACTTTATATTGAAAAAATATAGATATTACGATTTGTTGTGAGTCTAGGTAAGTCACGGGGGCAACTTCGATGCTGGAGAAGAGGGCGAGGCACGCTTGCGATTGCTCGGCTTTACTCGTCGGACGGGGGTAGTTCTTGCCCCTTCCCCAAACATCCCAGCTCAACAAACATTTTTTTCGTGCCAGAATCAAATATAAATAAAAAAAGAAGAAGAAAGTTACTCTATGTTGACCACGGACGGACTTAAAAGGACTTTAAAAGGAAAAGATAGATTCAAGAAAAGCTGAAAAGAAAATGATCAAAACCTATGTCTATACCACTGAAAAACGATTAGGAAAACTTGTTTTCAATGTTCATCAGCAGTATAGATTCGCCTCGATCCCAAAACATGCCGGTTATTATTGGCAAATGCTGGCCTTCCCACCCTTCAAGTCCTGAAAGACTTCCTATGGCTATCCCTCTGGCCACGTTTATGAGAGATAGCCCCTTAATCACCTCCCAGTCAAAACGTCCTAAAAATTAGAAATCGTAAGTCAATGTCAAGTCCAGTCGTCGTTTGTAAATTGTCATGTCAAGTCATTGTCAATTCACCAATGGACGGCCCGAAACACCGTCCACACACCACCAACGAATAGTGATTTATTCACTCAACATCTAATTGACTGTAACAATACGAGCAATTGTAATAACCATACATTATTTATTATAAGAAAATCATAAGAATAAACTATATATCTAAATAAAGGATTTCTGTTTTTAAAAGAGAAAAAACAACTAAAAATTCATACATATCATAAAAACTATTACTCACGAAGATCTGCCGGCAGCACGTAGAGGTGAGACGCTGAAACAATGCCAATTCGGCTTATACGCGCACAAAAAAAATGCTTAGCACAGTAACAGAGATAAGGGAAGTTAAAGAGATACCAAACTTCTGGATTTGCCTACAAGCTTGAACTCACCAAAAACCATAACTCAAACATGTGTGCGTTAGTTATGGTATTCACCAATTTTCTCCAGTTTTCCACCTGCTCTTCACCGACCTTTCCTAAAAACTTCAGCCAAAATAGGGGAAATTTGTTGTGTCATCACAAAGTTATGGTTTTCCACCACAAAGTTACGGTTTTCCACCACAAAGTTACGGTTTTCGAACTGCGCATGCGCAAGTGAGTGCATCCGACAAAAAATATATGAACTCAGAAACTCAACCACTTCGCATCTGTAGAGAATCGTTAAAACCTTTAACCAATATTAAATTTCTTTACATTCGGAAAAATTAGAGGAAATTCTTGAATAAATTGCAACCAAAAATAATAAAAGAGAAATCAGTATTCTCCGGTGTTTTATTCGATATTTTTACAATTATTTTATTATTTTAGTTATTGTAAGAAAAAAACATGTTTTCTAAATAAATACAAATTAAACCGTTGAAACTGATTTAAACAAATTACACGTAAACTACATTATACAACTTTTAAATGCGTTTATTTTTTAACAAATTTTATCAGAGCTATAAACAAACGTTATTTGCAGCCACTAATTCATCTCTATAATTCAGAAAAATAATTTACTTATCGAAATGAAATTTCAAACTGACATAAGGAAGCAAGTAGGTAGGAAATCGAGATTTTCCAAAGTGATCTAGATCAAAATAAAATCAATTTTATTTCCAATGGAAATGAAAACTTATGTCCCAATCGAAATAGCTTACAGTCGTGTTACCCACGCAGGGGGATTCTAAATATTTTTCACTTCCAATTCAATACAGAAAGACAATTACACTTTATTAACTCTTAACCAATACAATTACGTTGTTTGCGCGAGATTAACCACTTGAAGAGAGAGCGAGAGAGTAATCATCGGTTTTAAAAAAAAAAATCTTATAATCCTCTAAAGCACAAGTTATCCAATCTGTTGAACAACCGAAAATTGGACACAAAGAAGTGGGAAAGAATGTGCAAAATAGTTTCCAAAAATTAAGATAGTAAATAAATAAAACTTCTCATAGAATTCATTGCTGGAACTGTGTGCCTTAAAAGTCTTATTTATACTTGTTTACATACCTATACTCTACTCAACAAAAAAACAAAACTAAAATTCCAATTGACATCATCTTTTCGCCAAATTTCAATTTAATTCCTAGTTAATTCACCTACTTCCATGAATTAGTAGATTTTATGTTACAAAATAAAAAATAAATTATAATTAATTTGGTACAAAACACCTTTCCAGGTCCAGGTATTATTGTGATTGTTTAGTAGTTTCATTCTACCATCACCACCAGCATGCACTTTGTGGATATTTAAAGTGTACGGATTCATTTATGAGGCTCTACCCTGCAATGTTCCAATCGTGTGGCAAGGGCCCACGCCCTGAATTCAAGCCGGGATCTTATTGGATTTGGCGATTGTCTCGACGTTTGCGAGACTCAACTTTAACAAGTTGTGTGTCTATATTTAAGTTATGAGTTAGTTATAGGTTAGTTATGTGTTAGTTATAGGTTAGTTATAAGTTAGTTATGGGTTAGTTATAGGTTAGTTATGAATTAGTTATAGGTTAGTTATATATTAGTTATAAGTTAGTTATAAATTAGTTATAGGTTAGTTATGAGTTAGTTATAGGTTAGTGCTTTTAATACCACAGTAAGCGTTGAGGTGTTCATGATGTCAGGAGTAAATAGGGGATTAGTATTTAAACTACATACGCAATCACCTAACAAAAAAATAAATAACTATGCTATTAAAATAAATACTTAAACCTAAAAATAACTAAACACACAAATTTAATAAATTAGAAAATAAATAGATACATTCATACAAACATAGATACTTAACCCTAATATCACAGTAAGCAACGTGTGTGCTCCAAACACCGCATAGTATGGTTCAAACCTGATCGCATCGTGTACTACACTCCTTAAAGAAAATGCTGCGTCACTCACGTGTTTGTCCCAATCCCGTTGATCTTCTTTAAGGTATGACCTTATCTTAGACAACACGGATCGGTTCACACGTTCTGACGCATTTGCTTGAGGAGAGTAGAACGCGGTGCGAACATGCCTGACTCCATACTTTTGCAAAAGGTTTGCGAACATTTCAGATACAAATTGTTTTCCATTTTCTGAATGGATATATTCTGGGACACCAAAGATATGGAATACGCTTTCTTCTAGATATTTCACTTCCTCAGCTGCCGTTGCTTTTCTAATCGGTTTTAAAAACACAAACTTACTAAGGTGGTCTAAAACTATGAAAATATGTGTATGTCCGTTTTGCGTTCGTGGATATGGTCCTAGGAAGTCGATATAAAGTCGTTGGAAAGGTCGCTCCGTTATAGTCTGTTGTCCCATCGGCGCGCGGTCGAGATATCACATTTAAGGACTTATTGCACTTACAGATATCACAGATTTTAACGAAGTTTTGGACTTCGGTAGTGTAATGTTCTTTTTCGGAGTGGACGCGTGTATGGTAAAGAACACTGGAAGGTTCGGAAAACGGAGAGTAAAAATGCACGACTGGTTGCTTAGACTGTTGCTTCAATACTGCTTTGCTTTATTACACTTCGACTTAGACTATGACAGTAAGTGTTATATTCTTATGTATGTGTTATAATAGGTAATAGAGGATAGGTAGGTATGGATGGGGAAGTAGTTAACATGTATTATTAATAAGTATAATAGTGTATAAGACTTATATAATATAGGAGTTTAAAGAGAGTGTGTTATTTACACACACCTCCCCTTTTTAGAAAAAGAATGATATTAATCTGAAAGATATTTTAGAAATCTTTTATCTTTATATACAAATTTAGTTCAATATATTTACTTAATTACTATTATAAAATAAAAAATTATGTATTTTAAATAATTATACTGAAGAAAGAATATATAAATAATATACATGGACATAGGTATGGTTTTTTTTTTTTTTTTTTTTTGTAATGTGTTTCAATATCTTAAGTGAACCTTTTCAGTCTGTTTTTATGTACTTCAAACGTCTTTTTGTTTTTGTCTTCTAATAAACAATTTTTATTTTTATCTATACCTACAACCGTATATGGTCCTTTAAATGCGTTAGCTAACTTATGTCCTGCTGTGTTTTCCAACAAGACTAAATCTCCTAGTTGTAAAGATATATCGTTTACGTTCTTGTTATATTGAATTTCCTGTCTTAACTTTGCTTCATCAAGTAGTTTTTGAGCTCTTGAATTTTGTTACGGCAGCCCTTCGTCGGTAGCTTAAACAACACACAAACAAACAAAATAAAACTATAAAACCGAATTACTCACGACTTAAATCACATTTAATGAAGTCATAAAATACATAATTCATAACTAACTACCAACCCCATTTCCACCAACCCCTTCCAACTAACACCATCCTTCCGTCTCCTATCCAAGATCCACATCCAACATCGAAATCCCAGTCAAAAACCTATAAAAAAATTTAAAACCAATATGAAATTAATTACCACTTGTCATACCCAAGATATTCTGTCACACACGATCTGCAGCATGATCCAGTTCATCACACACCTGTGAAATATAAAAAAAATATGTTTTTATCAAAACAACCGAAAACACTTAATTGAATTAAATAATAATGCACTTACCCACAATAAACGAATTCGATGCGCATTGCACATCAATGCGTTTAGCTTGTTTACATTTTTTTTTTGACGTTTTTTTTATTTCTTTTGTGTTATCTTTTGCCCTTCTCATTCGGCGAAGAGAACTTTCTTTCGCCGAATTCGAAGGCAGTTGTGCTGTGTGTGGTAGGTTTCATTTACTGTGGTAAGACTTATTATTTGAATATTAATATTGTTATGTCTATATGTATGTTTATTTTTATTGATATTATGATTATATTTATATTTATTTTAGAAATTGTGCTTGTTAGGACTAGTCACTTATGTATTTAGTTTATTTTACAAAGCATTAGACCAATTAAGTCTTGAATCCGTCTACCAGCTTATTGTGAACTGGTCACATAAAAATTAACGAAGATGGGCGAATTAAGATTAAAATCATGAGAGAAAAGGAGAAAGCTCCACTCTGACAACTAGGCCAAATAAGGAAAATTAGAAAAAGGAAAAGGAAGAGAAGAGAGACATTTTTTTTTATAAGAATGAAGAAAGAATATCTAATAAAGAAAAAACAAGAGGGGAGGGAAAGATATAGTGGAGTCAAATTCAAGAGATGAGAACAGCTATTCCATTACCGCTCCGAAAATCATCAGCTGGTCGATGCCCTTTCTTTTCTAACAGAGCACGACAAGAAAGAGGGTCAAGGCAAAGACAGCTGATCTGACTGGAATACCTTTTTTTTTTTAATTGCTACAGTAGCACTAAAAGAATTGTGCCACTATATCTGGGTGAGTTGAGATTTTTCGGTGGGATTTATTTAAAATGACTAAAGAAAAATTATATTTAGATTTTGGCGGGTGATCAATCGACGGAGCACTTTTCCTTGGAAAAGTTTATGAGGGCCTATATAAGGCAAATTTGATTTTAATTGGAGCAGAGGTAGGTTCATCGTTTTCATTTTTTTAGTGCGATAAATAACCCCTTCATTTGTGCGTAGGCATCGTGGAATTAATTGCTGGTCATTTTCGAGCCTCTGCTAAATTGCTAGTGGGTGGTTTCCTCCAACAAAAGGACTCAATAAGGACCGGTGTAACGGCCTTAAAACGGGCTACTAATAGCTGTAAGTGGGTGCCACACAGCCAAGAACAAGGCACACTTATCAGAGTCCAACAAAAGGGTGTCCGGAAGTGAAATCTCCACAAAGTGAAATTTTTTTTTAAAAGTGCTCTAATCACTATTTAAAGTGGGTGCTTCGTCACCGCCATAATCGTATACATATACATTCACATGTGTATAAAGACAATTTTACAGAAAGTGATAGCTAAGAACAATCGAATCAAAAAAAATTTGAAATTTGTTTAGTCGTAAATTTAGTTTTAAGTAATTTAATTTGAAGCATTGAATTTGGTCCCTTCTGGACAATCTTAATGATAAGTAGTGTAAGGTCATTTCTGGTCTTAGTATTTTATTGTGCGCGTTATACCACCATTGTGGAGCATCCTGTATACTCCTTCTTCAGTGCTGCCGGCAGAACTTCGGGGGATTAAAACAAGGTAAACGTGAGTAATAGATTTAAGTGCTCTTCTTTAATGAATTTGAGATTTTATTAAATAAGTAGTATTAAGAACAGAAATTTCCGGTTTTCTTTGATAGTTTTAGTTTTTTTGTTTTGAATAAATAATGTTTAATTGCTATAAAAAGATAAATTTTCGTAGTTGATTAATTTTTATAAGATGATGGAATAGATCCTTTTCGATGGTGGTGTGTGGACGGTGGGCGGGCCGTCTTTTGGGGTTTGACCTGACATGACAGGACAATGACTAACGACGACAGGATGTGACAAAGACTTTTTTTTTTACATTTCAGGATATAGATTGCGTCTGATGAGTGGTCAAGGGGCTATCCCTCGCAAACGTGGCCAGGGGGATAGCCATAGGAAGTGTCGCAAGACATAAAGGGTGGGAAGGCCAGACTCTGCCGACAACATCCGGTATATTTCGGAATCGCGACGAACCTCTTCGATAGAAAGATACTAGGAACGAGTTTATCGTGTTTAGGTTATTTTAGGATTAGATTAGGATTATTATTAGGCTATAAACTAATACTCTTTGTATTCGTTTGATTAGATTAGGTTAGTTTTGTAGTATCGCGGTCGTTTTCCTGGTATCTTTCAGTCGGATTGGCATAGGCTTTTGATCGTTTCTTTTACTCTGTTTACTTACTTCTATCCTTTTCCTATGTAGAGTCCTTTATATCCGTCCGTGGTCAAATTAACGTAGCTTTCTTCTTCTCTTTTGTTTTTTTTTGGCACGAGATAGAAATGTTTGTAGAGCTGGGATGTTATGGTGAGGGGGCAAGAACTCCCCCGTCCGACGAGTGTAGCTGAGCAATCACTAGCGTGCCGCGCCCTTCTCACCAGCATCAAAGTTGCCCCCGTGGCTTACCAAGTCTCACAACAATGGCGCCCAACGTTTTTTTTTTTTGGCTAAGAGGCCGAATTGTAACTCCAAGGGGACGATTTCCAACTTAGAAGATCGTTGCCTTGGATTTACAATAGCCTCGTCGAGATTTTTTTATACAAACTTTTTTTCTTTAAATTTTACTTTCCTATCTTTTCTCTTTGATCAAATGTCGTTCAAGCTATTGATTTCAGATATGTCTGAAGGTGGCTGTCCGATCCTTAGGCTAATAGCCAATGGATTTAGTGAGGTAGCTGGATGGCTGTTCTAGAATCGATAGCGGGCTAGAGTGGAGAGTCCAAACTGCTAGCTGCTGCCCCAACAGATAAAGGCCTAGGCCTTATCTTTGGTGAGGCGTGAGCGGTAGGATTCGATGCTTTGGCCGTGTTGGAACATAGCCGAAATTACCCCAGCCATCCTGGTTTTTGGCTAAGCCAGATACCTGTGTGGTAGGGGTGTAATGGAAATGCTTCAACACTCGTCGTAATTCCGAAATAGCAGTCGCAATCAAACGAGACTTAGGGACTTACATTACGAACCGATACAGGACAGACAAACAAATTCTCCAAAATGATTGGAAAACCCGTCGTAAAAGTCTACACACCACTACGAGCTTATTATCAACATAAATATCTACAACGTCAACAAACGAATTTTCTTTACAGCGTTAAACATTATTTATAATTAAATATTATTTAAAGCAAACATTTTTATTTGAAGTCTTTGGAATTTGCCAACAGGAATTTTTTTAATTACATTTTTATTTTGATATATTTAAACAATTTTTTTGAAATATTTTTGAATTTTTTTGAAATATTTTTGAATTTTATTGAAATATTTTTGAATTTTTTTTGAATTTGATTTGATCTTACCGCTGGTATTGCTCAGGAGTCGGCATAAGGCCAACAAGTTTTTTTAATTTTCCTTTTCGACTAGAAAAAGCAAACGAATTTTTTTTGAATTTCAATGGGGGACTCAAATAAGAGGTCCGGGGCGATCCCAAAACGCATGGGTTTTGAGGCTTCCAGTGAGCTCTCTGGGATTGGGGATTTTGAGGGCAGTAGCAGAGGTTTCGAAGGGCTGGGCCATAGGCGAAACGCACTGGAAGATGGTGCGAATTGCTTATGGAGTGATCCCGGGGTAAACCCGAGGAGAGTAGAACAGGGGACGAGACGACAGAGGGTTGACACTCATACACTAGATATGACAGACTTAACGCTCTACTCTTACGATTTTATGGGGTTTAGCCCCGATGACCAGACAAAACGCCGAAACGAACACCATACACAAGACACGACAAACGCGAAGGTAGTTCCTCCTATGAAAGTGATTCAGGAAGAATCCGGGAGTGAACCCCAAGCTCTGTCAATAGACAACCAGGACTTACGACATGAAACCACCAAACGAACTTCAACAAACAAACGCAGACCCATGGAACGACAAGATGCTACGAACCAAGGACAAGAGTCACCCTCCAACAACGAATACAGAACAGAAAAGGAACGAATAAACAGAAAGCAACTAACGTATGATACGGACGATGACGTAGTACGAAAACAAGCACAAAAAGAAGACGAACAAATAACAATGAAAATACATGAAGTGGTCTCTAGTGCTGTAAAGGAGAATCAGGCTAAAATGATGTCAGTCTTTGAGCTATCGATGAAGAGTTTAATGGTAACTTTTCAGGATAGCTTAAAGACTGTTAACGATAAGATTTGCGGCTTAGAGGACACCTTTGCAACACAAAGAGACTCGCCAAATGTGACAGACAGACAATCTACTATGACAAGGGACAATCACAGAACGCCAACAACAACACCACCGATAGACAGAACTAGACAATCTACTAGGGCAGACCACTTAACCGCTAGAGATACGGGCAGAAAAATTGAAATGCCCATACACAAATGGGGGGTTAAATTCGACGGTACTTCGAAGACGATGTCCGTCGAAAGCTTCATTTTTAGAGTCGAAACTCTCCAAAGGAAAAGTGCTATATCCGATGATCATTTGTTCGACCAATTCCACCATCTTCTTTCGGGTCCAGCCGAAAAGTGGTATTGGCAATTCTTGGAAGAAAATGAGAGCGACGAAAATCTCAACTATCACGACCTAAAAGCTAGTTTACTGAAGCAGTTTAGGCACAATAAGAGGGACCATGAGATTTTAAGAGCGATAATGGAACGTAAGCAGCTACCCCAGGAATCATACGACGAATTTTATTCTGACATACGCGCACTGACACTTCAAATGACAAACCGACCACACGAACTCGACCTCATCGACATTATAAGACAAAATGTAAAGGACCGAATCGCCAACTTGATATTTGGCTGCTCGATTATATCAATACAGGATTTACGAGAACAATGTCGACGAGCAGAACGACATCTGACAAGTCGAGAAGTGCGCTTTAGACGAAACGTGAACGAACTTGGCGAGCATTTAGATTGTGGGACAAAAGACGATTCACAAGACAACATAGAAGACGAAGGTCTGGAGATTGCCGCCGTCCACTCGCATCGAACAAACCGACCGACAAAATACTTTAATTCAGACAATACGAATAGGACTGAACGAACAAATACCAACCGAGCGGACACTTACAGGACAACTACAGGGACGACAATTCCACCGGCATGTCCTTCTAACTTCCACACACTAACCTGTTTTAGTTGTGGCCAAGGAAATCTTAGCTTTCAGTGTCTTCGGTGCCAGGAAAACAAGATGGTCGGTGGAGCCTCCGGGAGCAATCTGCCGATGACCGGAACTGTCCCGGCGAAGAAGGAAAGCTCGGAACCATCACCATTTTAAAGAGTCCTTTGAGCAATACAGATTCTTCCACCAAAAATCCTGCTCCTCAACGGAAAAGCCTTCACCAAAGAATCTTGGACTACAACCTTGCCCGTAAAAGAATTTTTGGTGAA
This sequence comes from Rhingia campestris, assembly GCA_932526625.1. NCBI lineage: Eukaryota > Metazoa > Arthropoda > Insecta > Diptera > Syrphidae > Rhingia > Rhingia campestris. Next base: position 92,488,370 of record OW052183.1, read on the forward strand.
GAAGTGACATGGCCGGTGGGAAAGAAAAGAAATTATATTAAAATAAGTAGGTTAAGGGAAAAGTGCAATAGACATAAACGCCGATTACATAAAATTTTAGCTTCTGTGATAACGGTAAATGACGATAACAGACCCTACGCGAAGGTAAGAGTAGGCGAAGAAGAGATGGTAGGGCTGTTAGATAGCGGAGCGTCAGTCAGCTGTTTAGGTAAAGGAGTATTAGAACTTTTAGACAGACATGAAATAACGATGACTAAAATGACGACCGACATAAGAACAGCTGACGGGAAACACCAACAAATTTTAGGACGATTCAAAATTCCAGTCTCCTGGGGTAGCCAATTACACGAAATGGAACTATATGTTGTTCCATCCTTGCAACAGGCGCTATATCTTGGTGTAGATTTTTGGAAGTTATTCAAGGTCGCTCCCAATATCATTGAAGAGTTAGACACACCCTCGTCTACGAAGGTGGATTCGCCATTACAGGAACTCTCACCAGCACAGAACGCTGAGCTAGAGAGAGTAAAACGGCTCTATCCTTCTTTTGCGGTGTTGGGATTGGGTAAGACTATGTTCGAAGAACATGTAATCGAGGTGGATGATGAGAAAATGCCCATAAAACAACGACACTACCCTATCTCACCCGCAATACAAAAATTGCTCTATGACGAGCTTGATAGAATGCTCTCTCTTGGCGTAATAGAGGAGAGCAATAGTGCCTGGAGCTCACCGGTAGTGCTGGTGAGAAAACCTGGTAAGAATCGATTATGTCTAGATTCACGGAAAGTGAATTCTGTGACAAAGAAAGATGCTTACCCGCTTCCCCACATTGAAGGTCTTTTAAGCCGCCTTCAAGATACAAGATACATTTCGGGTATCGACCTTAAAGACGCATTTTGGCAGATTCCTCTGGAGCCCAAATCAAGGGAGAAGACAGCCTTCACAGTCCCTGGACGACCGTTATACCAGTATACGGTAATGCCGTTCGGACTGTGTAACGCCGCCCAGAGAATGTGTCGGCTCATGGACAAAGTCATTCCCTCTCGTTTGAAAGAGAATGTCTTTGTCTACCTCGATGACCTCTTGGTTTGTTCTCCGGATTTCGAATCACATGTCAAAATGCTTGATGAAGTAGCAAAATGTCTAAGGATAGCGGGTTTGACCATTAATGTGGAGAAGAGCAAGTTTTGCTATCGAGAGATTAAGTATCTTGGATACATTGTAGGCGATGGGTGTCTAAGGACGGACCCCGATAAGATATCGGCGGTCGAAGATTTTCCGATTCCCAAGACTCCCAAGCAACTCCGTCGATTTCTGGGTATGACAGGGTGGTATAGAAGGTTTATACCAAATTATGCCTCCTTGTCTGCTCCAATGACTGACTGCCTTAAGAAAGGACAAACATTTTCAATGACTGACGTAGCGCTACACGCGTTTGAACAACTTAAGGCAACCTTGGTGTCCGCACCAATACTAACAAATCCGGACTTTTCGAAACGCTTCTACATACAATGTGACGCTTCAACAACAGGTGTAGGAAGTGTGCTATTCCAGATGGATGCGGAGAATAACGAACGACCGATAGCGTTCATGTCCCAGAAGCTTAATTCCGCACAGCGGAACTATAGCGTAACGGAACTTGAATGCTATGCGGCCGTTCTGTCGGTAAAGAAGTTCAGGGCCTATGTGGAGGGTTTACCTTTCACTATAATTACCGATCATGCAAGTCTGAAGTGGCTGATGACACAAAAGGACCTATCTGGTCGATTGGCCAGGTGGAGCCTTAAACTTCAGTGCTTCGACTTCATGATCGAACATAGGAAGGGTACCCAAAACGTAGTTCCTGATACTCCCTCGCGCATTCATATGGAAGAGCTTACTACAGACACCGAAATTCTGCAGGTTGACCTTGATTCTCCATACTTTTCTTCGGAAGAGTATGAGGAATTGAAGAAAACCGTAACAGAAAACCAAGACAGACTACCCGACACTTGCGTTTCAGACGGGTTTGTATATAAACGAACAGACATACGGACAGGTGACGCTGTACAGGACGACCGAGCATGGAAGCTCTGGATCCCGAAGGAGTTGCGTGGAAGCCTTGTGGAATCAGCACACTACTCGCCAGCCTCAGGCCATGGCGGTATTCACAAGACTTTGGCCAAACTTCGGCAAACTTACTTTTGGCCAGGAATGGTATCCGACGTTCAAACTTGTGTTAAGTCTTGTGAGGTTTGTAAGTGCTGTAAGCCACTTAATATGATTTCCCGACCGCCGATGGGTCAACAGGTGATTACGGAGCGACCTTTCCAACGTCTATACATTGATTTCCTAGGTCCCTACCCCCGTACAAAGACAGGAAACACCCATATATTTATAGTCCTAGATCATTTTTCTAAGTATGTGTTTCTAAAACCCATTAAGAAGGCAACGGCGATAGAGGTAGTAAAATTTTTAGAAGAAAGCGTATTTCATACGTTTGGTGTACCTGAGTACATACATTCTGACAATGGCAAGCAGTTCGTATCTGAACTATTTGCCAGCTTCTTAGCAAAATATGGAGTTAGACATGTCCGCACCGCATTTTACTCTCCTCAAGCTAACGCTTCGGAAAGAGTCAACCGATCGGTGTTGGCCAAAATAAGGGCATACATCCAGGGAGACCAGAAAACATGGGACCAACATGTAAGTGACGCAGCGTTTTCTTTGAGGAGCGTAATACATGATGCGACTAAATTCGAACCATATTTTACTGTGTTTGGTACACACATGATCCAACATGCTAAATCATACGAGCTCTTACGCAAACTTGACGTAATAAAAGATATGACGACCGATGTAATCGAGAAAAATGATAGATTAGAATTGATACGGACAAAAATTTTCGATAACTTGAAGTTATCTCATGACAAGGCAACGCGAATTTATAATACCAGGAGTAGAGACGTAAAGTATAAGGAGGGGCAGATAGTTTTTCGACGAAACTTTAAACAAAGTAGTCAACCAGAAAACTATAATGCCAAATTAGGCCCCAAATTTATTAAATCTGTGATATTAAGGACTATAGGCAATTCCCTGTATGAAGTAGGAAATCAGAATGGCGAAAAAGTGGGTGTTTTTCACGCCAAAGATTTACACGTATAAGTGCAATAAGAAACTGACGCACTCTATCTGTCGTTGCCCGATTGTCTGTGATATGTATGTAGTATTCAAGTAGTTTATTTATTCAAATATTTAATAATCATCAACTATTTATTTTCCCGTGTCTGTATTGATTATGTTATTTACACCTTTATGTTTTCCATGTTATTTATTTATTTATCTATTTATTTATTTATCCTTTTATTTATTTAGCTATTTATTCATTTATTTACACTCTAGTTTATTAAGGGCCATCTGTGATAACATTAACTGTGATAGATTAGTTTAGTTCATATTTTTTTTTTTACTATTTTCCAAGTGTGTTCAACTATTTGCCCGGTTAGCAATCAGGGTAAAGCAATGATAACTCAGGAAGTGGGCCCTTGCCACACGTTGTTGCTTAAATTCCATCCCACCTCAGTACTGGTCGAAGGTCTATTCCGTTTTTTTTTACGAAATCGGAGAACTCCCGACCACTCGTACTCCGTTTCGAGCCTGTTACGGCAGCCCTTCGTCGGTAGCTTAAACAACACACAAACAAACAAAATAAAACTATAAAACCGAATTACTCACGACTTAAATCACATTTAATGAAGTCATAAAATACATAATTCATAACTAACTACCAACCCCATTTCCACCAACCCCTTCCAACTAACACCATCCTTCCGTCTCCTATCCAAGATCCACATCCAACATCGAAATCCCAGTCAAAAACCTATAAAAAAATTTAAAACCAATATGAAATTAATTACCACTTGTCATACCCAAGATATTCTGTCACACACGATCTGCAGCATGATCCAGTTCATCACACACCTGTGAAATATAAAAAAAATATGTTTTTATCAAAACAACCGAAAACACTTAATTGAATTAAATAATAATGCACTTACCCACAATAAACGAATTCGATGCGCATTGCACATCAATGCGTTTAGCTTGTTTACATTTTTTTTTTTGACGTTTTTTTTTATTTCTTTTGTGTTATCTTTTGCCCTTCTCATTCGGCGAAGAGAACTTTCTTTCGCCGAATTCGAAGGCAGTTGTGCTGTGTGTGGTAGGTTTCATTTACTGTGGTAAGACTTATTATTTGAATATTAATATTGTTATGTCTATATGTATGTTTATTTTTATTGATATTATGATTATATTTATATTTATTTTAGAAATTGTGCTTGTTAGGACTAGTCACTTATGTATTTAGTTTATTTTACAAAGCATTAGACCAATTAAGTCTTGAATCCGTCTACCAGCTTATTGTGAACTGGTCACATAAAAATTAACGAAGATGGGCGAATTAAGATTAAAATCATGAGAGAAAAGGAGAAAGCTCCACTCTGACAACTAGGCCAAATAAGGAAAATTAGAAAAAGGAAAAGGAAGAGAAGAGAGACATTTTTTTTTAAAAGAATGAAGAAAGAATATCTAATAAAGAAAAAACAAGAGGGGAGGGAAAGATATAGTGGAGTCAAATTCAAGAGATGAGAACAGCTATTCCATTACCGCTCCGAAAATCATCAGCTGGTCGATGCCCTTTCTTTTCTAACAGAGCACGACAAGAAAGAGGGTCAAGGCAAAGACAGCTGATCTGACTGGAATACCTTTTTTTTTTTAATTGCTACAGTAGCACTAAAAGAATTGTGCCACTATATCTGGGTGAGTTGAGATTTTTCGGTGGGATTTATTTAAAATGACTAAAGAAAAATTATATTTAGATTTTGGCGGGTGATCAATCGACGGAGCACTTTTCCTTGGAAAAGTTTATGAGGGCCTATATAAGGCAAATTTGATTTTAATTGGAGCAGAGGTAGGTTCATCGTTTTCATTTTTTTAGTGCGATAAATAACCCCTTCATTTGTGCGTAGGCATCGTGGAATTAATTGCTGGTCATTTTCGAGCCTCTGCTAAATTGCTAGTGGGTGGTTTCCTCCAACAAAAGGACTCAATAAGGACCGGTGTAACGGCCTTAAAACGGGCTACTAATAGCTGTAAGTGGGTGCCACACAGCCAAGAACAAGGCACACTTATCAGAGTCCAACAAAAGGGTGTCCGGAAGTGAAATCTCCACAAAGTGAAATTTTTTTTTAAAAGTGCTCTAATCACTATTTAAAGTGAGTGCTTCGTCACCGCCATAATCGTATACATATACATTCACATGTGTATAAAGACAATTTTACAGAAAGTGATAGCTAAGAACAATCGAATCAAAAAAAATTTGAAATTTGTTTAGTCGTAAATTTAGTTTTAAGTAATTTAATTTGAAGCATTGAATTTGGTCCCTTCTGGACAATCTTAATGATAAGTAGTGTAAGGTCATTTCTGGTCTTAGTATTTTATTGTGCGCGTTATACCACCATTGTGGAGCATCCTGTATACTCCTTCTTCAGTGCTGCCGGCAGAACTTCGGGGGATTAAAACAAGGTAAACGTGAGTAATAGATTTAAGTGCTCTTCTTTAATGAATTTGAGATTTTATTAAATAAGTAGTATTAAGAACAGAAATTTCCGGTTTTCTTTGATAGTTTTAGTTTTTTTGTTTTGAATAAATAATGTTTAATTGCTATAAAAAGATAAATTTTCGTAGTTGATTAATTTTTATAAGATGATGGAATAGATCCTTTTCGATGGTGGTGTGTGGACGGTGGGCGGGCCGTCTTTTGGGGTTTGACCTGACATGACAGGACAATGACTAACGACGACAGGATGTGACAAAGACTTTTTTTTTTACATTTCAGGATATAGATTGCGTCTGATGAGTGGTCAAGGGGCTATCCCTCGCAAACGTGGCCAGGGGGATAGCCATAGGAAGTGTCGCAAGACATAAAGGGTGGGAAGGCCAGACTCTGCCGACAACATCCGGTATATTTCGGAATCGCGACGAACCTCTTCGATAGAAAGATACTAGGAACGAGTTTATCGTGTTTAGGTTATTTTAGGATTAGATTAGGATTATTATTAGGCTATAAACTAATACTCTTTGTATTCGTTTGATTAGATTAGGTTAGTTTTGTAGTATCGCGGTCGTTTTCCTGGTATCTTTCAGTCGGATTGGCATAGGCTTTTGATCGTTTCTTTTACTCTGTTTACTTACTTCTATCCTTTTCCTATGTAGAGTCCTTTATATCCGTCCGTGGTCAAATTAACGTAGCTTTCTTCTTCTCTTTTGTTTTTTTTTTGGCACGAGATAGAAATGTTTGTAGAGCTGGGATGTTATGGTGAGGGGGCAAGAACTCCCCCGTCCGACGAGTGTAGCTGAGCAATCACTAGCGTGCCGCGCCCTTCTCACCAGCATCAAAGTTGCCCCCGTGGCTTACCAAGTCTCACAACAATTTGCAACTTGCAATCGAAATTTAACTTCTTTTTCGTACGAGTTGTAAACTGGGTCTATAATTTGTTCTTCTAAGAATTCGAAATTGTGCGGAAGTTTTCCAAAAATCAATTCGAATGGGCAGTACCCATGGACAGTTGATGGAGTTGTATTGTAACAGTAGGTGAAATATTGTATCCAATCATCCCAATCATCTCTCTGTACAGATATATACGAACGAACGTATTCGTTAAATGTCCTATGGCTACGTTCTACACTACCGAGAGTTTGATGATGGTATGGAGTGGATGTATCTCTGTCGATTTTTAATAGTGAACATAGTTCGATAAAAAGCTGATTTTTATACTCACTACCTAAATCCGTTAAAACTTTTTTCATCGGTCCATATTTTAATATAAAGCTTTCTACAATTGCCTGCGCTACTATCTTTGCGCTTTTATTTTGTACTGGTATTGCAATAAGGTATTTAGTTAAATCGCATATTATTGTTACAGCATATTCATTGCCTTTTATAGTTAAGGGCAAAGGTCCAATTGTATCGATTAAAATAATGTCGAAGGGTTTGGCTGGTGTTGGAGTTCATACTAAAGGTTCTTTTGTTTTTCTATGGTTTTTGTTTAATTGGCAAAGTTCGCATGACTTAACGTATGACTTGACATCTTTTGTCATGTTCTTCCATCGATATACACGTTGTATTTTCTTCAATAACCTCGTAATCCCTGGGTGGCCACCTAACAGAGGATCATCGTGGTATTTTTTTAAAATTTTTTGTTTTTCCTGATCAGTTTTGATTATAGTTAGTTTTGGGGTTAGCGCTATTTTTATATTATTTAATATTTTGTTCCCTATCTCTTTAAATTCGTTCACCCGGGTGTATTCAAAAATGCTGTCATTTAGTGACAATTGTAAATTTAATAGATTTTTGTTGTTGGCTTTCTGTTGAAGCACTGGAAAAAAATTATCTAGATAAAGGTTTCCATTAACAATAAATTGATCTATTGGGAACGTTTGTAAAATGTTTCTACCATACTTAAAAATGCATTTATGCTTATTGAATATTAAGTTAGTGTACTTTTTAACCTCCTTAGAGCTGAGTACTTCGTAGACTTTTAGTTCTTGTTTGTGATCAGTTGGTTTAGGATTTTGTAAGTCTTTGTTAATAGTTTTATTAGCTTTTTGTGTGTCTTGTCTGGTAGTTACTTTCAATAAGTTAATTGTTATTGATTTTATTTCATTAAAGTCAATCCGAGAAAGTGCGTCGGCAACATAATTTTGTTTACCCGCAAGATATTCTATAGTAAAGTCGTACTCTTCAAGGTCTAATCTCATCCTAGTTAGTTTTGAAGTTGGATTTTTCATTGAAAACAGATAAGATAAAGGTCTATGGTCGGTCTTAACTAAAAACTTTCTTCCGTATACGTAAGGTCTAAAATATGAAATTGCCCAATGTATTGCTGTAAGTTCTTGTTCGATAGTCGATTTGTTTATTTCTCCTTTGGTAAACGATCTCGAAGCATACGAGACTGGCATATAGATTCCATCATACTCTTGCGTAAGCACTGCGCCACAAGCATATTTACTTGCGTCCGTGACGATGCAAAATTCCTTTTCAAAATTTGGATATTGTAACACAGTGGGGCTGAGCAAGGCATTCTTTAAATAAGTGAAAGCTGTTTGACAATCTTCTGTCCAAGTGAAAGTTATATTCTTTTTGCATAATTGAGTCAGATGGCGAGAATATTCTGCGAAATTGGGAATGAAACGCCTATAATAGTTGCAGAAAGCTACAAAACGCTTCGCTTCATCGCCATTTTTAGGTGTTGGATAGTTTAAAACGATGTCAAATTTGCTTTGATCGGGCAGTATTCCAGTATCCGTACATCTATGGCCTAGAAACGTAACTTCTTGGCTAAAAAATACACATTTTTCCGGATGCAATTTTAAGTTATACTTTCTACATATATTAAAAACTTCTGTCAGATTGTTAAGCATATGGTTTTCTGAGCAACCGATTACGACCAAATCGTCCATATATAAAAAGGCTTGAGCTGGTGGTAATCCTGAAAAAGCTAAAGACATCATTCGCTGAAATGAATTAGGAGCTACTTTTAAACCATACGGAAGTCTCTTAAATCGAAAAGATCCTTTTTCGGTTGAAAATGATGTTATATCTCTTGAACTTTCTTTTAACTCGATTTGGTGAAATCCAGATATTAGATCGAGACACGAAAAGTACTTAGCACGGCCCAATTGGTCGAGTATATCATCTATCCTGGGAAGTGGGAACTTGTCAGCTGAAAGTTTTTTATTAATTTGCCTATAATCGACTACTAGTCGCCAGCGTTTTTCAGTTTTACCAGGTAGACTCTTTTTGGGCACTATAAGTATGGGACTATTATACTCGGACATGGAGGGTTCTATTATATTATCTGATAATAATTTATCAACTTGACGATTTACTTCTTCCTTTTGTGTATGCGGTGTTCTGTAATTTTTAATATAAACTGGAGAATCATCTTTAAGCCGTAACTTTTGTTTATAAAAATTATTTACTGGGATAGTGTCAGTCTCCAACGCAAATATATCTAGATACTCAGAACACAATTTCATTAACTTTTTTTCAAATACAATCGGAAAATGTTGTTTAAGTTTTTGCATAATTTCTTCGTCATGATCTGAAGAAGAGTGAAAAGAGGAAATAATATCATAATCAGACAGACTTTCGGTTTTCACTTTTATATTCTTAATTAAAACATCATTATCAGTAGTGTTAATCAGACGGACAAATGGACTTTCTTTAGACATTATAGTGTTTGCTATAAATATACCAGACTCAATTTGTTGGTTAGGGATCAAAACGTCGGCTTCAGTTGTATTTACGCTTATTTTTCTTACTACTTCCGACCTAGCTGGTACGGTTATAGTGTTGACGTTAGGGGCACATCGCATAGCAAAAGCTATATCTTCATAGAAGTTGTTTGGCCAGAAGTAAAGTTGCCTTAGCTTTGCTTATGTTTTATGGATGCCACCATGTCCTGATGACGGGTGACTATGAGCTGCTTCCACTAAACTTCCCCGCAACTCTTTAGGGACCCAGAGATTCCAGGCTCTGTCTTCTTGAACCAAGTCTCCAGTTCGTTTGTTAGTGCGTTTGTATACGAATCCGTCAGAAACGCAAACGTCTGGAAGTTCGTTTTGTCGGTCTTTTACGGGTTTTCTCAACTCATCATACTCCTCGGAGGAAAAGTATGGTGAGTTAAGGTCAACATGTAGCATCTCACTCTCGGGTAATTCCGCTGTGCGGAATTCAGCTTTTGGGACATAAATGCTATCGGTCGTTCATTCTCTTCACCATCCATCTGGAAGAGTACGCTTCCTACCCCAGAGGAAGATGCATCGCATTGAATGTAGAAGCGTTTCTTGAAGTCGGGATTCGTGAGTATGGGTGCGGACACCAAAGTCGCCTTAAGTTTTTCAAACGCGTTAAGCGTATCGTCTGTCATTTCGAATGTCTTCTGTTTCTTAAGGCAGTCAGTCATTGGGGCGGCCATTGTTGCGTAATTTGGCATGAAACGGATGGGGAAGTTCTCGACCGCCGATACCTTGTCTGAGTCAGTTCGTAGGCATCCATCGCCGACGATATATCCCAGATACTTAATCTCTCTGTAACAAAATTTGCTCTTCTCGATATTTATAGTAAGCCCCGCTTGTCGGAGACACCTAGCCACTTCTTCTAATGCTCTGATATGCGAATCGAAATCTGGCGAGCAAACCAAGAGGTCATCGAGATAGACAAAGACATACTCTCTCAAACGAGCGGGTATGACTTTGTCCATAAGCCTACACATTCTCTGGGCGGCGTTGCACAAGCCGAACGGCATCACCGTGTACTGGTACAACGGTCGTCCAGGGACTGTAAAAGCTGTCTTCTCTCTTGATTTGCCCTCCAGAGGGATCTACCAGAACGCGTCCTTAAATTCGATGCCTGAAATGAATTTAGTGTTCTGAAGCCTACTCAATAGTCCCTCTATGTGCGGAATGGGATAAGCATCCTTTTTCGTTACAGAGTTTACTTTTCTCGAGTCCAGACACAAACGGTTTTTGCCAGGTTTTCGGACCAGTACAACTGGAGAACTCCAGGCGCTATTGCTCTCCTCAATGACTCCCCAGGAAATCATCCGATCCAACTCGTCATATAACAGCTTCTGTATCGCAGGTGAGATTGGATAATGCCTTTGCTTTATGGGCATTTTTTCATCTTCAACCTAGATGATATGCTCCTCAAGGTAGGTTTTACCCAATCCCAACACCGCGAAAGAGGGGAACAAAATCCTTGCGCTCTCCAGCCGTTGGACCTGATCTGGTGTTAGTGTCTGGACTGGAGACCTATCCTCCGTCAGCGATGGAACGTCGAGTTCGTTGATAATGTTAGGAGCGACCTTGAATAACCTCCAAAAATCAACCCCTAGGTAAAGCTCTTGCTGTAAATTAGGGACCACGAACAACTCTAATGTGTGAGACTTGCCACCCCATGAAACTACGGTTGTTTTGCGTCCGTGAATTCGTTGGTGGTTTCCGTCAGCTGTTCGAATGTCCGTCGTCATGTTTGTCATCTTAATGTTGTGTTTTTCTAAGAATTCTAATGCACCTTTTCCTAGGCAGCTTACTGAAGCTCCACTATCTAATAGGCCTAGAAGCTCTTCTCCTTCTACCTTTACTTTTGCGTAAGGCCTATTATCGTCAGTCGTGTTTATCACAGTTGCTATTATGTTTCTCTTTCGTCGTCTACTGATTGCACATTTTTCCCTAAGCTTCTTAATCTTTTTATATCGTCTTGTCTTTTCCACCGACATTGTCACTTCTATCTTAAAAATTCATTTTCTAGCTGCCTGGTAGTCAATAAGTCTTTGGTGAAGACTTTTCTTAGGGGCATTGTCAAGTTTGGTGGAAGTCTGGAGATCTTGAGGATCTCTCTTTAACATTTCGAAGTGCTGGGTCTGTCCCCTGTCTTCGGGAGATTGGGGTCTATAGGCGGATTTCTCCCGTTCACACCGCCGATTCTGAGGTTTTCCTGGCACCTGGTACAGTGAAAACTTAAATTTCCTTGACCGCAGCTAAAACACGTCAATGTATGGAAAGTCGAAGGGCAGGTCGGTGGGGTCGTCGTTGTTGCCCTAGTCACGTCCGATTTGTGTCCTTCTAGTTGAGGTTGTTTTCCGGTCCTGTTATAGTTTGTCGGTCTATTGTTCCTGTTGGGTTGGAACGCAGCTATTTCCAAGTCTTCGTCCTCGTCTTCGTCATTTTGCTGCTCGTTTTTAGTCCTATATTCTGTCTGTCTGTCTATCTATGTCACTTGTCGTCTGAACTTTTGATCTCCGGCGGCAAAGTGATTTTATGCCTGCACTCGTCTCATAAATCTTGGATGCACCTAATGGTACATCCAAACTTTAGTGTCGCTACTCTGTCTTTAATGTTGTGTCGCAGAATATCCACCAGATCACGTTCGTGTGGTCATATCGTCATTTGTAATGTCAAACCTCGTATGTCACTGTAAAATTCGTCAAAGTTTTCATGGGGTTGCTGTCTCCTATCCATAATTTGCCGAAGTATTTCGTGGTCCCGCTTATTTTGCCCAAATTGCCTTTTTAGTTCCTTTTTCAGGTCATGGTAATTTATACCCTCATCTTGGCTGTTCTCTTCAAGGTATTGCCAATACCACTTTTCTGCATTACCTGTGGGAAGTTGGTGAAATTGCGAGAAGACCTGCGTGCTAGTTAACCCAGTTTTCTTCTGAAGGGTTTCTACCCTAAACAAAAGCTCTCTACCGACATAGACTTTGTGGACCCGTCAAACTTGACCCCCCACTTGTGAATTGGCATATCGGTTCTATGCCCGGTCTCGTGCGGGTAGAACTGTTCAGACCTTCAGATTTTCCTGAAAGGTAACCATCATGGTCTTCATCGTCTCCGCGAAGAATGACATGACTTCGGGCTGGTTCCCCCGAGCAGCACTAGAGATCATCTCATGTATGTTGGTTGTCTCTTGGTCGTTTTCTAATTGTTGGGTATTTGGTCGGTAGGTTGTTCTTGTTTGTTTGGTTGTTGTTGTCGGGTTGTTGGCGTATTTTGTCCTGCAGTACCTGTACATTTTTCGTCCGTTTCCAGGTCTGTTCGTCTCGGTATCACGTCCTGTCGATGCATGGGAGTGCGTTTCGTCGTCGATGTTCGTTTTGTCCATTCGTCTTGTTCTTTTGGGAAGGGTTGCAAACCCGATTCTTCCCGAATCTGCCACATGGGTCTTGCTACCTTCCTGCTCGTAAAGTCAGTCGAAGTCTGTCGCCGTAAGTCATTTCGACTATATTGGTCGAAGTCGTACGAGTAAGTTGTCAAGTCCGTCAGGTCAGTTGGGTCAGTTGGCTTCCAATTTCCCGTTGCCGGTCGATTTTCCGCCATATTAGTCGGTTCAGTCGGTCTGCGGTCCCTTTTCTTTGGGGTTTCAGGCCCCAGCGATTTTGCGCCACAAGCTTGGATTGAGGTGCTCTTTGGAACCGCTCCTAAACCTTCTATTTCGTCTTCCATCTTTTGATGTCGACGATTTTTTCTTAAAATTTAAAAAAAAATCAACAAAAAATTGTTTTTTTTTTGTGGAGAAATTCAAAAATATGTTTTTAAAATATTGTTGATCGAAGATTCGATGGTTGGGTGTTGTAGAACGAGGGTAGACTCTGATTGGCGTTAACTTGGCAATGCCCAGTGTTGCAACTCTGACTACACATCAAATGTGCTTATCTTTACCTCCAAGTGGTAACCATCGGGTACTGGTCTCATCCAACCGGATTTGACTTGCTAAACGATAAGTGCGAGTGTTGATAACACGACGAAAAACAGCAACACTATTAACACCCTGGTGAGAATGGCACGGATGAATACCCGGCCTGCTGTCCCAGGCGAACCTAGATGAGCTGCTCTGACATATTCGGACAACAGGTTGTCTAGGAATTTCAAGGGTTAGTCAGGCCCCTTGAACAGAGATGGTGGCGGATGAACCGAAAGGCCAACGGCAGCGCTCAATCCCGTAGTGGATACTGATGGCCCCGTGTCCTAGAGGTATCTAATAAATTGGAACTGGCCCTCCAGGTTGGGGGTTGTGCTTTGGGTTAACTACCCACCCACAGAAAAAAACATGGTTACGAAGCAACCAATAGCCTCGGAAAGGACTGATTTTATTGTTGACGACCCTGCTAAACGAAAAAAGGACAACGACGTTCGTATCTGCACCTGGAATGTGAGAACATTAAACAGGAGAGGTGCAGGCGAACAACTAGCGGAAGCTAGAAGAAGGATGAAAAACTGTGACATATACTACGGACCGTGTTATAGTGAGCAGAAACAGCGACTATTCGGATGCGGATTTGTTATAAGTGCCAGACTTAGGCAAGAAGTCTTATGTTTCCAAGACATTAGCGAACGCATAGTAACAATCCGCATCAAGGCCAAATTCGCCAACATAAGCCTTATATGCGCTCACGCTCCGACGGAAGAAAAAGATGATATAGCTAAGGATTGCTTCTACGAGCTCCTCGACAAAACCTATGAGCGACTACCGAAGTACGATGTTAAAATCGTGCTGGGAAATTTTAACGCAAAGGTAGGAAGAGAAGACATCTTTAGAAGTATTGTCGGAAAACATAGCCTACACGACAACACGTCTGGTAACGGACTTAGGCTAATTGATTTCGCTACGGAACGAAATGCCACTATAGCCAGCACACGGTTTCCTCACCTCGATATCCATAAGGGGACATGGCGGTCTCCAGATCAACGAACGGTCAACCAAATAGATCACATTGCGATAGATAAGAGGCACGCATCCAGTATTTTGGATGTCCGAACATTCCGAGGAGCTAACATCGACTCGGATCACTACCTTGTAGCAGCCAAGGTAAGAATGCGGATATCCACCACGCCACAACAATCCAGAAATACTGTGAAAAAATTTAATGTCGGAAGACTGCAATCGCAAGAGACCGCCAAGACCTTCGCACAACGCGTATCCCTTAACCTCTCGATTAACACCATACCACCAGCATCGAATGTCGAAGAGCAATGGCAACGATGCCAACAGGCCATTAGATCAGCCTGATGTGCTAGGTTTCTCGCGCCCACCAGCGAGAAACCCCTGGTTTGATGAGGAATGCCGACAGATGCAGCCAAGAACGAGGCCTACAAGGCTAAGCTGCAGGTGAAGACGAGAGCTGCCATTGAGCTCTATAGGCAAAGAAGAAGGGAAGAACATCGGCTTTTCAGCAAGAAGAAAAAAGAGCAAGAAAAGCGCGCGATCGAGGATATAGAGAGGTGCCACTCCAGGAACGATGTTCGCAAGTTTTACAAAAGTGTAAAACGTCAAAGCCAAGGATACAAGGCTCGAACAGAATCCTGTCGAGATGAAGAAGGAAATATTGTAGTTGAGACACAGTCGATGCTGAGGATATGGAAGAACCACTTCTGCAGACTGTTAAACGGCGATGACGAACAACATTCCGCCGTCAGGCAGAACGAACCATTCAATATTGGCAACGACAGCGAAGACTGCCAACCACCCGACCTGAGTGAAGTGAGGATAGCAATATCTAAACTCAAGCTTAATGCCGGAAATGACGGCCTTCCCGCTGAGCTCTATAAGGCCGGCGGAGATGACTTGGTAAGTAACATCCACCAACTCATAAGCCAAATCTGGTCGGATGAAAATATGCCTGAAGAATGGAACCTCAGCATCGTTTGCCCGATCCACAAAAAAGGAGACCCTCTGAACTGCGCCAACTACAGAGGCATAAGTCTCCTCAACATCGCCTACAAGATCCTATCTGCCGTAATATGTGAACGCCTGAAACCGTTTACCAACAACCTGATTGGCCCTTATCAGTGTGGTTTTAGGCCAGGAAAGTCCACAACCGATCAAATTTTCACACTTCGGCAGATCCTGGAAAAAACTCAAGAAGTCCAAATCGATACCCACCACCTATTCATCGATTTCAAAGCCGCATATGACAGCATTTATAGAGACGAACTGTACAGAGCCATGTCTAGTTTTGGTATACCGCCCAAACTCGTCCGTTTGTGTAGGATGACGATAGAGAATTCTCGCTGCTCCATCAGGGTCGGAAACAACCTCACCGACACATTCGATACCAAAAAAGGATTTTGGCAAGGCGATGCGCTGTCATGTGACTTCTTTAATCTGATTCTTGAGAGAATTGTGCAAAACTCCAAAGCCAACACCAGAGGCACAATTTTCCAAAAGTCGGTGCAACTACTAGCATACGCTGATGATATTGACATCATTGGTAGGACTCAACGTGATGTCACAGCCACGTTTGCTAGTATAGAGAAGGAAGCGGCGAAAATGGGTTTAGCAGTAAATGAGGATAAGACTAAGTATATGCTGTCATCACGAAAGGACTCACAACATCGACGAATTGGACAGAACGTCACCATTGACAGATATAACTTTGAGGTAGTACGGGACTTTGTCTACCTCGGCTCCGCTATTAACTCTGACAACAACATCTCGTCAGAAATTAAACGAAGAATTACTCTTGCCAACCGCTGTTTCTTCGGGCTAAGAAGGCAATTTAGTAGTAAAGCCCTCACTCGAACTACTAAGGAAACCCTATATAAGACCCTGATCATCCCAGTCCTGCTCTACGGCGCTGAAGCATGGACCGTATCAAAAGCGGATGAACAAATCCTTGGTAGATTCGAGAGGAAAATTCTTCGAAAAATCTTCGGTCCCGTTTGCGTTGACGGACTATGGAGACGAAGATTCAACCAAGAACTATACGAGCTGTACAGCGACATGCCCCTGGTCAAAAACTCCGCATTGGACGTTTAAGATGGCTAGGATATGTAGAACGAATGGACACCAATACTCCGGCTCGCAGAGTCTTCGATTTCCAGCCAGACGTCGGACGCAGTAGAGGAAGACCTCGCCTTAAGTGGCGCGCACAAGTGGAAACCGACCTCAACCAACTTGGAGTGCGCAACTGGAGGCAGTTAGCTAAGGACCGGGCTAATTGGAGAGGCATGTTGGTTGAGGCCCAGGTTCATTCCGGACTGTAGCGCCACTTAAGTAAGTAAGTAATCTGTACAACTCCGCAAACTCAGGATTACTTCGCATCTTTGTTTCGATGTTGTATAGACGCTCTGCTGCCATGTGATAACTATCTGGCATTACAATAATGTCTTGGCACCAGAGCAAGCCTGTTTCGAATCTTTTCCCAATTCTCCTTGTTGTATCTTGCAGGATCCCCCTTGCATGGGTGTCTTCTGTAGATTCCAAGACTCGATCAGATTTACGAACACCAAAGTTCTCCACGGTGAAATATGATTCTACCAATTTGTCCAGTCTGCCAAGAACCTCGTTTTCACGAGTATGAAATAAAACGGGTTGAGCGTCTTTGTTAATTCCCTGCGGTCCATAGGCGACCCAACCTAGCTTTGTGTGTGTTGCAATCACGTCATGTCCGCTGCCCTTGATTTATTCATTTACAGGAATATTCTGCAAATGTTTTCTTCCTTCCTTTTTAAATGACTGAATTGGCAAACCAAGGTTCGGTACGGTTCTAACATTTCTCATCGAAAAACGCAAAGATCCACTCTCAACTCCGCGAATGTCTATGGCTGTGTTGACTATTCTTGATGACTCATTGACAACTTTGTCGCCAAACCACTGCAGCGCTAAAGAACTCAATTTACCGGTGAAGCCCAATTTCGTAGCTATCTTGTCTTCTATTATTGTGAGCGATGAACCCTCATCGAACATGGCAAAAACACGCATATCTCCTCGTGGACCCGACAAAATAACCGGCAATATCCGTAACCTTTGTGGAGCTGGTGATGGAACCCCTGTACCGCTATCATGTAGGAGCTTGTGATGGAATTTTTGACAGCCGTTATCATCGCACCTCATTCTTTTACGGCAAGATGCAGTGCCATGGCCAATTTTTATTCACGAGAAACAAAGACGTCTGCTCTTAACGAACTTCCAACGATCTTGGATTGCTAAATCTTTAAAAAAGTCACATTCGCTCACCTGGTGATTGGCTCCACAGCAAGCACATACACCTTTGTTGGTAGGCCTTTCCTCAATATTTTTCTTCTCCGTGGAGGTGGTGTGCATCAATCCTCTGGCAACAACAGCGGTACTGGTTTGGGGAATAAGTTGAACCACTTTGGCAAGATCAGTTAACCAGGTGGAAAAATCCTTAAGAGAGGGATAAGGCAGGATGCCCAAAGCGTGTCTCGCCCAGTCAAACCTTTTAGAAATTGGCAACTTCATGATAAGCTCGTCGATTAAAGTTGGATTTGCTAAATGTTGCTCGCATTTGGCGGACACCAAAAATGCCACCACGTTTTGGACCATCGTAGCAAATGGAAGAATTTGCTCGACTCGAGCATCATTAATTGGAGGAAACTGTTGAACTTTTGCAAGCTGAGCTTTCACTAGCAGGTCTGGGCGTCCGAAACGGAATGAGAGCGTAGTGATTACCTGGGCAACATTGTTTGGATGAATCAATAGGGATGCCACAGCTTCTCTGGCTTCTCCTTGCAGACATTTCTGCAGACGAATGGTGTTCTCCATTGCAGAATACTGGAAGTTGGCAGTGGTTTCCTCGTAGTTGGCCAGGAAAAGTGGCCAATCATCTGGCTTCCCCGAAAATATGGGCAGGTCGTACAATTTTTTGTACGGGTGATGGCCCACTGCAATTCCAGTCTTGGTCGAATGAGACTGCATTGTTGACTGAGATGCTGATGTCGACGACCGTTCTTCGGCAGAATGACGATTCACTTCCAAACAAGTGCCCTGGTTTTGGCGGCTAACTTCCTCACGTAGACGCTGCGTCTCGACCTGTGTGACGCTGGTATCGACGCGCAGTTTATCCACTGCATCCTTGAGAGCGCTTATTTGTTCTTCTAGCGTTGTCAGCAATTGTTCCCCTTGGCCTTGAATTGGTCTATGCGGCTGTTCCTCGTCATTCATATTGTTGGTACCTTCTGTTTCCTCCATACTTTCGACTATACTACCTCTGTATCGCACAGGAGGTACACCTTTGTTGGTACGGGCGCTGGTACGTGGTTGCGTTGACATGCGAAGATCAGTGCAACAGACTGGCAGGTAATTAGTTGCTAATATGGCTGCAACTAACTGCAATGGCAATTGGACAGTAATTGTTCACTAGGTGTATATTGTTGGTACTTACAACGCTGCTGCAGCTCAAAGTTGAGCCACAGCAGATCGGCAAATCAGGCAAAAACTTCAACAAACTAGCGATGACGAACGTTAATGTCGGCAAAAGGCAAATTCATGTAGGGCGAAATTCACGACAGCACAAATACAAATATTCTATCCTGGCAGCGGCGCACAATACAAAAAAAATAATTTGTAAATTTCAAAAACTTGTTAATTAAAGACGTTTCTTGAGTTTGGTGGTGGTTTTAAAATTTTATATTTCTTAAACTTTTTAGTAGACAAAGATGCCGCCGTTGCTCGCTTCAATCATGATCAACCACAACTGCCCGTAATAAGATAGAACACCTTCTCCCATTCGTTAGATAATCAGGAAAAAGGTTATATTTTTCACGGCGTCCCTCTAGTAGCGAAGGTATACAACATATGGTGCTGCCAAATCTCGCTAACAGCGACACATATACCTTTGCACAAACTCCTTCTTTCCCTTTTTTGTCAGATGTCTCGTTTTATTAATAAATTATTTCTTCTATCCTATCATTTTCCTTCTCACTCCTATCATTTGATTAAATCTTTGATTTTTGTCCGTTTGTTTGAGTCATTTGTTGTTATTTTACTAATTGTCGTCTTGAGTCGTCAGTTTATCTTAAATACTAAAACTATACTATCATTCTTATCCTATTATTGCACCTATCTAATCTTTTTACCTAACCTACTAAAGCTTTAAACCATCTAACCTGATCTACCTTATCATAATTATATATTTACCTAATACCACCCCACCTACATAAAGCTTTATTAGTACGCAAGTTGACATACATGACAGGTAAGCACAAACGTCAAAACAATTATATTTGACGAGGTGGACGACACAAAAATGAGGAATTGTGGACAAGGTAAGTTATTTTGATTGTTAATAATTATCTACTGGATATTAAATCATTAATTATTATTTTCAGGAAGAATTACTATATTGGACATTGGGATTGGAGGGAAGTGTTTTACCTGCTGTGTGTGTATCAGGGATGGAGATTTATGCACATATCACAGCAGGCAAATGTTTGTTTACATTTTGCAACAGGTATGTATGTATTCAAGGTTATTGCAAACATTTATCGTGTGCAATTTTTTTTTCAGGTACATTAATGGAGGATTCTCTCGATGCTGCCGAAATTGCATGCACCTGGCCACGTAACAGATTCTCTAAATATGCTGCTCAGACACTTTTTTAAAATTCCTTACGGTTTGGCCAAAAAATACGTTTCCCTAAAAAGGGGGCGTGGCAGTGGGCGGACTTCAAAATTTTTTACACTTGTTCTGCCTCGTAGGCCAGAGAGTCTATATACCAAATTTCAACACTCTAGCTCAAAATTTAGGGCCCAAAAATCGGTAACACACAGACTGACAGACAGACAGACATGGCTTAATCGACTCAGCTAGCGATTCTGAATTGATCCATATACTTTGAGGTATATGTATCGAAATTATTTCTCTATGTTACAAACTTAATGTCAAAACTAATATACCCCCTTATGGGATAGGGTATAATGAAGAAATATTGGATAAAAAAAAACGTTTAATACCAAAAATTACGTGATTTTATCGTCCCCGAAGCCCTGCCGGCAGCACGTAAAGGTGAGACGCTGAAACAAAACCAATTGGCGTATCCGCGAACACAAAAAAATGCTTAGCACAGTAAGTTTTCCCGAGCATAGGGGACATTGAGGAACTGTCGTATTTGGCCGACCACATTTGTAGCAGAAGAGGACTCGTTCTGCAGAAAACTCAAAATAAGTGTGCCCTGGTTCCTTGCAGTTCCAACACTTCAAGGAGCTCGTACTTCTTTGGCGATAATTTACGGCCTCTACTTGATGTTGGATGAACCGGGTGCTTCTTCGACGGAATTTTCTATCTCATGCACGCTTCGACGAGGAGGTGGTTGAAATCTTTGCCGGGATACGTCATGATCGCTAATAAACTTTTCGATTGTTCGACATACGAGCACCATTTCGGGGATACTGTGTGCGTTGAACGTAATTAAATTTTCCCCTACCTTGCGCTTAACATTTTGTTTTATTATTTCAATAATTTCCCGGCTCGTTTTAGAAGCAAGTAGTCGAGAGTTTAGCTTTAGCAAGTCTTCGAAAAATTCGTCGAATGACTCATAAGGCCCTGTCTCCCGTCAGACATTTTGCGTGAGAGCTCAAAGTCAGACTCCAAAGTGCAGTACTGCTCAATGAGGGCATTGACTAATGAATTACTTTTTAAGTACATCCAGAACCACGTTTCAACTTGTCCTGCCACAAAATGATGAAATAGTTTACCACATCATGCCAGGTCACGCTATATGAATCCTTGAGCCTCTCTAACCGAAACAAAAAGTCGGAAATCGGGAATAGTAGTTTGAAACCGATGGTTGTTGCGGAGAATGGTTCAGAGCAGGTGTTGGTTCATGCAGTTGCATATTGCTAAATGACGCAAGAAGCTCTCCACATTACTGCTCTGTGCCATATGCACTGGATAACGAATAGGGTTGTCTATACCAGGAATAGAGTGATGGGGGACATTAGGTCTAACATCGAATTCAGATCGTCTATTGACGTCGTTAGAGCTACCCGGATTCATGGGAGTTTGCGTTGGATTTGTAGAGAGCTCTGGATTGTTTGCATTTGCCACCTGAGGTGGTGAAGGCGTATGAGCAGCTAGCGCAGCTCTAACCAAAGACACAACTTCCACTTGCATTGCAAGTCTCTCCAAGTTTTCTCCAGCTCTTCTCGTATAAAACGAAGTTCTTCGGCACGATTGATACCTACCGTTGCGGAAACTACATCTCGAACATATTGCTCGAAATGTTCCGATGTCGTTTCTTCCGGTTGCGAAACCGACTCCGGTATGCACACAGAAGTAGTTGTAAGCTCAGTGTGAATGTTTTCTGCCGTACTGACAGTCAAGGATTTAAGTCCTTTACTTTCCTTTTCTTTAGGTTTTGGGATACTCTTACTTCCGGTAGAGTATCCACTGGGAAAGAGTCAAGGGTTACTAGAGCCAGGATTGGACATATTAAATTTTTTTGTAAGACATTTCCAAAGAATTTCAGATAAATATAATTCTAATAAAAATGTTTGTTTACTAGCAATTTCCTATTGCAATTTCAATTTTCGTAACTACCAGCAATCTTAACATTTTCAAATATATTTTAACTCTTTCACGTCTAGTAAAAAAAATTAATACTATTTCTGTTACTGGAAAAAATATAGCTAACAGATATATTTATGTTATAATTTTGGATAATTCATGGAATCGAGGATGTGCCGAACAAACTGAAAGTACAACAATTTTTAAATGAAAACATTGCAACGGACGCAAATGAGGAATTTCGAACTCATACACCGGACAAGTTAAGATCAATCAATCGGACTAAGAAAAGCGATCTTACTTATAAGGAAGTTCGATCTAGCAGATACAAACTAGTGAATGCTACTAGGGTTAGTCACTGGTTGTCTGACTAGATCGGGAACACGCGATCTGGGAACACGAGGCCAGATTCAAGTTGCTGCATTCGTTCTACGTTTATACGGTTGTTGCTTGTTTTGAGTTTATTCCCGATTTCAATCGGACGGGGTGGGTCACAGTCGAAATAAATAACGCAATGGTGGTTGTACTGCGAGTGATAGCCCCTGATAGCCCCATTGTCGAGCTGAAAAGGTCGGCCTTCCCAAGAACACACACACCGTTCGCGTTAAAATATTTAACAGCTCTGATCTTAAACAAATTTATCCACAAAGAAAATTAAATGAAACCGAAAATTCCATATGAATTCGTGCCCTTTATTAAGAAAAAAAATATATACCCTATCTTAATTTTACTTACAAAAAGGAAAATAAAAATATAGAAAATGATAAAAGAAAATGCAAAAGAAAGAAAAAACATATGAGAAGGCTACAATCCGCTGTGCGGATCTTTGAATACCCTATCCCATCTTATCCATAAAACTAAAATCCCCAAAAAAGTGGGCATGGCTAAAAACACGATGTGGAGAAAATAGAAAAAATGATATAGTGACAACAAATTCTTCAGACTGCTTACAAAACACTGTTACGGTTCTACAAAAGACAAGGTTTTCTCCTGCGTATGTTATGGGGTAGTGTATAAAAATGTTTTTTTATATAAAAAAGCCCCCAAAAAGTGGGCGTGGCAAAAAACTTTATATTGACGAAATATAGATATTACGATTTGTTGTGAGTCTAGGTAAGCCACGGGGGCAACTTCGATGCTGGAGAAGAGGGCGCGGCACGCTTGCGATTGCTCGGCTTAACTCGTCGGACGGGGGTAGTTCTTGCCCCTTCCCCAAACATCCCAGCTCAACAAACATTTTTGTTCGTGCCAGAATCAAATATAAATAAGAAAAGAAGAAGAAAGTTACTCTATGTTGACCACGGACGGACTTAAAAGGACTTTAAAAGGAAAAGATAGATTCAAGAAAAACTGAAAAGAAAATGATCAAAACCTATGTCTATACCACTGAAAAACGATTAGGAAAACTTGTTTTCAATGTTCATCAGCAGTATAGATTCGCCTCGATCCCAAAACATGCCGGTTATTATTGGCAAAGGCTGGCCTTCCCACCCTTCAAGTCCCGAAAGACTTCCTATGGCTATCCCTCTGGCCACGTTTATGAGAGATAGCCCCTTAATCACCTGCCAGTCACAACGTCCTGAAAATTAGAAATCGTAAGTCAATGTCAAGTCCAGTCGTCGTTTGTAAATTGTCATGTCAAGTCATTGTCAATTCACCAATGGACGGCCCGAAACACCGTCCACACACCACCAACGAATAGTGATTTATTCACTCAACATCTAATTGACTGTAACAATACGAGCAATTGTAATAACCATACATTATTTATTATAAGAAAATCATAAGAATGAACTATATATCTAAATAAAGGATTTCTGTTTTTAAAAAGAGAAAAAACAACTAAAAATTCATACATATCATAAAAACTATTACTCACGCTTATCCTGCTTCCGTCCCCCGAAGTTCTGCCGGCAGCCAATTCGGCTTATACGCGCCCAAAAAAATGCTTAGCACAGTAATATATAAAAAAAATAATTCCTAACCTTACTTAAAACTAACTAATTCAATAAAAAAAACAAAGCTAAAATAATCTAAAATTTACTGGCACACTATTTTTACACATTTCATTTTTCACTGCAACTGCTGCTTTCGTTGAATAGACCACTACGGGCCGTCTAGATTGTATAGAGGCTTTCGTTTTTAGATGGTCCCAATGAGCACTTCTTCTTCGCCTTGGGACACACTTCACTTTATATGTTTCGTATTTGTAATTGTCTAATTTTGTTTTATTCACTAAATGTCTTTTCACTTTTCACTTTAGGATTTGTGCTTTGTTGAGTAGTTTAATATATCCTGGTGGTCGAAGAAATCCGTTGGTGTCTAGTTTTCCGTTTCTTGGAAACCGTTTGGCCGCCTGTAGCAACGTCTCGGTCCAACGGAACCAACGCTCACGACTAACAGTCGACGCACCCAGGGATTTCTAGTGTGGAGACACACAATTTTCACGAGCAGGAAGCAGTTAAATTGTCCACAAAGCCTATGTCAAAAGGATTTGTGAAATTATCACTTTTTAAAAGAATGTTTAAAGAAAATAACTACCTTTAAATGGCAAAGCCTGGCGTATACTCGCTTTGTCTTCTATTTCACCTCACCAACTCTCAATCGCACAGATCTAAATTACGTAAATTATTTTTACAAAATTGTCTTTTTTTTTTCTTTTGATATGCTACAGAACTTACCTAAAATAAGTAAAAAACATATGGAAGGCTACAATCCGCTGTGCGGATCGTTGAATACCCTATCCCATCCTATCTGTAAAACTAAAATCCCCAAAAAGTGGACATGGCTAAAAACACGATGTGGATAAAATAAAGAAAATGACATGGTGACAACAAATTCTTCAGACTGTTTATAAAAAACTTTTACGGTTCTACAAAAGATAAGGTTTTCTCCTGCATATATGGTATGGGGTAGTGTATAAAAACGCCCCCTAAAAGTGGGCGTGGGTTAAAATGGTCTATTGACGTAATGTTCATATTTATATTACTAAATATTATATTATATTATATTTCTGCATCAAAAGTTTTTTCGAAAATTTTAAAATTTGACCGAAAAACTTTATATGATCGAAATACAGATATTCAGATTGTCTAAATATGTTGTTCAAAAAGTTTTTCAAAATTCCTTATGGTTTGGCCAAAAAATACGTTTTTCTAAAAAGGGGGAGTGGCAGTGGGCGGATTTCAAAATTGTTTACACTTGTTCTGCTGGGAGCAACAAAGAGCACGTGTACCAAATTTCATCCTTCTAGCTCAAAATTTAAGGCCCAAAAACTGGTGACGTACGGACGGACGGACGGACAGACATTGCTAAAGCGACTCAGCTATCGATTCTGAGTAGATCCATATACTTTAAGGTATATGTAGCTAACTTATTTCTCTATGTTGCAAACTATGTATCACAACTAATATACCCCTATGGGATAGGGTATAAAAATCCTTCACCAGAATGGTGGTTAAAATTTTGAATTTCAATGATTTCAATTTGTTTCGCACAAAACTCAACTTGAGCGTATACCAGTAGCTCGTAGTGTGGTTTTTCTTGTGACTAGGTACTTTGTGTGGTTTTTCCCCTCCCTTTGTCTAACCATATACCTTTGCACAAACTCCTTCTTTCCCTTTTTTGTCAGATGTCTCGTTTTATTAATAAATTATTTCTCCTATCCTATCATTTTCCTTCTCACTCCTATCATTTGATTAAATCTTTGATTTTTGTCCGTTTGTTGAGTCATTTGTTGTTATTATACTAATTGTCGTCTTGAGTCGTCAGTTTATCTTAAATACTAAAACTATACTATCATTCTTATCCTATTATTGCACCTATCTTATCTTTTTACCTAACCTACTAAAGCTTTAAACCATCTACCCTGATCTACCTTATCATAATTATAAATTTACCTAATTGACGACTGAAGGCTAGCATTTTGGTATACATTGTAATATTCCTTTTTTCTCTACTAGTCGCAAAAGTGGCTCTATTCGTATGGAAAAAAAAGCGCCAAATTAAAATTACATTTTTGTATTAAAATGATAATTAAATCGCTCAGCATTTCATATATTTAAAAAGTCCATTATTTTTGCCATTAAATACCATATCAACTTGAATATTGCCTAATAGTAAAATGTTTGGAAATACGCGTTTGGATTTTCGTCTTTAACACAGTTTTCTTATGGTAATCCTGTATAAATGAAAATTTCCCTTAATTCTATAGCACTTAGGATATTCTTTTTTTCACATGTAGAGGCGCTTTTCAAACTTTTCCACACGTCAATACCACCCCACCTACATAAAGCTTTATTAGTACGCAAGTTGACATACATGACAGGTAAGCACATTTCTTTCAAACGTCAAAACAATTATATTTGACGAGGTGGACGACACAAAAATGAGGAATTGTGGACAAGGTAAGTTATTTTGATTGTTAATAATTATCTACTGGATATTAAATCATTAGTTATTATTTACAGGAAGGATTACTATATTGGACATTGGAGGTGAGTGTTTTGCCTGCTGTGTGTGTATCAGGGATGGAGATTTATGCACATATCACAGCAGGCAAATGTTTGTTCACATTTTGCAACAGGTATGTATGTATTCAAGGTTATTGCAAACATTTATCGTGTGCAATTTTTTTTTTCAGGTACATTAATGGAGGATTCTCTCGGTGCTGCCGAAATTGCACCTGGCCACGTAACAGATTCTCTAAATATGCTGCTCAGACACTTTTTTAAAATTCCTTACGGTTTGGCCAAAAAATACGTTTTCCTAAAAAGGGGGCGTGGCAGTGGGCGGATTTCAAAATTTTTTACACTTGTTCTGCCTCGTAGGCCAGAGAGTCTATATACCAAATTTCAACACTCTAGCTCAAAATTTAGGGCCCAAAAATCGGTGGCACACAGACGGACAGACAGACAGACATGGCTTAATCGACTCAGCTAGCGATTCTGAATCGATCCATATACTTTGAGGTATATGTATCGAAATTATTTCTCTATGTTACAAACTTAATGTCAAACTAATAATGTCAACTAATATACCCCCTTATGGGATAGGGTATAATGAAGAAATATTGGATAAAAAAAAAACATTTAATACTAAAAATTACGTGATTTTATCGTCCCCGAAGTCCTGCCGGCAGCACGTAAAGGTGAGACGCTGAAACAAAACCAATTGGCGTATCCGCGAACACAAAAAAATGCTTAGCACAGTATGGTTTCCCGAGCATACGGGACATTGAGGAACTGTCGTATTTGGCCGACCACATTTGTAGCAGAAGAGGACTCGTTCTGCAGAAAACTCAAAATAAGTGTGCCCTGGTTCCTTGCAGTTCCAACACTTCAAGGAGCTCGTACTTCTTTGGCGATAATTTACGGCCTCTACTTGAGTGTTGGATGAACCGGGTGCTTCTTCGACGGAATTTTCTATCTCATGCACGCTTCGACGAGGAGGTGGTTGAAATCTTTGCCGGGATACGTCATGATCGCTAATAAACTTTTCGATTGTTCGACATACAGTTTGTCAAACAATTGTTTGCACAACGAAAAATTTCAAGAAATTTCATGTTCATTTCGCTATATTATTAAAACTTGTATAGTTTTCAAATTTTTTTTATTTACATGTGCTTTAATGACTATTCTTATATACATACAACATAAAGAAAGAAAGAACAAAAAATAATAATGCAACGGTAAATAATACAAAACCAAAACCTTCTTCATATTTTGTGCTGTCAAGTAATTGTTTGCAATCGCAGAATGCAAGGTGGAGAGAGAATGAAAAATCATAACGGTAGTAAATTTTTGAGGAACGGTTTTGGTTTAGACCTTCCTATTGCATTTGTCTTAGCGATTCAGTCGTTATTTCAAATTTCGAAAAAGTGGACATCACAGATTTTTTTAAATTTCAGGACTCTCAAAAATTGTATTATAAGTTGTACCAAGATAACGACCCGAAACATAAATCGCTTTTATATAGAACCTGGGCACTCTACAATGGAAATAAGGTAATAGACACCACTTCTCAAAGCCCAGATTCAAACCCGATCGAAAACATATGGGCTTTACTGAAAAAAAAGTCGCCAAACGGTCGCCGAAATCTTTTGTGCGAATACTCAAAGTGGAGTGGCTGAAATTGCCGGAACATCTGAACTTCAAGAGGATTAATGAATCCATTCCAACACGACTTCAAGCCGTAATTGATTCAGATGGTGGCCACCAAGTACTAATATCACAATAAAATTAGTACCTACCGTTTTCCTTTCATTTTTCATTCTCTCCCCATCTTGCATTCTGCAATTGCAAACAATTACTTGACAGCACAAAATATGAAGAAGTTTTTGGTTTTGTATTATTTACCGTTGCATTATTATTTTTTGTTCTTTCTTTCTTTATGTTATTTATAAGAATAGTCATTAAAGCATATTTAATAAAAATTTTTTTTTTAAAACCACACAAGTTTTATTAATATAGCGTAATGAATATGAAATTTCTTGAAATTTTTCGTTGTGCAAACAATTGTTTGACAAACTGTACGTGCACCATTTCGGGGATACTGTGTGCGTTGAACGTAATTAAATTTTCCCCTACCTTGCGTTTAACATTTTGTTTTATTATTTCAATAATTTCCCGGCTCGTTTTAGAAGCAAGTAGTCGAGAGTTTAGCTTTAGCAAGTCTTCGAAAAATTCGTCGAATGACTCATAAGGACCCTGCCTCCCGTCAGACATTTTGCGTGAGAGCTCAAAGTCAGACTCTAGAGTGCGGTACTGCTGAATGAGGGCATTGACTAATGAATTACTTTTTAAGTACATCCAGAACCACGTTTCAACTTGTCCTGCCACAAAATGATGAAATAGTTTACCACATCATGCCAGGTCACGCTATATGAATCCTTGAGCCGAAACAAAAAGTCGGAAATCGGGAATAGTAGTTTGAAACCGATGGTTGTTGCGGAGAATGGTTCAGAGCAGGTGTTGGTTCATGCAGTTGCATATTGCTAAATGACGCAAGAAGCTCTCCAGCTAGCAGCTAGCGCAGCTCTTACCGAATTTTTTATTTTTTTGTTTTATTTTTTTTTTTATAATTTTGTATAAACAAAATAGTAATTTTCTGAAATTAAATTTGAATAATAATGTATTACACTAAATTTTTAATTTGACATGTACTTTAATATAGAATATCAAATGTCATCATAATAAAGGGCAATCATAATAAATGGCAAAGAACGAAACGAAGTTACAACACGTTTGCAAAACGCCCTTAAGATAGTCATAGACTGGTGTAATAAAGAAAGTCTCTCTATAAACCCCAGCAAGGCTATCATCGTCCCTTTTACAAAAAGGAGGAAATTAAATCTTACCCAAATTTCAATTAATGGTACATACATTGAGTATTCCAACGAAGTAAAATATCTTGGAGTGATCCTCGATAAAACACTAAGCTGGAACTCCCACATCAACAACAAAATTCAAAAAGCAACCAAAGCTTTCTGGGCTTGCCGAAGCATGTATGGCAAAACCTGGGGAATCTCTCCAAAGACTACACACTGTATCTACACGATCATGGTCAGGCCCATCATAACATACGCTTCAATAGTATGGTGGAACAAAGTCACCCAAAAAACAACTATAGATAAATTAAACAAGGTACAATGGCTTGCCTGTCTGGGCATTACCAGAGCTATGCGTACCTGTCCCACGGCGGCTATGGAAGCCTTAATAGGACTAACACCTCTCCACATTTATATAAAAAAAGTGGCAATTCGCAGCTCAGCAAGTTTGACACAAGCGGAAGAATTAAACATTAGTGAACATCTAAAACTAATTGAACTTCTTTCCGAACTTCCAGAACTTGACATGATCTGTGCGGTTACAGACCGCTTACCAAAGACACTATGCTTCGACAAAAGATTCTCAACGGAGATCACAACCAGAGAAGCATGGTGTAGCAACAACCCTCCAAACTGCCTAAACGGCTTAAAGTGGTATACGGATGGTTCTAAAATGGACTCAGGGGTAGGAGCTGGCATACATGGACCAAATAAAAACATCTCAATACCTATGGGAAAAAACCCTAGTGTATTCCAAGCTGAGCTCCATGCCATAAAAGAATGCGCAAACCTAATACACAACTCAGGTATTAAAGGCGCAAACATCCATATATTCACGGACAGTCAAGCAGCTATAAAAGCCCTTAGCTCACACATCATTGACTCCAAATCAGTACTACACTGCTTCAACTCCCTCCAAACACTCAGTTCCAGGAACAAAACCAAACTATGGTGGGTCCCCGGACATAAGGGAGTTGAAGGTAACGAAAAAGCTGATGAACTAGCCAGAAAAGGTTCCGAAACCCCCTTCATTGGACCTGAACCCTTCTGTGCATTCCCCAAATCAGCCATAAATCTAGTTATAAAAAACTGGGAACAAAACAGATGTGTTTCATACTGGGGAAACATCCCAGGCCTAAGACAGGCCAAAAGAGCTATTCAGCCCTTCAAATCAGATGCCGACAAGATACTAAATCTTCGCAGGCACGATATCAAAAACTTAGTAGGCTACCTAACTGGTCATTACGGTCTGCGATATCACCTAAACAAAATGCGTCTAGTCGACTCACCGGAGTGCAGACTATGTCTAGAAGAAGACGAAACAGCCGAGCATATCATATGTGAATGCCCGGCCCTTTACGGTATGAGAAGAGAATCTTTCTTCAAGGAATTCTTAAGTCCCGAAGAATTGAGGAAATCTTCGGCTGAAAGTATTATCAGCTACATTAGGAAAGTAGAAGCTCTACTAACCTAAAAAGCATCTGACGGCAAGCACAATAGATCTTTTAGGTCGATGTGTATATTACTGCTTAGGCAGGTCAGAATTTAAAAAAAAAAAAAAAAATATCAAATGTTTAATCAAATTGTTAATTTTAATAGCCATAAATGAGATTACAATCTCAAGGCTTTTGTTGAATAAAAATTGAAATTGAAATTGAAATTACCAAAGACACAACTTCCACTTGCATTGCAAGTCTCTCCAAATTTTCTCCAGCTCTTCTCGTATAAAACGAAGTTCTTCGGCACGATTGATACCTACCGTTGCGGAAACTGCATCTCGAACATGCTCGAAATGTTCCGATGTCGTTTCTTCCGGCTCAGTGTGAATGTTTTCTGCCGTACTGACAGTCAAGGATTTAAGTCCTTTACTTTCCTTTTCTTTAGGTTTTGGGATACTCTTA
This sequence comes from Rhingia campestris, assembly GCA_932526625.1. NCBI lineage: Eukaryota > Metazoa > Arthropoda > Insecta > Diptera > Syrphidae > Rhingia > Rhingia campestris. The sequence continues at coordinate 92,519,453 of OW052183.1, forward strand.
CTTCCGGTAGAGTATCCACTGGGAAAGAGTCAAGGGTTACTAGAGCCAGGATTGGTCAAGAATTTCAGATAAATATAATTCTAATAAAAATGTTTGTTTACTAGCAATTTCCTATTGCAATTTCAATTTTCGTGACTACCAGCAATCTTAACATTTTCAAATATATTTTAACTCTTTCACGTCTAATAAAAAAAATTAATACTATTTCTGTTACTGGAAAAAATATAGCTAACAGATATATTTATGTTATAATTTCGGATAATTTATGGAATCGAGGATGTGCCGAACAAACTTAAAGTACAACAATTTTTAAATGAAAACATTGCAACGGACGCAAATGAGGAATTTCGAACTCATACACCGGACAAGTTAAGATCAATCAATCGGACTAAGAAAAGCGATCTTACTTATAAGTAAGTTCGATCTAGCAGATACAAACTAGTGAATGCTACTAGGGTTAGTCACTGGTTGTCTGACTAGATCGGGAACACGCGATCTGGGAACACGAGGCCAGATTCAAGTTGCTGCATTCGTTCTACGTTTATACGGTTGTTGCTTGTTTTGAGTTTATTCCCGATTTCAATCGGACGGGGTGGGTCACAGTCGAAATAAATAACGCAATGGTGGTTGTACTGCGAGTGATAGCCCCTGATAGCCCCATTATCGAGCTGAAAAGGTCGGCCTTCCCAAGAACACACACACCGTTCGCGTTAAAATATTTAACAGCTCTGATCTTAAACAAATTTATCCACAAAGAAAATTAAATGAAACCGAAAATTCCATATGAATTCGTGCCCTTTATTAAGAAAAAAAATATATACCCTATCTTAATTTTACTTACAAAAAGGAAAATAAAAATATAGAAAATGATAAAAGAAAATGCAAAAGAAAATGCGCTGTGCGGATCGTTGAATACCCTATCCCATCTTATCCATAAAACTAAAATCCCCAAAAAAGTGGGCATGGCTAAAAACACGATGTGGACAAAATAGAAAAAATGATATAGTGACAACAAATTCTTCAGACTGCTTACAAAACACTGTTACGGTTCTACAAAAGACAAGGTTTTCTCCTGCGTATGTTATGGGGTAGTGTATAAAAATGTTTTTTATATAAAAAAGCCCCCAAAAAGTGGGCGTGGCAAAAAACTTTATATTGACGAAATATAGATATTACGATTTGTTGTGAGTCTAGGTAAGCCACGGGGGCAACTTCGATGCTGGAGAAGAGGGCGCGGCACGCTTGCGATTGCTCGGCTTAACTCGTCGGACGGGGGTAGTTCTTGCCCCTTCCCCAAACATCCCAGCTCAACAAACATTTTTGTTCGTGCCAGAATCAAATATAAATAAAAACATATGAGAAGGCTACAATCCGCTGTGCGGATCGTTGAATACCCTATCCCATCCTATCCATAAAACTAAAATCCCCAAAAAAGGGGGCATGGCTAAAAACACGATGTGGATAAAATAGAAAAAATGATATAGTGACAACAAGTTCTTCAGACTGCTTACAAAACAATTTTGCGGTTCTACAAAAGACTAGGTTTTCTCCTGCATGTGTTATGGGGTAGTGTATAAAAATGGTTTTAATATAAAAACGCTCCCAAAAAGTGGGCGTGGGTTAAAATGGTATAAAGACGAAATGTTCATATTAATAATGTTAATGATTCTGCATCAAAATTTTTCGAAAAATTTAAAATTTGACCGAAAACAGTTTTTAATTGAAAACGCCCCCAAAAAGTGGGCGTGGCAAAAAACTTTATATGGACGAAATATAGATATTAATATTGTCTAAATATGTTGTTCAGAAACTTTCTTAAAATTCCTTACGGTTTGGTCAAAAACAGAGTTTTTCTTAAAAGGGGGCGTGGCAGTGGGCGGATTTCAAAAATGTTTACACTTGTTCCGTAGGCAGAGAAGAGGATCCTATATACCAAATTTCATTATCCTAGCTCAAAATTTAAGGCCTAAAAATCGGTGACGTACAGACGGACGGACGGACGGACGGACGGACGGACAGACAGACATGGCTTAATCGACTCAGCTAGCGATTCTGAGTCGATCCATATACTTTGAGGTATATGTAGCTAAATTATTTCTCTATGTTACAAACTAAGTATCAAAACTAATATACCCCTATGGGATAGGGTATAAACATATGAGAAGGCTACAATCCGCTGTGCGGATCGTTGAATACCCTATCCCATCCTATCCATAAAACTAAAATCCCCAAAAAAGGGGACATGGCTTAAAACACGATGTGGATAAAATTAAGAATATGACATGGTGACAACAAATTCTTCAGACTGCTTATAAAAAACTTTTACGGTTCTACAAAAGACAAGGTTTTCTCCTGCATATGTTATGGGGTAGGGTATAAAAATGGTTTTTATATAAAAACGCCCCCAAAACGTGGGCGTGGGTTAAAATGGTCTATTGACGAAATGTTCATATTTATATTACTAATGATTCTGCATCAAAATTTTTTTAGAAAATTTTAAAATTTGACCGAAAAACGTTTTTTATTAAAAACGCCCCCAAAAAGTGGGCGTGGCAAAAAACTTTATATGAACGAAATACAGATATTCAGATTGTCTAAATATGTTGTTCAGAAAGTTTTTCAAAATTCCTTATGGTTTGGCCAAAAAATACGTTTTTCTAAAAAGGGGCGTGGCAGTGGGCGGATTTCAAAAATTTTTACACTTGTTCTGCTGGGAGCAAGAAAGAGCACCTGTACCAAATTTCATCCTTCTAGCTCAAAATTTAAGGCCCAAAAACTGGTGACGTACGGACGGACGGACAGACATGGCTAAATCGACTCAGCTATCGATTCTGAGTCGATCCATATACTTTGAGGTATATATAGCTAAACTATTTCTCTATGTTACAAACTATGTATCAAAACTAATATACCCCTATGGGATAGGGTATAAAAAGAAGAAGAAAGTTACTCTATGTTGACCACGGACGGACTTAAAAGGACTTTAAAAGGAAAAGATAGATTCAAGAAAAGCTGAAAAGAAAATGATCAAAACCTATGTCTATACCACTGAAAAACGATTAGGAAAACTTGTTTTCAATGTTCATCAGCAGTATAGATTCGCCTCGATCCCAAAACATGCCGGTTATTATTGGCAAAGGCTGGCCTTCCCACCCTTCAAGTTCCGAAAGACTTCCTATGGCTATCCCTCTGGGCACGTTTATTAGAGATAGCCCCTTAATCACCTCCCAGTCACAACGTCCTGAAAATTAGAAATTGTAAGTCAATGTCAAGTCCAGTCGTCGTTTATAAATTGTCATTGTCAATTCACCAATGGACGGCCCGAAACACCGTCCACACACCACCAACGAATAGTGATTTATTCACTCAACATCTAATTGACTGTAACAATACGAGCAATTGTAATAACCATACATTATTTATTATAAGAAAATCATAAGAATGAACTATATATCTAAATAAAGGATTTCTGTTTTTAAAAAGAGAAAAAACAACTGAAAATTCATACATATCATAAAAACCATTACTCACGCTTATCCTGCTTCCGTCCCCCGAAGTTCTGCCGGCAGCCAATTCGGCTTATACGCGCCCAAAAAAAATGCTTAGCACAGTAATATATAAAAAAACATATGAGAGGCTACAATCCGCTATGCGGATCGTTGAATACCCTATCCCATCCCATCCTTTAAATTAATATCCTCAAAATATAGGCCTTATGGCGATGAAATACAGAAAATGACATTGTCACAATATATTGCTCAGACAGTTTCTCAAAATCTTGTGTGGTTCGACAAAAAACAACGTATTTCTATTGCTAATGCCTTGGGATGGGGTATACAAATGGTTTTTGTAAGAAAACGCCCCCAAAATGTGGGCGTAGGTGAAAATGATCTATGGACAAAATGTTTATATTACCATTGCGGAAGTATTTGCATCAAAAATTTTTTCGAAAGTTTTAAAATTTGGACAAAAAGCGTTTTTAACTAAAAACGCCCCCAAAAAGTGGGCGTGGCAAAAAACTTTGTATGAACGAAATATAGATATTAGGATTGTCTAAATATGTTGCAAAGACACTTTTTTGAAATTCCTTACGGTTTGGCCAAAAAATAAGTTTTTCTAAAAAGGGGGTGTGGCAGTGGGCGGATTTCAAAAATTTTTACACTTGTTCTGCTTCGTCGGCCAGAGAGTCTATATACCAAATTTCAACACTCTAGCTCAAAATTTAAGGCCCAAAAATCGGTGACACACAGACGGACGGACGGACGGACAGACAGACATGGCTTAATCGACTCAGCTAGCGATTCTGAATCGATCCATATACTTTGAGGTATATGTATCGAAATTATTTCTCTATGTTACAAACTTAATGTCAAAACTAATATACCCCCCTATGGGATAGGGTATAAAAAATTTCTTACCTGACTTAAAACTAACTAATTCAATAAAAAAACAAAGCTAAAATAATCTAAAATTTACTGGCACACTATTTTTACACTATTTCATTTTTCGCTGCAACTGCTGCTTTCGTTGAATAGGCCACTACGGGCCGTCTCGATTGTATAGAGGCTTTCGTTTTTAGAGGGTCCCAATGAGCACTTCTTCTTCGCCTTGGGACACACTTCACTTTATATGTTTCGTATTTGTAATTGTCTAATTTTGTTTTATTCACTAAATGTCTTTTCACTTTTCACAATTACAATTCTTCAAACTGTTTATAAAAAACTTTTACGGTTCTACAAAAGACAAGGTTTTCTCCTGCATATGGTATGGGGTAGTGTATAAAAATGGTTTTTATATAAAAACGCCCCCAAAAAGTAGGCGTGGGTTAAAATGGTCTATTGACGTAATGTTCATATTTATATTACTAAATATTATATTATATTATATTTCTGCATCAAAAGTTTTTTCGAAAATTTTAAAATTTGACCGAAAAATGTTTTTTTATTAAAAACGCCCCCAAAAAGTGGGCGTGGCAAAAAACTTTATATGAACGAAATACAGATATTCAGATTGTCTAAATATGTTGTTCAGAAAGTTTTTCAAAATTCCTTATGGTTTGGCCAAAAAATACGTTTTTCTAAAAAGGGGGCGTGGCAGTGGGCGGATTTCAAAATTTTTTACACTTGTTCTGCTGGGAGCAACAAAGAGCACGTGTACCAAATTTCATCCTTCTAGCTCAAAATTTAAGGCCCAAAAACTGGTGACGTACGGACTGAGCAGCATATTTAGAAAATCGCAATATCTATATTTCGTCAATATAAAGTTTTTTGCCACGCTCACTTTTGGATGCGTTTTTTTATAAAAAAAACTTTTTCTGGTTAAAATTTGATGCACAATTATTGGCAGTATTAATATGAACATTTCGTTTATAGATCATTTTAACCCACGCCCACTTTTTGTGGGCGTTTTCTTACAAAAAACATTTGTATGCCTACCCCAAGGCATATGCAAGGCATATTTAGACAATCCTAATATCTATATTTCGTTCATACAAAGTTTTTTGCCACGCCCACTTTTTGGGGGCGTTTTAGTAAAAAACGCTTTTTGTCCAAATTTTAAAACTTTCGAAAAAATTTTTGATGCAAATACTTCCGCAATGGTAATATAAACATTTTGGCCATAGATCATTTTCACCTACGCCCACATTTTGGGGGCGTTTTCTTACAAAAACCATATGTATACCCCATCCCAAGGCATTAGCAATAGAAATACGTTGTTTTTGTCGAACCACAAAAGATTTTGAGAAACTGTCTGAGCAATATATTGTGACAATGTCATTTTCTGTATTTCATCGCCATAAGGTCTATATTTTGAGGATATTAATTTAAAGGATGGGATGGGATAGGGTATTCAACGATCCGCATAGCGGATTGTAGCCTCTAATATGTTAATTTTAAGGATGGGATGGGATAGGGTATTAAACGATCCGCCCAGCGGATTGTAACCTTCTCATATGTTTTTTCCACAATTTCATTTTTCGCCGCAACTGCTGTTTTCGTTGAATGGGCCACTACGGGCCGCCTTGCTAGTACAAAGGCTTTTGTTTGTAGAGGGTCCCAATGAGCACCTCTACTTCGCCTTAGGACACACTTCACTTTTATAGGTTTAGTTTTTATACCCTATCCCATAGGGGTATATTAGTTTTGATACATAGTTTGTAACATAGAGAAATAATTTAGCTACATATACCTCAAAGTATATGGATCGACTCAGAATCGATAGCTGAGTCGATTTAGCCATGTCTGTCCGTCCGTCCGTCCGTACGTCACCAGTTTTTGGGCCTTAAATTTTGAGCTAGAAGGATGAAATTTGGTACACGTGCTCTTTGTTGCTCCCAGCAGAACAAGTATAAAAATTTTTGAAATCCGCCCACTGCCACGCCCCCTTTTTAGAAAAACGTATTTTTGGGCCAAACCATAAGGAATTTTGAAAAACTTTCTGAACAACATATTTAGACAATCTGAATATCTGTATTTCGTTCATATAAAGTTTTTTGCCACGCCCACTTTTTGGGGGCGTTTTTATATAAAAACCATTTTTATACACTACATGCAGGAGAAAACCTTGTCTTTTGTAGAACCGTAAAATTGTTTTGTAAGCAGTCTGAAGAATTTGTTGTCACTATATATTTTTTTCTATTTTATCCACATCGTGTTTTTAGCCATGCCCACTTTTTTGGGGATTTTAGTTTTATGGATAGGATGGGATAGGGTATTCAACGATCCGCACAGCGGATTGTAGCCTTCTCATATGTTTTTTAATTGTCTTAGTTTTTTTGTTCAGTAATGTCTTTTCACTGTTCACTTGTTGTCTTTTTGTTGGGTGGTTAAATAACCTGGTGGTCGAAGTAATCCGTTGGTGGTAACTTTTCCGCTTCTTGGAAACCGTTTGGCCGCTTGTAGCAACGGCTCGGTCCAACGGAACCAACGCTCACGACTAACAGTCGACGCACCCAGGGATTTCTAGTGCGGAGACGCACGATTGCTTTTTCCACCAGCAGGAAGCAGTTCAACTGTCCAGAAAGTCTCTGTCAAAAAATGGATTTTATGGAATTATCACTTTTCAAGTGAAAGTAAAATACAATGTTTCTACCTTATGGGGCAAAGCCAGGCGTATACGCACTTTGTCTCCTTTTACACCTCTCCAACTTTCTCCAACCAAAAATGCACAAATCTGTTTTTACACAAAAATTGTTGTCATAAAAATGTTGTTATTTTCAGTTCATTCTAACTTACCCACAAGTGAATAAAAATGATCTCACCAGAATGGTGTTTTTTAAATTGTCAAACAAAATTATAGCGAATTTATTATCCGCACTTTGTGTGGTTTTCCCCTTCCTTTGTCTAACAATATACCTTTGCACAAACTCCTTCTATCCTTTTTTTGTCAGATGTCTCGTTTTATTAATAAATCATTTCTCCTATCCTATCATATTCCTTCTCACTCCTATCATTAGATTAAATCTTTGATTGTTGTCTGTTCGTTTGAGTCATTATAATTTAATTATTATTTACAGGAAGGATTACTACATGGGACATCAAAGGGAAGTGTTTTGCCTACTGTGTGTGTGTCCAGGAAGGGGATTTATGCACCTACCTTACTTACTTACTTAAGTGGCGCTACAGTCCGGGATGAACCTGGGCCTCAACCAACATGCCTCTCCAATTAGCCCGGTCCTTAGCTAACTGCCTCCAGTTGCGCACTCCAAGTTGGTTGAGGTCGGTTTCCACTTGTGCGCGCAACTTAAGGCGAGGTCTTCCTCTACTGCGTCCGACGTCTGGATGGGAATCGAAGACTCTGCGAGCCGGAGTATTGGTGTCCATTCGTTCTACATATCCTAGCCATCTTAAACGTCCAATGCGGAGTTTTTTGACCAGGGGCATGTCGTTGTACAGCTCGTATAGTTCTTGGTTGAATCTTCGTCTCCATAGCCCGTCAACGCAAACGGGACCGAAGATTTTTCGAAGAATTTTCCTCTCGAATCTACCAAGGATTTCTTCATCCGCTTTTGATACGGTCCATGCTTCAGCGCCGTAGAGCAGGACTGGGATGATCAGGGTCTTATATAGGATCTCCTTAGTAGTTCGAGTGAGGGCTTTACTACTCAATTGCCTCCTTAGCCCGAAGAAACAGCGGTTGGCAAGAGTAATTCTTCGTTTAATTTCTGACGAGATGTTGTTGTCAGAGCTAATAGCGGAGCCGAGGTAGCCAAAGTCCCGTACTACCTCAAAGTGATATCTGTCAATGGTGACGTTCTGTCCAATTTGTCGATGTTGTGAGTCCTTTCGTGATGACAGCATATATTTAGTCTTACCCTCATTTACTGCTAAACCCATTTTCGCCGCTTCCTTCTCTATACTAGCAAACGTGGCTATGACGTCACGTTGAGTCCTACCAATGATGTCAATATCGTCAGCGTATGCTAGTAGTTGCACCGACTTTTGGAATATTGTGCCTCTGGTGTTGGCTTTGGAGTTTTGCACAATCCTCTCAAGAATCAGATTAAAGAAGTCACATGACTGCGCATCGCCTTGCCTAAATCCTTTTTTGGTATCGAATGTGTCGGTGAGGTCGTTTCCGACCCTGATGGTGCAGCGAGAATTCTCCATCGTCATCCTACACAAACGGACGAGTTTGGGCTGTATACCAAAACTAGACATGGCTCTGTAAAGTTCGTCTCTATAAATGCTGTCGTATGCGGCTTTGAAATCGATAAATAGGTGGTGGGTATCGATTTGGACTTCTTGGCCTAAAACCACACTGATAAGGGCCGATCAGGTTGTTGGTAAACGGTTTCAAGCGTTCACATATTACGGCAGATAGGATCTTGTAAGCGATGTTTAGTAGACTTATGCCTCTGTAGTTGGCGCAGTTCAGAGGGTCTCCTTTTTTGTGGATCGGGCAAACGATGCTGAGGTTCCATTCTTCAGGCATGCTTTCAACCGACCAGATTTGGCGAAGTGTGAAAATTTGATCGATTGTGGACTTTTTTGGCCTAAAACAACACTGATAAGGGCCGATCAGGTTGTTGGTAAACGGTTTCATGCGTTCACATATTACGGCAGATAGGATCTTGTAAGCGAGGTTGAGTAGACTTATGCCTCTGTAGTTGGCGCAGTTCAGAGGGTCTCCTTTTTTGTGGATCGGGCAAACGATGCTGAGGTTCCATTCTTCAGGCATGCTTTCAACCGACCAGATTTGGCTTATGAGTTGGTGGATGTTGCTTACCAAGTCATCTCCGCCAGCTTTATAAAGCTCAGCGGGAAGGCCGTCATTTCCGGCGGCCTTATTAAGCTTGAGATTAGATATAGCTATCCTCACTTCACTTAGGTCGGGTGGTTGGCAGTTTTCGCTGTCGTTGCCAATATTGAATGGATCGTTCTGCCTGACAGCGGAATGTTGTTCGTTATCGCCGTTTAACAGTCTGCAGAAGTGGTTCTTCCATATCCTCAGCATCGACTGTGTCTCAACTACGATATTTCCTTGTTCATCTCGACAGGATTCTGTTCGAGCCTTGTAGCCTTGGCTTTGACGTTTTACACTTTGGTAAAACTTGCGAACATCGTTCCTGGAGTGGTACCTCTCTAAATCCTTGATCGCGCGCTTTTCTTGCTCTTTTTTCTTCTTTCTGAAAAGCCGATGTTCTTCCCTTCTTCTTTGCCTATAGAGCTCAATGGCAGCTCTCGTCTTCACCTGCAGCTTAGCCTTGTAGGCCTCGTTCTTGGCTGCGAGCATCTGTCGGCATTCCTCATCAAACCAGGGGTTTCTTGCTGGTGGCCGCGAGAAACCTAGCACATCAGTTGCGGCTGATCTAATGGCTTGTTGGCATCGTTGCCATTGTTCTTCAACATTAGATGCTGGTGGTATGTTGTGAGTCGAGAGGTTAAGAGATACGCGTTGCGCGGAGGTCTTGGCGGTCTCTGGCGATTGTAGTCTTTCGACATTAAATTTTTTCACAGTATTTCTGTTTTTTTGTGGCGTGGTGGATATCCGCATCCTAACTTTGGCTACAACAAGGTAGTGGTCCGAGTCGATGTTGGCCCCTCGGAATGTTCGGACATCCAAAATACTGGATGCGTGCCTCTTGTCTATCGCAATGTGATCAATTTGGTTGACTGTTCGTTGATCTGGAGACCGCCATGTCCCCTTGTGGATATCGAGGTGAGGAAACCGTGTGCTGGCTATAGTGGCATTTCGTTCCGTAGCGAAGTCAATTAGCCTAAGTCCGTTACCAGACGTGTTGTCGTGTAGGCTATATTTTCCGACAGTACTGCTAAAGATGTCTTAACCACATACCTTTGCGTTTAAATCTCCCAGCACGATTTTAACATTGTACTTTGGTAGTCGCTCATAGGTTTTGTCGAGGAGCTCGTAGAAGCAATCCTTAGTTATATCATCTTTTTCTTCCGTCGGAGCATGAGCGCATTTAAGGCTTATGTTGGCGAATTTGGCCTTGATGTGGATTGTTACAATGCGTTCGCTAATGTCTTGAAAACATAAGACTTCTTGCCTAAGTCTGGCACTTATAACAAATCCGCATCCAAATAGTCGCTGTTTCTGCTCACTATAACACGGTAGATGTCACAGTTTTTCATCCTCCTTTTGCCCGGCCCATCCCATCGTATTTCCTGGATGGCAGTAATATCTGCTTTGTAGCAGTTTAGGGCTTCCGCTAACTGTTCGCCTGCACCTCTCCTGTTTAGTGTTCTCGCATTCCAGGTGCAGATACGAACGTCGTTGTCCTTTTTTCGCTTAGCATGGTCGTCAACAATAATATCAGTCCTTTCCGAGGCTATTGGTTGCTTCGTAACAATATTTGTTTTCCGTGGATGGGTAGTTAACCCAAAACACAACCCCCAACCTGGAGGGCCAGGCCCTTGTTTTGACCCTAGGACAGCGGGCCGGAAAAAAAATACCGATGTCAGTAGCCCATTTTTGGGGTATGAGCGCTGCCGTTGATCCATTGAGGGCTCCTCCGCCACCAACTCTTTTCCAATACCCTGGCTCAGTATTGGAAATCCCTATAGACCTGGTGTTCAAATATGTCGAAGCAGCTCATATAGGGATTTCACTACCAGTTCGATCAAACTGGAGCTGTAGGCGCCACCGTTGACTCCATCTAGGAAATTCCTCCGCTGCCGCCTGAGAGTGAGTGCCTTAGTGAGACGACACTCCTCCCCTTTTATGCACCTACCGCAGCAGGCAAATGTTTGTTTACATTTTGCAACAGGTATGTACACATTCAAGGTCATTGCAAAAATTTATCGTGTATATTTTTTTTTCAGGTACGTTTATGGAAAATTAACTCGATGTTGAAGGAATTGGTTGTACCTGGCCATGTAACAACCCCTATGGGATAGGGTATAAAAACGTTGTTTTTTGTCGAACCATAAAAGATTTTGAAAAACCGTCTGAACAATATGTTGTGTCAACGTCATTTTCAATACTTTATGGCCATGAAGACCACATTTTGGGGATATTAATTTTAAGGATGTGATGGGATAGGGTATTAAACAATCCGCACAGCGGACTTCTTATGTGAGACATTTTTCTTTCGGTTGCGGCTGGAGGTGAGGAATCGTCAAACGATACCAATGGTCCGTACCATTGGTTATGCCCGATTTATATAAATTCTGACCTGACAATATCGTTAGTATCGGTCAATATGCCTAAGTGCTAAACCACACCCCTCAGAGAGGCACTATGAGAACTGGCCGCGCGCTACGACTAAGTTATCTTAACAATTAGTTTACGCTTCTGTAGTGTTAATCGCGTTTGGTAGGTAGGTTTCTAGCGAACGCACGTACTAATACCGTCATTATATGCGGTTTTTCCTTATGGTGCTATGTATGTCGAACGGTCTTGTTGTTTGTAGTCGGAGGTTTGTCACGTCCAGAGTATGGATTATTGCATTATTGCAATGAACATGAATACGAGTACCAAGATTACGAGCAAAGTTTGTTACTTCGTTACTTACGGTATCGATTATACCGGTATCGGTATATACCATAAAGCATATAAAGTTTTTTGCCACGCCCACTTTTTGGGGCGGTTTTAATTAAAAAACGTTTTTCGGTCAAATTTAAAATATTTCGAAAAAAATATTGATGCAGAATCATTAGTAATATTAATATGAACATTTCGTCCATAGACCATTTTAGCCCACACCCACTTTTTGGGGGCGTTTTCTTACAAAAACCGTTTGTATACCTTACCCCATAGTTGTCAAACAACAAAAGATGCTGATAAACTGTTTGAACAATATGATGTGACAATGTAATTTTCTACATTATAAGCCCCTAAAGCCCACTTTTTGAAGATATTAATATTAAGGATGGGATGGGATAGGGTATTCAACCTTCCGCACAGCGGATTGTAGCCTTCTCATATGTTAATACCCTATCCCATAGGGGTATATTAGTTTTGATACCTAGTTTGTAACATAGTGAAATAATTTAGCTACATATACCTCAAAGTATATGGATCGACTCAGAATCGATAGTTGAGTCGATTTAGCCATGTCTGTCCGTCCGTCCGTCCATACGTCACCAGTTTTTGGGCCTTAAATTTTGAGCTAGAAAGATGAAATTTGGTACACGTACTCTTTGTTGCTCCCAGCAGAACAAGTGTAAACAATTTTGAAATCCGCCATCTGCCACGCCCCCCATTTTAGAAAAACGTATTTTTTGGTTAAACCGTAAAGAATTTTAAACGAGTAATGGGTGCACGACTGGGTCGTACGCAACTTTCTCTTTCACAGCAAGTTGGGCGTTAGATCATATCATAAGCATTTTGATTATTGATGCTAAAATGATACAAATAATGTCGAAATGTATTTATACGAATGTTTACTCCGAATATTTAAGGAATCGATGTCAATGTAAATAATAATGATTTTCCGTTAGTGGCCAAAACTGAAAATTCCGTTTAGTGATGGTTGGGCTAAAACTAATTAGGTGGAATTGCTTCAAACTGTAATTGTAGTATATATATTAAATTTCATTCAATTTGACATAATAGTTTGCGAGAAATTAACAATTTGCTTTATATGGCCTATATGACAAAATCCGTTATATGGATTTTCTCGAAAAAACTGGGTATGCAGTTTTGTTGGAACTACTATGATTATAGTATATATAATGTTTAATCAAAATCGTTAGAGCCGTTTTCGGGAAAATTGAGGTTATGTGTAATTTTTATATGGCAGGTACCGTTATTAACAGGCCTAGAGTTATGACCAAAAACCACTTTTTTAGGCTCTACTATCATCGTAATGTTAGAATCAATCAAAATCTCGAGGTCGAACATTTTCACGAAAACAATATCTTTCTCTTTGTAAGAGAAAGTTAAAAAATTGAAATGATAAATAAAAATTCCCAAAATAAAAAAAAAATTGTAAAAATAAATAAATGAGTATGTGAAGTTGTTTGGCAGGCGCCTTAATCAACAGTTTTTTCTTTAATAGTACCCTGGGTGACCCGCTTCGCGGGAAAAAAGGATTTCAACTCTCTTTCTGGGGACAGTCCACGCTCACGCAACTTCGTTGCTCCGCTCAAGGTATGTATAGTCGTCAGGCAGGCGACTTAGTCAACAGTTTTTAAGTTATAATATTTTTATTTTATGTTTTTTTTTGAAACTGGCAATGCCGCGTTAACCACTGAAGTAAAAAAAAAAACAGAAATGTCAAACAACAACAATTTGTATGGAGATATAACCCAAAAAGTGAAATTTTGTCATAAGCATAACTTTTAAACTAAATGTGAGTGACGATTTTTAAAAACAGATTAATAATCAGCACGTAAAGACGAATCGTTTAAGCCCAAAAAAAGTGAAAACATGTGAGAGGCTACAATCCGCTATGCGGATCGTTGAATACCCTATCCCATCCCATCCTTTAAATTAATATCCTCAAAATATAGGCCTTATGGCGATGAAATACAGAAAATGACATTGTCACAATATATTGCTCAGACAGTTACTCAAAATCTTTTGTGGTTCGACAAAAAACAACGTATTTCTATTGCTAATGCCTTGGGATGGGGTATACAAATGGTTTTTGTAAGAAAACGCCCCCAAATGTGAGCGTAGGTGAAAATGATCTATATACGAAATGTTTATATTACCATTGCGGAAGTATTTGCATCAAAAATTTTTTCGAAAGTTTTAAAATTTGGACGAAAAGCGTTTTTTACCAAAAACGCCCCCAAAAAGTGGGCGTGGCAAAAAACTTTGTATGAACGAAATATAGATATTAGGATTGTCTAAATATGCTGCTCAGACACTTTTTTGAAATTCCTTACGGTTTGGCCAAAAAATAAGTTTTCCTAAAAAGGGGGCGTGGCAGTGGGCGGATTTCAAAAATTTTTACACTTGTTCTGGTGGCACGGACGAGGATCCTATATACCAAATTTCATTATCCTAGCTCAAAATTTAAGGCCCAAAAATCGGTGACGAACAGACAGACGGACGGACGGGCGGACGGTTTTTAAAATAAAACATTTTTTAGTAAAATTTTTAAATTTCGAAAAAAAATTGATGCACAATCATTGGTAGTATTAATATGAACTTTTCCTCAATAGATCATTTTAACCCACGCCCACTTTTTAGGGGCGTTTTCTTACAAAAACCATTTGTATGCCCTACCCCAAGTCTTATGCAATAGAAAAACGTTGTCTTTTGTAGAACCATAAAAGAATTTGATAAACCTTCTGAATATTAAGTTGTGAAAACGTCATTTACAATACTTTATGCCCTTAAAGACCACATTTTGGGGATATTAATTTAAGGATGGGATGGGATAGGGTATTAAACGATCCGCACAGCGGATTGTAGCCTTCTCATATGTTTGGAAGTTAATTTAGAGAGTATTAATATTTCAAAGGTACAAATTACTAAAATATTGGATATGAAACCGTTCATCCCACTTCTGAATTGTTAGATCCGATCGAAATTAAAATTTATTATACCCTATCCCGTAGGGGTATATTAGTTTTGATACATAGTTTGTAACATAGAGAAATAATTTTGCTACATATACCTCAAAGTATATGGATCGACTCAGAATCGCTAGCTGAGTCGATTAAGCCATGTTAAAATGTAAGTTTAAACATATGAGAAGGCTACAATCCGCTGTGCGGATCGTTAAATACCCTATCCCATCCCATGCTTAAAATTAATATTTCCAAAAAGTGGGCTTTATGGGAATATAATATAGAAAATGACATTGTAACAACATATTGTTCAAACAGTTTATCAGAATCTTTTGTTGTTTGACAAAAAACATAATTTTTTACGGACGGACGGACGGACAGACATGGCTAAATCGACGTTTGTGACCTACTTCCAAAAGGGTGATTCATCAATTTCGCATCGCAAAAAAAATTATTACATTTAATTATCCATCGCTCCTGCAACTTTTTGGCTAAGTTGAAAATTAGTTTTTAAAACATGGATTTATTAATAGAGGCAACTTGCAGAGCTGCACGCTTGCATATTTTATATGTGCTCACTCCCATTGAAAACTCTGTGTTCCATATTTTCTGCAAGGAGAATTCTGCACGGGTGTTGATGGCATTATTATGTAAACACCTTATTGCACGTGGTGTCAACTTGACTCTTGAAATATTCCAAGATAAAAATATGTAAACGAACAACGTCACGTTTTTGAAATGAGAAGGCAGTTGAACAATGAACTTTTTTTTTAACTTTTTGGTGAAGAAATAAAAAAGATATCACAAGTGAACTTTCGTTTTAATAAAAGAAAAAACCTATAGTATCCGTCAACAGGTAGAAAATGTTTGTCTCGTTCTGGGCATCTACGTCATCGATGTTCATCCACATGCGCAAAGCCATTTCTGTAGTAGTTGTATCATGTCTGCAAATGTATGGTTTTGAGTGATTGAATTATATGGTGACTCGACATTTCATTAAATCACCTATATGGTGTGTAAAAATTAAGCGAGCATTTATCTTTGGTTTGCAGGAAACAAGTAGGAAAGATTAGTGACACTAAAATTTATAGCAAATTCCCTAGAACAGATTCCACTTAGTGGAAAAGTGAGATTTAATGTCAACAACACAGTTCTTGTTTTACTTTATTAAAATTATAAATTACATGAACATTAGAATTGTATATGAACATTTTTTAAAATCATATATGTGTATATATGTTTATTTAGATATATAGATATATAATCTTCTTAGTTACCAATAGACGCGGTTTTTCTAATTTGATCTTGTAGATATTTTTCGTCGGCCAAAAATTCCATTGGACCTACTGGCTTCATAGTGCAGATATTGAAATTGTAAACACAAGGTATACTGTTGGGTATATTGATAGTACTAATTTTCTCATCTGAGATACCTGGAAGGGAGTTAAACAAATATTTTTGTTACGCCATTATAGATTGACAAATTAAAAGAGTACCTACATTTACCTTTTATATATAAAAATTAAGTAGGTACTTTAAATTGCTCCTTTTGATAATTCATCAAAAAAGCAACCGAATAAATATGAAGTCATATATATGTAAGCATATATATATAATACCACAACAAATTAACAGCATTAATAATTACTTAAGAATATCAATTAAAACTTCTCTCTCTTGACAAAAAAGATGTCAATTATACTTGTAAATTAACATTGAACGTGTGTAGGGCTCTTTAAAGTGTAATGGGCAAATTGAGCTGTGTTCCTGGTTTCAGTTTTATTAAGATATCTTAATGAAGCTGTTTTCTTATTGATCAATCGCCCATTTTAGTCACGTTATATTGCAGGAGAAATGACTACAAAACAAGTTGAAAATTTACGCATGGGCATACGGCCTGTCATGAAAATGTTTTTGATTTCAGCAAAAGAGCTGATTTTGCTCGACCTTTCAAGAAAGTTTTTTGTTTTCAGTAAAATTACCCTATATTAAAGGTTCATTTAAGTTATTTCTTACTTTTTTGATAAAGAATTATTCTGAAAGATAAAAGTTAATTAAAACCCAATATATGGAAAATGAAATTGCAAAATAATGGTTGGCATCGGTTGACATCTACATCTTACCATTCAGTAAGATTTTGCGATCCACATCAACCTTACCTTATTTTTCAGTTGGAATCTAAAATCCGGAACACATGCATTGACTCAGCAAACGATTCTGAGACGATCATAGGTAATTGCTTTTAAAATGTTCTTATGTTTTTGTAGAGCTAATTTGAATTTTTTTGAGGGCTCAGTGGCGCGATGGTTAGTGCGATGAACTGCCGCGCAGAAGGTCTGGGTTCGATTCCCAGCCGTAGCAACACCTAAATGATTTTTCACTGGCCCTCCTCTCGTGATGAACTGACAAATCATCCGAGTAGTATCAATTGTCAAGTATAGCTTATCTCAACATAGCCGTTCGGAGTCGGCATAAAACAGGAGGTCCCGCCATCGTGCAAGAAGTACACACGCACGCATGAATGGTTGTGAGAAAGCTAGGCCCTGGGTACTAACGAGCCTGCTGCGCCAAAAATTTGTATTTTTTTTGTAATTTGAATTTTTATTCTTAGTTGGGTCTTTTTCTTTTCTTAGAATTCTTTATTGGTTCTTTTTCTTTTCTTTCTTTTTTTTTGGCAATGATATGTTACATATATTTATTTCTTTTTGCATATATAGCGACTGTATGTATGGCCTTCTCAGACTTATGAAAGTGTATCTCTGCAACATGGCATGTTGTTTCGTTACATGGTAGTTTGCTCTTGCTCACAAGCAATATATTTATTTTGTTTATATTTTGACTGATTCATTTGTACAATAAAGAACTTAACCTAATTTTAAACTACTTTGAAAGATGTAGTTGATTGCGAATATATTTATTTTTGTAGAGCTAATGCGATGTTCAGCTTGACATGTTTATGTTATAACTAGGTATTTTGTTATTTTTTTTTTTGATGTGAAGTGAGGCTGGTAGTATTGATAATGAGTTGTCGGTTATACCAATCAGGAAAATCCCAACAGCAAAACTAGGAATTTGTATTTTATGTTCTGTTTATTCACAGTAAGCTCATATGTACCTAATGTCGACTGTTCCGTAGTTTAGCATTGATAACAAACAAATTATAGATTTTAATGATTGCAATAATCTATGCCAACTGTAATTGATATTTGCCAAAACGAAAAAAAAAATAATGGTTATAAAACATCCATTCTCACCCACTGAATTGTAAATTCTAAGTAAATTTCTATTTATATCGATCCTATCCCATAGTGGTGGTCCATATATCATAAAGTACCTACCTTCAATATGCTTAACAATCGCTCGTATTATGGTTCCATGTGCCACTATTAGTATCCGCTTTCCGCTCTTGATTTCCGCGACAAGCGTACTCTCCCAATAAGGTATAATACGAAGCATTACCGATTCTAGTGTCTCCGCATCGGGGAAATCATCTGTAGGGATATCAGCAAAATTCGGATTACTTCGTATTGGCAAATAATATGGACTAGAAGCATCCATATCCGGAGGTGGAACATTAAAGCTTCTGCGCCAAATCTGAACCTGCGAAGTAGACAATAGGTATTACAATTCTCTCCGCCAAACAATTTGTCATCATATGTCATTTAATAGAAACCTGCTTCTCCCCGTACTTCTCAGCCATTTGACGCTTATTGAGTCCGGTCAAGTCACCATAGTGTCTTTCATTTAATCGCCAATTGGTATGCACTGGGATTGAGGAACACTCCAAGGCATTTAAAATAATCTTCAACGTCTGTTGGGCACGTTTCAAAGCCGAAGTAAACGCGACATCGAATTTCAAATTGTGCTTTAATAAAGCCACAGCCGAAATAGCACCAGCATCGAATTTACCTTCGAACGAGAACCACCATTGACATTGAGAGCGTGATAGAGGAGAAGAGAATGCCATTTGAGCACAATATATCATAGCAAAAGCAAACTCACCTTTTTCACTCAAGTCGACGTCGTGCCAGCCACAAAATAAATTCAATTTGTTCCACTCACTTTCTCCGTGCCGAAGGAAAACAACCTTAGTTACTTCCATTTCCTCGCGGAGGTGATGATGACCAGCACCACCGTGGTCTTGGTCACTTTAAATTGTATTCGTTCGCTCAAACACAAACACCGACCCTATAAAATTGTCTACAATCACAGTCGCCCTAACTAAATATATTGACAGAGGAGCTCGAATCAAATGCAAAAATACCCTGCGAATACAGCAGACCAACCACAAACAAAATCGTATCGTAAAACGTACGACGCCGAACCGAACTGTTATGCACAAGAGCAGGAAGCTTGAGTAGATGTAGCCGTATTAATGAATCCAACAAGCGACTAACTAACGCTTCTGAGAGAGTAACACGTTAGAATATTAGATTTTCTTGAGAGTTTTATTCATGCGTGAATAAGCTGCAAGTACTCTGACTATCGCATGTGTACGAAATTAGTATATACTTGGGGTGTTGTGTTTTGTGTGGTGTTTTATCTTGAGAGCGAGAGTGATTGAAGGAATGTTAAATAATATTCTTTACTCTTTGAGTGCTTTCTGATATACTTTTGACTTTGAAAATGTCATGACGTAGGACATTGACTAAGAATACCCACATATAGTCAATAATTTGGATAATGTAGATCCTTTAATACCCTATCTAGACCAAGAGCTCGCAGCAAATTTTGGGTGTGAGAGGTAACCAAAAAATAACCAGATGAGTTGAAAGCTAGTGTAAGCAGTATGTTAAAAACAAAAGTCTTGCAGTTAATGGTCGCGGCTTTAGTGAGTTATAGCGTGTTGAAAACTCACCTTTTTCCAAAATTGAAATAATTGATATAACCAGTTATTGCTAATTTCATTGCATAGTGCATTTCTATTTGATCACAGAAACGTTGGTCCAAGACGTTTTGAGTGTGGCAACGCTGTTGCAATGCAACGCAATGCCTCATGAATGATATGTAGGTCCAAGACAATTTCAAATTTCAAAATCGATTTTCGAAATAACTGTCATAACCAAAATTGAAGTACACCATCACATAGATAATACTCCCCTGATTACAAAATGGTAGGTCCAAGACCATTTCAAGTTGGATTACGCTCTCCCAGACTGTTTCGAAGTTATAAAAAAATTAATTTTCGAAATAATTTGTATAACCAAAATTGAAGTATACCATTACATAGCTAATATTCCCCTGATTACAAATCTATAGGTCCGAGACCATTTCAAGGTGGATTACGCTCACACAGACCGTTTTAAAATTATGAAAAAGAAAAATTGTTTTCGAAATAGGTACAATCAATCTTTATACATACTATCATTTTTCAAATAACGCGACTTTGTTGTTGCTGACCAATGAACTCGGAACGCAGACATAACATTTGGATGCCTGAACGTGAGATAAAAAAACAGATGAAGGAAAGAGGGCGTTGGTTTTCTGTCTGACAGTTGGTTAGTGGAAAGGGAATAAAACAGATTTAATTTTAGTAGCTTGATAAATGAGTTTAAGCATTTTTTGAACGAAGCAAATACATTTATTTAACTTAAAATTGTGTTTTTATTCCACGGCCAACATTTCTAAAATTAAATCTTCTACATAAAATTATATGCCCAGCATTTTAATTAGTTCCGAGTTTCCAACAAAGGCTGAGGAATGTCGAGTAAAAACCAGAGGAAAATTACGATTGTGCTAAATGCGATAATCCAAACAGCGTCGAGGATATGGTGCAGTGTGATGTTTGCCATAAGTGGTACCATTACAGCTGCGCTGGAGTAGATGCAGAAGTAGCAGACAAAAGTTTCGAGTGTGCAGCATGTGCGGAGCTCAACGAAACGGTTCGTGGAAATGTGGCAGCTGCTAATGGTTCAGTAGGTAAAATGTCGCACGTAGAG
The DNA here is from genome assembly GCA_932526625.1 of Rhingia campestris. Lineage (NCBI taxonomy): Eukaryota > Metazoa > Arthropoda > Insecta > Diptera > Syrphidae > Rhingia > Rhingia campestris. Next base: position 92,540,322 of record OW052183.1, read on the forward strand.
CCAGGTGTTCATCGAGACGTCAGAGTGGCGGCACGTTCAGAAGCAAATCATAGTATTGCGTCTTCCAGTAAAAGTAAGAAAAGACTAGAAATGGAGCTGAAGTGCCTTGAAGAGCAAAAGGAGTTGGATTTGAAGCTTATAACAAAGCAAAAGGAGTACGTTACTAAACGATACGAATTGTTAGCACAAGCAGATGATAACTGTAGTGAGGTAAGTAAGGTCAAGGACGTCGGCGTGGGTGGACCAAGTCGGCATTAAGAATAGTTCAGTTGATCTCAAGAAGCATCCTGTGATTCATCAGCAAGACCTGCCTCTGGAAATCGATCCTAAAGTTCCTGACGATGGCTTGAGTAGGGATCAGATCTCTGCGCGTCAAGTAGTATCTAAGGAGCTACCAGTTTTCTCCGGGCGACCAGAAGAATGGCCATTATTTATCAGTAGTTTTGAAAGTAGCACACGGATCTGCGGCTTTACTAATGAAGAAAATTTGTGGCGTCTTCAAAGAGCATTGAAGGGTAATGCGTTGGATGCAGTTAGGGCACGTTTACTTCTTCCATCTATGGTAGACGAGATAATCTCCACACTTCGTATGCGATATGGGCGTCCTGAATATATTGTACAAACGCTACTTACTAAGATTCGGTCAGAACCATCACCGAAGGCAGATCGGCTAGACACTTTGGTAAATTTTGCTCTCTCTGTGCGTAATTTGTATGGAACAATGGAAGCATGTGGGTTGACAAGTCACCTTAATAACCCCGTTCTACTTCAAGAGCTTGTTGAGAAGCTTCCAGCGTCTATACGACTTAATTGGGCATTGGATCGTGGGACTACAGAGCCAAATTTATCTACATTTGGTGAATGGCTCTACAAAATGGCAGAAGCAGCAAGTACAGTGATGACCTTTTCTCAAACTGAGGGGAAGAATGAAAGGCGACAAGCAGGACTGCATGCTCATTCTGAGATGCAAACTCGCGAGAAGACACAGCATATCACGGTAGGTGGCTGTTTCATATGTGAGGAAGATCACAAGCTGCTAAACTGTGGACGATTCAAGGAACTTCCAATTGCGCGACGATGGGAGCTGGTGAGGAGCAAGGGCATCTGCGAAACTTGTCTTGCACATCGAAAACGCTTTAAGTGTCGAAGTACTGCGAAGGGTTCTGCTCATATATTGCTACAGTCGAACCCATTGCCACATCAGCTACCGTGCAACGCTCATCAAAGGTGTGAAGGTGGAACTACAGTGTTCAGGATTCTACCAGTGGTACTGTATGGTAACGGAAAGTCATTGGAAACCTTTGCATTCCTTGATAGCGGGTCATCTCTGACTCTTGTGGAGCAGAACATTGCAGAATCGTTAGGCATTAGGGGAACTTCAAAGCCGTTATGTCTTAAATGGACTGGAGATACAGTTCGCTATGAGGAGTCGTCTAACGTTGTGCCTATGGATATTTCTGCTGCAGGTGACGATCACGGAATTAGGTACCGCCTTCAAGACGTTCGTACAGTACAGCGTTTATCATTGCCGAGACAGACTGTTTTAGCTGACGAGGTACAACGTCAATATCCACATTTAAACGGCGTACCATTGGCTACGTTTGAGAATGCTAAGTGCGGAATACTGATAGGGCTCAACAACCAGAAGCTCACATTGGCGTTGAAGACAAAGGAAGGAAGGTGGAACGATCCAGTAGCAATCAAAACTAGACTCGGTTGGTGTTTGAGTGGTGGCGATGCGAATGGAGTGGACAACTACGGCGTTTATCATATCTATAAGGCCTGCGAATGCAATCGGGAACTGGAAGAGATGGTGCGTCAACATTATACGCTGGAAGATCAAGGCATTGAGACTGATTGTTGCGAGTCTGCGGATGACGTTCGAGCAAAGACGATTTTGCAAAATACAGTGCATAGAAAAGGAGATGCATTCGTAAGCGGATTGCTGTGGCGTTACGACAATGTCGTCATGCCAGATAGTTTCCCAATGGCCATCAAAAGGCTAAGGTGTCTAGAGAAAAAGTTTCTGAGGGATCCTTCTTTTTTGAACGTTGTCAACGACCAAATAAAGAATCTTGTGGATAAAGGGTACGCGCGAAAGCTAACTGAAAACGAGCTCAACGAACAACATCCAAATGCTTGGTACTTGCCTACATTTATAGTAAGGAACCAAAACAAGCCCGAGAAAATTCGAATGGTATGGGATGCAGCAGCTTCGACGCAAGGGTTTTCATTGAACAGTGCGCTTTTGAAGGGACCGGACGAGTTAAAAACCCTCACGGGTGTTCTTTACGCCTTTCGAGTCGGTCGGATTGCTATATCAGGAGATATTCAGGAAATGTTCCACCGAGTCCAAGTGTGCGAACATGATCAACACTCTCAAAGATTTTTATGGCGTAATGGTGAATCTACCCGAAAGCCTGAAGTTTACGTAATGCAGGTTCTAACCTTTGGTGCTACATGTTCGCCTAGCATTGCGCAGTATGTTAAGAATATTAACGCAAGGGACTTTGCTGATACCTTCCCAAGAGCTGCCGAGGCCATCATAAACCATCATTACGTGTTAGACAGTGTCGATACAAATGAGGAAGCGATTCAGTTGGTGAAGGACGTGAAGTACGTGCACGCAAGAGCTGGATTCAATATTCGTAACTGGCGGTCTAACTCGAAGGACGTTCTGCGAGCCCTAGAAGAACCAGATGGTAATTTGAATAAGACGCTAGAGAATCTTGGAGAAGACAAATGCACGACGAAGGTCTTGGGACTTTGGTGGAACACCAATGATGACTTTTTTAGTTTCTCGCTTCAGTTCGTGAAGATGCAGGAAGACATTATGAAGGGGTACCGTATTCCAACGAAGAGAGAACTTCTACGAGTTCTCATGTCAATCTTCGATCCGCTGGGATTTCTCGCCTTTTATTTGGTCAAACTGAAGGTATTGCAGCAGGAAGTATGGAGGTCCGCAATCGGATGGGATGACATACTACCCCCCAAACTTCACGAGAAATGGGACAGCTGGCGCAGGTTGCTGACTAATGTAGAAGAGGTGCGAATCCAAAGATGCTATTTACCTGATGGATTTAGCAAACGGGCAAGAATTCAACTGCATATATTCACTGATGCCAGCGAGGATGCGATGGCGGCTGTGGCTTATCTTCGCTTTATGGAGGATGGTAATATAGGATGTGCACTTGTTTGCGCTAAGAATAAGGTGGCACCCTTACGACCTACATCGATTCCAAGGTTGGAGCTACAGGCTGCTGTGTTGGGATCTAGAATGGCGAGTTCGATAGTAAGGGCGCATACTAGTAGATTAACTATTGAGCGGACATACATGTGGACCGATTCGAAGAACGTCATATCATGGCTGCGATCTGATGCGAAGAAATTTAAGCCATTTGTGATGTTTCGTGTGGCGGAAATATTGCAGAGGACGAAAATGGACCAGTGGAATTGGATCCCAACGAAGTTGAATGTGGCCGATGAGGCGACAAAATGGGCTAAGGTGCCTTCTTTCGGTAAACATTCCAGATGGTTCCGGGGACCAGAAATTCTCTACCAGAACGAAGCGACATGGCCAGAAGCACCGGAGGAGACCGAACACTATAAAGAAGAGTTACGGTCAAAATATCTCCTAGCATTGCATTTCCCATCGACGGAGGAACCATTGTTTGACGTAGCCCGGTTTTCATCCTGGACACGTTTGCACCGTACTATGGCATGGGTGTTCCGTTTCGCTGGCAATTTGAAAAACAAGCTGACCGGATTATCTGCTGAAGGTGGTGTTCTAACAATGAGTGAGCTGCAGAGAGCTGAACAGTTTTTGTTTCAAATGGCGCAGAAGGAAAAATATGGCGACGAAGTAGCACTTTTACTTGCTGGAAAATCACTGTCTAAAGGTAATTGTCTGTATAAATTGTCTCCATATGTAGATGAGTATGGAACCTTGCGTGTTAGAGGACGAATTGACAGCGCCTGGTGTGTTGAATAGTTCACCAAACGTCCAATCATCCTACCGAGGGATCATCGGATATCATTTCTTATCGTGAGGATGTACCATCATAAGTTCCAACATAAGTTCCAGGAGACAATTGTCAACGAAGTGAAGCAAAGGTTTTGGATTTCTGGTTTACGTCCTCTTGTCAGGTCCGTTCGTCGAAGTTGCCAGTGGTGTCGTATACTTCAAGCTGTACCAGTAGTACCCGAGATGTCACCGTTACCAGAGGCTAGACTTGCAGCTTATACTCGCCCATTCAGTTATGTCGGAGTGGACTACTTTGGCCCGATTGTGGTAAATGTTCGTAGAAGTGCAACGAAACGTTGGGGAGTACTTTTTACTTGCTTGACGGTGAGAGCTGTGCATTTGGAGGTGGCTCACACACTATCAACAGATTCGTGCATTATGTGTGTTAAGAACTTTATGTCAAGGCGAGGGGTCCCAAAAGAGATTTATTCCGACAACGGCAGTAACCTAAGAGGAGCGGAAAGAGAGCTCAGGGAAGCATTTCACCAGATCGATCGGGATAGAATTCAGGAGAGATTTACATCAGCAGACACTAGATGGTACTTCAACCCCCCTGCGGCACCTCATATGGGAGGTGTTTGGGAAAGACTGGTCGGGTCAGTGAAAGCTGTTTTGAAAGAAGTTATGCGGAACCAAAGGCTGACAGATGAGTCCCTACAATCGATGCTTATAGAGGTTGAAGGTATCATCAACTCTCGGCCTCTTACTCATGTATCAGTGGATTGTAATGATGAGGAAGCAATAACACCTAACCACTTCTTGTTAGGGTCGTCTAATGGAAGCAAGCCAGGAGGAACTTTCTGCGACAAGGACCTGATTCTACGGAAGGAGTGGAGAAAGTGCCAGCAGCTGATCAACCTTTTCTGGAAACGATGGGTACGAGAATATTTACCAACTTTGACGCGAAGGACGAAGTGGTTCCAGAACGTTAAGAACATCGAAGAAGGAGACATCGTAATAGTCATTGATGAGAATCTGCCGAGAGGTTCTTGGCCGAAAGGTTTGGTGGTTGGAGTCATCAGGGCTCATGATGGCCGAGTAAGAAGAGCAACAGTCAAGACAACAACCGGTGTGTACGAAAGACCTGTGGCTAAGTTGGCTGTTTTGGATGTCAGCAGACCGATGATTGGTGAATCAGCAGAAGTGGCTGAATCACCGGAGGGGGGAAATGTTGCTGACCAATGAACTCGGAACGCAGACATAACATTTGGATGCCTGAACGTGAGATAAAAAAACAGATGAAGGAAAGAGTGCGTTGGTTTTCTGTCTGACAGTTGGTTAGTGGAAAGGGAATAAAACAGATTTAATTTTAGTAGCTTGATAAATGAGTTTAAGCATTTTTTGAACGAAGCAAATACATTTATTTAACTTAAAATTGTGTTTTTATTCCACGGCCAACATTTGTAACCAAACAAAATACACGCCAAAATATAATGCGTATCTGTAATTCAAAGACGATTCAGACGCGGTTTCTCAACAACAGACCAACCTAAGACTTTTTTCTTTATGGTTTCTTTGAAGTCAAAAGTCAATGCCAGGGCGGGTTATAAATAAATTCCTGCTGCATTTATACGAAACGGGCATAGAAAATGTCTATAAAAGAGTACGTATTTGCCGGCAAAACCGTTTAAAACTCAACCATAATTTAAAGAGCATTGTGTTTTAATTTCAAACGACCGAGGCCAGGGGAAGCAACAGCGACGAAATATGGATGCCGAACAACGTTGTTATCGCTTCATCATCTGTCGCTTCATCTCTATTTATAATGGCTGATTTGTTTAAGCTTATTTAAAAAAAATCGAATAAAACACTCAAATTTGCATCAATTATTTAACATTTTACTTACTTACTTACTTAAGTGGCGCTACAGTCCGGAATGAACCTGGGCCTCAACCAACATGCCTCTCCAATTAGCCCGGATATATATATATATATATATATATATATATATATATATATATGTATAATGGTTTTCTTATTTGAGTTAACTTACGCTTTTGTGCATCCTCCCTCAGCCAGTTTCGGTAATGCAATGCGATGTGAGTGCGTAAAATGAGCAACTCAACAGTCAAACGTATTAAGGGTGAGTTACGTTTGACAATCGTAAGGCTGTGGTAAGTCGCGATTTATAAACTGACTGGAAGATGGCTCTGAGGTAGATCGCATTTACAATTTGATTAAAATTTTAAGAATTCACAACATCCCCACCTCCGTGGATTTACCCTTGAAATTCACCAACATCGATTTTCGCTAACATACACGCGGGCCGCTTGATGTGACCAGACTTGGTTCGTACTTCAGCTGCTCTCACTTGTGAATCTCTTGCTGTGAACACTTTCGTGATGATACCCATAGGCCATTTGGAACGGTGTATATTATTATCGCAGATAAGAACTAAGTCATCAATAGCAAGTGGCTTCGTTAGGTTGTACCATTTCGTCCTTCGGCACAGGTCTGGGAGATACTCTGCCACCCACTTCTTTCAGAATCGGTGTTGCATTTGTTGTACCTTCCTCCATTGTTTTCTCGTTGCAATCAACTTTTCTCCGTGGGACTATAGAGGCTATGCTCACGAAGAGATTCACCGAATAACGCATGACCCATGGCTCTTTTCACACTACGTACAAGGCGCTCCCAGCATCCACCCGCATGAGGGTTCAATGGGCAGTTGAAGACCCATTCTATCCTTTTACACGCCAGCGTGTCTGCAATTTTTCTGTGATCAAATTTTTTCAGCTGTTGTTTAAGTTCTCGGTCAGCTCCGACGAAGTTTGTCCCGTTATCAGAGCGAATGCGTACTGGAGTCCCTCTTCGGTAAGTAAAGTTTCGAATACACATCAGACAGGTGTCGGTAGAAAGATCACGCGCGAGTTCCAAATGTACGGCTCGCGTTGTCAAGCAAGTGAATAGTGCGATCCACCTTTTCACTACACTCCTACCAATGACTACGGAAAATGGACCCATATAGTCTAGACCGATATATGAGAATGGCCTTACAAAGGGGGTGAGTCTATCCTTTGGTAGCTGACCCATCAGTGGAATGAGCGGTACCGCCTTACCTCTTTTGCAATCCATACACATTTTTGCGATGCGCCGGACCACAGTTCTAACGTGAGGTATCCAGTATCGGCGTCGTATCTTGGCGATGATGGTATTCTCATTTTGATGTTTCCAAGTGCAGTGGTAGTGGTTTACGATCAGATTGGTTACGTGATGGAATTTTGGAAGCACCATCGGCTGGCGGGTGTGCGAGGGAACTAGTGCATCGTTTATACGCCCGTTTACACAAATAACACGTTCTTCGTTCAGGCAGGGGGTCAATTTCCACAACGAACTGCTTCTCTCCAATTGTTGTCCTAGATCCAACGTGAGATATTCTTCAGCGAAAGAAGACTTCTGCTCCCCTTTGAGCAACCTCGGATCTATTTTTCCGAACGCCATTACAAATTGGAGAACGTTTCGCGTTGTATCCCAATGCATGCCCAACACCTTTTGAAACATGGCATATTCACCCCTTTCTAGGTTCAACATTGAAGTTCCTTTCTGGTCCCCGTTGAGTGCTTGGTTGACTAACATCGAGTTTGAAACGAATCTCTTTAAGTCAAACCCTCCTTGCTTGTGTACCCACGCTACTTCTCGAGAGATCCTCATTGCTTCGTCCTCGTCTGAAAAACAGTGAACAAAATCATCAACGTAGTGGTTATTAACGATGGCTTCTACGGCCGCTGGAAACTTCGCCCGAAACTCTTCTGCATTCTTGTCTTTAACAAATTGTGCCGAACAGGGTGAGCAGGTGGCTCCAAAGGTCATGACCCTCATGACGTATTCGCAGACTTCCTCATCTTGCGTAGCTCTCCACAAAAATCGTTGTGCGTCTTGGTCTTCTTTAAGTATGGTAATTTGGTGAAACATCTCCACTATATCCGCACATACGCCAATTGGCTTCTCTCTAAACTTCGTCAACACCGTTGAAAGATCTTGACACTGGTCAGGGCCACTCAGCAACTCGGAGTTTAGCGAAGTACTACTGATCTCTGCGGCAGCGTCAAATACAAGTCGTATTTTGCCGGCTTATTTGGGTTGCTAACTCCAAAATGAGGTAAGTACCAGGTCCTTGGTCCCACTCTACTAGCTTCGGCTGCTCGAAGTTTTCTTGAGTACCCCTTCTTTTCGTACTCTGACATAATCCTGCAATACTCCTTATGATACGTCTCGTCCCGTTGAAATTTCTTTTCGAGGGCGTATAACCGTTTCTCAGCTAGTCCGCTACTTGGTGGTAAGTTTACTTTATCATGCTTCCACAAGAGTCCTGTTTCGAATCGTTCTCCTTTTCGTACAGTTGTCTCCTCTAGTAGAAGATTTGCTCGAGTTATCTCCGTTGAGTCGTAATGCTTTTCGACGTCTCGAACTCCTAGGTTCTCGTTGGTAATGAAGTCGTTAACCTTTTGCTCCAAGTCATCCATTGGTGCCGCTCCGATATGCGCAAAGTATGCCCGATGCCTCTGAGTTCTACCAGCACCGTCCTTCTCTGTACCATACACAACCCAACCAAGTTTTGTCCGAACTACTACTGGCCCTTTCCATCCATCCGCTACGACCGTCCGTGGTACTCCAAGGTGAGCATAGTCAAGCCCGATAAGTAGCTCTGGTGTTGCGTCTACATAGTTGCTAATAGGAAGATTTTTTATAAATCGATGCTTCAGATGGAGTTTATTTAGGTCCAAGGTTTGTTAGGGTAGTTTCAGATCCTTGACAGTTCGAACATTCTTAAGATCAAACCGTTTACTGTTTAACCAATCCCCGGACACCTGCATGTCAACACGCCTGGATGACTCAGTTACTGTGTTGTTGCCGAACCATTGAAGGGTTAAGAAATCTTCCTGACCCTCAAGCCCTAATCTCTTAACTAGACTTTCGTTTACCAACGATACCGATGAACCCTCATCAAAGAACGCATAACATGTAACTTCCTTACCACCCGCATACAGTTTAACTGGAAGAATTTTAAACAACAGCTTGATTGAAGATGATTCATTTACGACGTTTGTAAATGAAGGCTTTGGTAAATCTACTTCGGGAGTCTCAAACCTGTTTCTAGAACTAGTTGGGTATCTATTATTTCTTTCGTTAGCCATATGGGCTGCTTTCGGAGACTTGCTAACATTTTTTCGATTCGAATACCCATCTCCATTAACATCGTGAAGTAAATTGTGAAACCGTTTCTCACAGCCAGCATAATCGCAACTATGCTTTTCTGTACAACTATTACCCCTGTGGCCCCCTTTCAAACAATTAAAGCATAATCTTAACTGGCGAACAACTCACCAACGCTGGGCGACGCCCATATCTAAAAACCGCTTACATTTTTGCATCAAGTGTTGCCCAGAACATAGACTACAACTGGTTGGAACATGCGGCTCGTCACCTCTTCCGTTAACGTGAAGTAAGCGAGATCGTCCTACGCCCCTACCATTCGTTTGCGGCCACTGCTCGCTGTAGCCCACGCCCGCTATATTCACCATATTTGCCAACTCTCGAAGCCAATCACTGAAATGTTGAATCGTAGCTCTTGGTTTAATCGTGACAGCGTGTCTAGCCCAATCCAACCTTCGCTGTACCGGAAGCTTCTGCACCAACTCGTCCATGAGCGTCGGGTTATATAAATGGTGCTCACTCTGCGCTCATTATGCACTGAAAGTTGCTGCTGTGAATCAGTAGACACTCCACTGTCTCTTTTGCCCTTCCCTTGATGGCCTTTTGAAGTCTAATTAGATTTTGTCTCTCCGTGTACCAATATTCCATGCTAGATGATTTGTACGACTCCAGAAACATCGACCATTGCTCTGGGCTTCCATCGAATTCCGGAAGATCGTAAAGTTTGACAGCGTGGTCTACCCTGGGCGTAGACAACGTGCGGCTCAACTGTCCTAGAACTGCAGCCAACGATGACGTCTCGGTCTCTTCACCAACACCTACCGTACTATTACCACTCGACGGGCCGGCTCCATGCTCCCGTGGCTGGTCTTCTACCTCTCCATGGTGGCGTCGTTCTTCGACAGATTTTTCACGTTGTTGTTCCTCCAATCTGGTTCTCTGCTGTTCGCTCTCAGCCAGACGTTGATTCCCCCGTTGTACTTCAGCCTGTAGGTCCAGAATCTGCTTCATCATTTGGTTGACCTGATCTTCGATCGACGAGTTGTTCGACGTCCTGGCACCATGATTGTGCATTGCCGCGCTTAACCCAATTTCTGTCGAATGACCACCTGACCCGTTATGAATAGTAGCATTTAAATCTTCGTTATCGCTCTCTCCCTCATGATCATTGTTTGCTTTGCTTGCCGCTGCGCGTGTTTTAGTCATAGCGGGACCGACCGTTATGTTCCCCGTTACTTCACGAACAGTTAACCTACTCAACAGTTATTAAACCTTCCTACTCTACCACTTTTGATACACTTCACTCTTCCCAGCCCAATCGGATTCTTAATAGATAATTTAAGACACTCACCGAAGTAATTCGCTGTTCACAAGCGCCGCCACCAGTTCACTAGTGCTTCGCCACGGCTTCCGCAGTACAGTTGGATGTCCCGCTCCAGGACGGTAAATTATCTTCATCCAAAGATGCCGTTCACGACTTCCACGATGCCTTTGTTCAGGCTGCACAATTGCAGTTTTTTTCGCACCAGACTGGTCAATTGCACAGCAGATCCTTCGCTTGGCTTTTAAAAGCGAATTAAAATTTGTGTTGCTTCCCCTGGCCTCGGTCGTTTGAAATTAAAACACAATGCTTTTTAAATTATGGTTGAGTTTTAATTCCTATAATAATCATATTAACGTATATGTAATATATATATATATATATATGTATAATGGTTTTCTTATTTGAGTTAACTTACGCTTTTGTGCGTCCTCCCTCAGCCAGTTTCGGCAATGCAATGCGATGTGAGTGCGTAAAATGAGCAACTCAACTGTCAAACGTATTAAGGGTGAGTTACGTTTGACAAACGTAAGGCTGTGGTAAGTCGCGATTTATAAACTGACTGGAAGATGGCTCTGAGGTAGATCGCACTTACAATTTGATTTAAATTTAAAAGGTTCACAACAGTCGCTACTTTCAAAATTTCAAATGTTCATCAAATCAAATAAACCTATTGCTTGATCAAGGCGCACATAACTCGCTTGTAATATCCGCCAGTTTCGTTCTGAAAAAAATAAACAGAATTGCATCAGTTTCGGCACAGCAGCAGACGAAAAGGCGATAAACCTACCTCCTGTACCAAGGACGTATTAAAAACCGACATGTTTAGGAAAAGGAATTTGTTTTAATTAATACCTGAACTACCGTTTACGCGTTCAACTTACCGCAATTGCAGTCGTAAATTCGTAAAATGTAGTCCCAACGTTGCCTCGAATCTGCATACCCAGTTGTCCACGATCTGTTCCACTACGGTTTTCGCTTCCTGGTTAGGTATAGCGAATACTTCTGGCCATTTGCTGAAGTAGTCAATGCTAAAGTCGGAAAGGAAAACATATTTGGCGCTTTAGTTGGCAAGCACAGAATCCACGAAACGACAACAGACAACGGCTACCGACTAATCGGTTTTGCAGCAGCTCGTAATACGGTGATAAGTAGCACTAGGTTCCCAAGGCTAAGGATCAACACAGCAACCTGGCGCTCCCCAGACGGTCGCACCGCCAACCAAATCGACCATGTGCTAATCAAAACATCCTCGACGTGCATACATTCCGAGGGGCAAACGTCGACTCTGACCATTGTCTTGTCACGGCTAAATTCAGAGCTCGGCTGTCCAACGAGAAGAAGCTATGCGAACTGTTCAGAAGAAGAAATTCGACATTGGACGCCTTAGCACACCTGGAGTAGCCAGAGGTAGCACCTGAGTATGAAACTCTCCTCTGTGCACTCACCTACGACAGACGCCAACAATCATCAAGGAGGTAGCCGAAACCACTGTAGGGTACCAGCCACCCCGAGAAAGAGCCCGTGGTATGATGATGAATGCGTGTACAAGAAAAAGGTGACAGATGATGCACACAAGAAAGCGCTGCAGCGCAAAACAAGGGCAGCGAGAGAAGAGTATAGAGCCAGGAGAAGGGAGGAAAAGAAGACCCTGCGTAAAAAGAGGCTCTCTTATTTCTACGCAGCCTCCCAGCTCAAGCAACTGGCTGCTGGCTACACAACCAAAACGCAGACCCTTCGAGAAGCGAAGGAAACCTAGTCACCGAAGTGCACGGAATAGTAGTTGTGTTTAAGCAGCATTTCCAACAGCTGCTAAATGGGCATCATGTAGAGAGAGTGATAGGGCAAGAAGAAAATCCACGTCCATTCAATGAAGAACTAGTTCCACCACCTAGTATAGAAGAAGTTGGCCTAGCTATAAAACAGCTTAAGAACAACAAGGCCGCAGGTTCTGATGGCTTACCAGCGGAGCTTTTTAAAAACGGTGGTGATTTTTGGTAGGGATGCACCGAATCATCAACCAAGTATGGGTGGAAGAAAACATGCCCGATGACTGGACTATCAGCTCCATATGCCCCATCAACAAAAAAGGCGATCCTATGTCTTGCAAGAACTATCGAGGCATATCCCTGCTAAATGTCGCATACAAGATCCTATCCAACGTACTGTGTGTACGTCTAAAACCGTTCTGCAACACACTTATCGGCACGAACCAGTGTGAATTCCGGCCCGGCAGATCGACTATAGACCAAAGTTTCACGCTGAGGCAAATCCTGGAAAAGACCAACGAATTTCAAGTCGAAACTCACCATCTATTCATCGACTTCAAAGCCGCGTATGATAGCATACATCGTCAGGAGCTCTATATGGCAATGGCCAAATGCGGAATCCTGGCAAAACTGATTCAGTTGTGTCGCGTGACGCTTGAAAACACGCGCTGCAACGTGCAGTTTGGAAGCAGCTCATCCGAACTATTCCAAATGTGCACCGGATTTCGGCAAGGAGACGCGCTATCATGTGAATTCTTCAATCTCGTACTGGAGCAGATAGTGCGCAGGGCAGGTGTTAGCACGGAAGGCACTATTTTCAACAGGTCCGCCCAGCTGCTTGGCTATGCGGACGATATTGATATCATCGGTCGCTCCCAACATGCGTTCACGGAGATTGAAGAACAGGCGAAATCCGTTGACCTTGAAGTAAATGAGGATAAGTCTAAGTACATGCTATCAATAAACAAACAAGCATCTGTCCACAGCCTAGGACAAAACGTCACTATTGATAGCAGCAACTTCGTGGTAGTTAAGGAGTTCACCTATCTCGGTGTTTACATAAACTCCACGAATGACACCCTGGTGGAGATTCGTCGAAGAATTACCCTAGGAAACCGTTGCTACTTCGGTTTGGCGAAACAACTGGGTTCAAAACTCCGAAGGACGAAATGTGTGCCTATACAAAACCCTTATCTTGACAGTTCTGCTTTATGGTGCCGAGTGCTGGACGATAAGCAAGAAGGGAGAGCTGATACTGGGCTCCTTCAAAAGAAAAATACTTCGCCGGATTTTTGGTCCTGTGCACGAGGAGGCGAATGGAGGAGAAGATACAACCGCGAACTCTATGAGCTGTACCAAGATGTGGATGTTGTCCAAAAAGGCAAAACACGTCGACTACACGGCTCGGCCACATCGAGCGAATGGACAATATTGCTCCAGCTAAAAGGATCTTCGAATCCCAGCCCCCAGGTTCACTTGGTCTAGACAACTGGAAGCAGCGAGCCCGGGATCGTAGAGGATGGAAGGCTGCAGTGTCTCAGGTAGAAACCCTTCACAGGTCGGGAGGCCGTAAAGAAGTAATAAATTCTTAATCTAAACCCCGGTGCTAAAACAAAGTTTGTGTTTTTTTTAGGCGGGATTCTTTTTTGGTCAAGAACATTTGGAAAGCGAAGAAATAACAATATCTGAACAAATAACTTTTACCGACGCGACGTTGCAAAAACTTGCAAGTTTTGTTGATTGATCCGCAATGCTATGGTCTTCTCACAGATGATCAAATTGTTAATGAAGTTCAGAAGCATTTAGGTGAAACAGAAAAATACGAAAATTCAGAAGATATGTGTGACGATTATGAAGAGCTTAACAACCCTCATTATATAAGAGAAGTATTATATGCGTTAGATAATCTAAACATAATTGCTATCTTTAAAGATATTAATGCACCCATGATATCGAAAATTTGGAGGAGAAAATGATCAACCTTGTAGTCAGTCACATGAATCGGATGAAAATTACTGATTATTTAAACAAGATTTTTTTACTGTAGGGTAGAGTCGCCTATTCTCAAACAGTTTACAGACTTTGAACAATGAATAGTCTGTAAAAAATGCTTAGAATAGTCCTAGAAATATAGTTTTGATTTTATTTTAAAGAAAAATTTAAATATTCTTAAACCTCATATAGTTGATTTTATTAATTATTACAATTTATTAACAAATCAAAAAAATATGAAAACCAACCAATTTCTCCTATTTTCGAATACTTGTTTCCTAAAGCCGGACAACAGGTTTCCTCTTTTCGTACACTTTAATCATACTTATAAGTTTGTCTAAAATATTAATTTTATATAGGTAGGTAGGCAGATGCAGTGCAATAACCCCAGCGGAAATAAGCCTCATGGGTCTTAATTTCCAAAAAAAAAACATATGAGAGGCTACAATCCGCTATGCGGATCGTTGAATACCCTATCCCATCCCATCCTTAACATTAATATCCTCAAAATATAGGCTTTATGGTGATGAAATACAGAAAATGACATTGTCACAATATTTTGCTCAGACAGTTTGTCAAAATCTTTTGTGGTTCGACAAAAAACAGCGTTTTTCTATTGCGCCTTGGGGTAAGGCATACAAATGGTTTTTGTAAGAAAATGCCCCCAAAAAGTGGGTGTAGGTGAAAATGATATATAGACAAAATGTTTATTTTATCATTACGGAAGCATTTGCGCCAAAATTTTTTTCGATTTTTTTTAAAATTTGGACAAAAAGCGTTTTTACTAAAAACGCCTCCAAAAAATAGTCGTGGCAAAAAAATTTGTATGGACGAAATATAGATATTAGGATTGTCTAAATATTTTTCATAACAGACTTTTTGAAATTCCTTACGGTTTGGCTTAAAACTACGTTTTTCTAAAAGGGGGCGTGGCAGTGGACGGATTTTAAAAATTTTTAAACTTGTTCTGGTGACTCAGACGAGGATCCTATATACCAAATTTCATTATCCTAGCTCAAAATTTAACCCCCACAGGGGTTAATTCCTTTTGCTTGGTGGGGTTTGTTTCCTTTACATACAATCAACCTCGCACGCAACCCAAATCCAACAGTGAGCCCAAGCAGGGGGGTTGCAGGGGGCAGCATGCCCCTCCAAAGCATATTCAGACTTCGCATACGCCCAAAGTCACAATTGCATGTATGCAAAGCGTAAACCCTCCTGGGTAGGCTCACTGTTGTATTTATGATGAGTGCGAAATTGGATGTATGCAAAGTTTGAGTACGAATTGCCAATTTCAAATGGCAATAACCCTCGCGGGTGTTACACACGGGTGGTGGAAAGATTTTGGCAAAAGATGTGCATTGCTCCGGTTGTCCGAGTGGATGAAGACTTCAAAAAGTAGAAGCAGAAAGCAAGATCTGCATATTGAGTTCTTGATATTTTCTTGAAATCATACTGGCAAACCTCTGACAGCCACTCTATCTTTAAATTTATGCATGAACATATTCGGAAAATATGTGTTTTCACCTCCATGAATGATTACAGAGATTTGATAATCGCAAGTTTTAGACTACAAGTTTGCTGTTATGCCAAGACAAGATATGGGCCTGGAAATTTATTCTGGTGTTTTACCTAGTAATGGTATCATTGTGGAGTTGCCATTCTCTATTTTTATTACTATTGGACGAACTTAAGTCGAATGGCCGAGTTAGTTGCAATTTGATAGCCTTAAATATCAATGGGTAGCAGGTGCAACAGAACAGTCCTGCGGAGGAAGAAAACTCGCGAGTGACTTAAGTTTTATTATAAATTTTTCTAATGAGAGCTTGGGTATATGAAAGTATTTCTGAATGATAACACAAAACGTAAATTCTGATACAGCAGATAAGAGTAAAGTTGAACCCCCTATTGTATCCAAATTTTCCTTTTGAGGATCACAAAGGAGTTCAAGAGTTAAAACTATCTTCATAAAATGTTACTTCAATCGGTTAACAGCCTCGTCAAATCACTGACGATTATTGAGCGATTGCTCATGACCCCCTGGATATGAACGTATCTAAAAACCTCTCTCATTTGGTCGATATGTGATTCATCGGGTGTGCTGTCTGTATAATGCCAAAGTACCTATATTTTTGTTTTTGAGAATGCATTATTGCTACCTATTAAATGAAAAAAGTTAAAATATTGTGTGATCGAGTATAGGAAACCACAAAACTATCAGTTTCCTTATTTCGAACACCAACGAATATGGTGTTCGAAAATAGAAACACTTATTGTATGTGTGGTTTGTGATACAGAAAGAGAAAAAAAATATTTTTTTCCAATAAGTTAAGGTAGTAAAATGGCAAAAAGCATTTTTTTTCACAGTTACCAGCTATTTGCGAATAGTTGCGCTAGGATTAGGAAACTCGGTAAAAATTAGGTTCCTTTTCTCGAACAGTCCAAAAGTTAACTAGTTAACTTCAATTTAAATTTGCAAAACATCACGAAATATTACAAATGAATGCACTAATATCATAAAAGCACAGTTGAAAGTACTAACCCGACAAATTTTGTTCTAAAAACAACTTTTCCCAAACGTTCACTGAAACTTATAATTTTTGTTGACATAAGATACATTAGTATGAATGTGATGCCTGAGGTAATTAAAACATATGAGAAGTCTACAATCCGCTGTGCGGATCGTTTAATACCCTATCCCATCCCATCCTTAAAATTAGTATCCCCAAAATGTGGTCTTTATGGTCATAGTGTTGAAAATGACGTTGTTACAACATATTGCTCAGAAGGTTTATCAAATTCTTGTATGGTTCGACAAAAACAACGTTTTTCTATTGCATATGTCTTGGGGTAGGGAATACAAATGGTTTTTGTAAGAAAATGCTCCTAAACAGTGGGCGTGGGTTAAAATGGTCTATTGAGGAAATGTTCATATTAATACTACCAATGCTTGTGCATCAACATTTTTTTCGAAAATTTAAAAATTTTACTAAAAGACGTTTTTTTTAAAAAACGCCCCCAAAAAGTGGGCGCGGCAAAAAACTTTATATTGACGAAATATAGATAATTCGATTCTCTAAATATGCTGCTCGGACACTTTTTTAAAATTCTTTACGGTTTGGCCAAAAAATAACTTTTTCCTAAAAAAGGGGGCGTGGCAGTGGGCGGATTTTAAAAATTTTTACACTTGTTCTGGTGACTCGGACAAGGATCCTATATACCAAATTTCATTATCCTAGCTTAAAATACAAGACCCAAAAATCGGTGACGAACAGACAGACAGACGGACGGACAGACAGACATGGCTAATTCGACTCAGCTAGCGATTCTGAGTCGATCCATATACTTTGAGGTATATGTAACAAAATTATTTCTCTATGTTACAAACTATGTATCAAAACTAATATACCCCTATGGGATAGGGTATAAAAAGGAATAATATGTATACGTACAAGTGTGCTGTGACAAAAAGCAGGAACGGTAAATTAACAATAATATAAAGTCTTTTGCTAAAAGTGTTCGAGAACTGGAAATGTTCGGAAACAGGCGACTCTACCCTACCTAAGCTGGTTTGATATGAATTATAAATATTTTCTGCGTTAATTTTCATTCATGTTACATTGAAATTTAACAATCACAATACGTAATAACATATGAGAAGGCTACAATCCGCTGTGCGGATCAATGAATACCCTATCCCATCCTATCCATAAAACTAAAATCCCCAAAAAAAGTGGGCATGGCTAAAAGCACGATGTGGATAAAATAGATAAAATGATATAGTGACAACAAATTCTTCAGACTGCTTACAAAACACCTTTACGGTTCTACAAAAGACAAAGTTTTCTCCTGCATATGTTATGGGGTAGTGTATAAAAATGGTTTTTATATAAAAACGCCCCCAAAAAGTGGGCGTATGTTAAAATGGTACACAGACGAAATGTTCATATTAAAAAAGTTAATGATTCTGCATCAACATTTTTTTCGAAAAATTTAAAATTTGACCGATGTCAGTTTTTTTTATTGAAAACGCCCCCAAAAATTGGGCGTGGCAAAAAACTTTATATAGACGAAATATAGATATTAAGATTGTCTAAATATATTGTTTAGAAACTTTTTTAAAATACCTTACGGTTTGGTCAAAAACTGAGTTTTTCTTAAAAGGGGGCGTGGCAGTGGGCGGATTTCAAAAATTTTTACACTTGTTCTGTAGGCAGGGACGAGGATATTATTTATCAAATTTCATTATCCTAGCTCAAAATTTAAGGTCTAAAAATCGGTGACGTACAGACGGACGGACGGACGGACAGATAGACATGGCTAAATCGACTCAGCTTACGATTCTGAGTCGATCCATATACTTTGAGGTATATGTATCTAAATTATTTCTCTATGTTACAGACTAAGTATCAAAACGAATATACCCCTATGGGATAGGGTATAACAAGATGCAATAAGAATGTTTGCATTATTAATATACATAATCCAAATGTTGTCTAAATATGCTGCTCAGACACTTTTTTGAAATTCCTTACGGTTTGGCCAAAAAATAAGTTTTCCTAAAAAGGGGGCGTGGCAGTGGGCGGATTTCAAAAATTTTTACACTTGTTCTGGTGGCACGGACGAGGATCCTATATACCAAATTTCATTATCTTAGCTCAAAATTTAAGGCCCAAAAATCGGTGACGAACAGACAGACGGACGGACGGACGGACGGACAGACAGACATGGCTAATTCGACTCAGTCGATCCATATACTTTGGGGTATATGTAGCAAAATTATTTCTCTATGTTACAAACTAAGATTCAAAACTAATATACCCCCCTATGGGATAGGGTATAAACATATCAGAAGGCTACAATCCGCTGTGCGGATCGTTGAATACCATATCCCATCCCATCTGTAAAACTAATACCCCCAAAAAGTTGGCATGGCCTAAAACACGATGTGGATTACATATCGAAAATGACAATGTCACAACAAATTTTACGGTTTTACAAAAGACAAGGTTTTTCTACTGTACGCCCCAAAAAAGTGGGCGTGGGTTGAAATGGTCTAAAGACGAAATGTTCATATTATTATTACTAATGATTCTGCATCAAAATTTTTTCTCGAAATATTTAAAATTTGACCGAAAAACGTTTTTTTTATAAAAAATAACGCCCACAAAAAGTGGGCGTGGCAAAAAACTTTATATGAACGAAATATAGATATTACAATTCTCTTAATATGCTGCTCAGAAGTTTTTTTTAAGATTCTTTACGGTTTGGCCAAAAAATACGTTTTTCTAAAAAGGGGGCGTGGCAGTGGCCGGATTTCAAAAATGTTTACACTTATTCTGCTGGGAGCAACAAAGAGCACGTGTACCAAATTTCATCCTTCTAGCTCAAAATTTAAGGCCCAAAAACTGGTGACGTACGGACGGACGGACAGACATAACTTAATCGACTCAGCTAGCGATTCTGAGTCGATCCATATACTTTGAGGTATATGTAGCTAAATTATTTCTCTATGTTACAAATTAGGTATCAAAACTAATATACCCCCATGGGATAGGCTATAATTATTTCTCTATGTTACAAACTATGTATCAATACTAATATACCCCTATGGGATAGGTAGGGTATAAAAACGATAAATTTGTATACCCTATCCCATAGGGGTATATTAGTTTTGATACTTAATTTGTAACATAGAGAAATAATTTAGCTACATATACCTCGATTAAGCCATGTCTGTCTGTCCGTCCGTCCGTCTGTACGCCACCGATTTTTAGGCCTTAAATTTTGAGCTAGGATAATGAAATTTGGTATATAGGATCCTCGTCCGTGCCTACAGTACAAGTGTAAAACTTTTTGAAATCCGCCCACTGCCACGCCCCCTTTTAAGAAAAACTTAGTTTTTGGCCAAACCGTAAGGAATTTTAAAAAAGTTTCTGAACAACATATTTAGACAATCTTAATATCTATATTTCGTCTACATAAAGTTTTTTGCCACGCCCACTTTTTGTGGGCGTTTTTAATAAAAAACGTTTTTCGGTCAAGTTTTAAATATCTCGAAAATATTTTTTTGCAGAATCATTAGTAATATTAATATAAACATTTCGTCTATACACTATTTTAACCCACGCCCACTTTTTGGGGGCGTTTTCTTACAAAAACCGTTTGTATACCCTACCCCATAGCATATGCAGGAGAAAACGATGTTTTTTGTCAAACAACAAAAGATTCTGATAAACTGTTTGAACAATATGTTGTGACAATGTCATTTTCTATATTATAGGCCCCTAAACCCCACTTTTTGGAGATATTAATTTTAAGGATGGGATGGGATAGGGTATTCAACGAACAGCGGATTGTAGCCTTCTCATATGTTTATACCCTATCCCATAGGGGTATATTAGTTTTGATACTTAGTTTGTAACATAGAGAAATAATTTAGCTACATATACCTCAAAGTATATGGATCGACTCAGAATCGCTAGCTGAGTCGAATTAGCCATGTCTGTCTGTCCGTCCAGAACCAGAACAAGTGTAAATTTTTTTGAAATCCGCCCACTGCCACGCCCCCTTTTTAGGAAAACGTATTTTTTGGCCAAACCGTAAAGACTTTCAAAAAAGTGTATGAGTGGCATATTTAGAGAATCGTAATATCTATATGTCGTCAATACAATGTTTTTTGCCACGCCCACTTTTTGGGGTCGTTTTTTATAAAAAAAAAACATTTTCTGGTCAAATTTTAAAATTTTCAAAAAATGTTTTGATGCATAAATATGAACATTTCGTCTACAGACCATTTTAACCCACGCCAACTTTTTGGGGCGTTTTCCTACAAAAACCATTTGTATGCCCTACCCCAAGGCATATGCAATATAAAAACGTTGTTTTTTGTCTAACCATAAATTATTTTGATAAACCGTCTGGACAATATGTTGTGACAACGTAATTTCCAATGCTTTATGACCATAAAGACCACATTTTGGGGATATTGGGGAGATTAATTTGATAAAGGATGGGATGGGATAGGGTATTAAATGATCCCCACAGCGGATTGTAGCCTTCTCATATGTTTTACTTACATTTTAATGTAAGAAACTCGATTAACTACCTACTTCAGGTATATAACCGAATTTGGATATCTGCCTCATCGGGGTATTTAAGCGGGTCCGTTTAACCACCTCAGCCGATTAAGTATCCAAAAAAAGCTGAAATCGTGGAGTGCGTTTGTTGAATTCTCCCGCTGTCTCGTAGTTTTCCCATTGTTTTTTAATCAGTTCAAATAATTTCAAAGCATTGTTTCGGGCGAGGAAGGGGGAATATTAAAAAAATGACGCGTTTTGCGACGTTTCACCTTTACCGTAGCTGGGTGTCTTTTTGGCGTGAAGGTACTTATTGTCGCTTTTTTACTCAATAATTTAAAATTTTGACACCTACATACTTACTTTATTAAAGGCTAGACGAGACAATAACTGTCGTTTATTTGGTAAATATAAATTGTATATTGGTGATGATGTATGGACTAATGTATAGAACACAAGTACAGAATACACATACACATACTTATTATAAAACCTTCCCTGTTAAAATTCTTGTAAAGATCCTCACAAATAGCTACATACTAACATCGTTTTAAAATACGTATCTATGTGATGTCATTTTGATGGACTCATTGAATTTCTCTCACTACTTTTGCTACCACAAATCAAGCTTAACTCAACCGTCACGTTTTCGCTCCAAAAAGCTTGTTATGACGTTATAAAGCTTTTCTCAGCATAATACAGAAATAAAAGAATGCGAAGTTTGATTACTCATAAGTCATAATCATTATATTAACGCACTGGAATAGAAATAGAATAACAACTACGTCTTGATATCACAAGCTTAATCAATTTGTTTCGGAAACAATATCTCAGCATTTTATGAATTTTTAACGTCAACGTAAAATACAACAAATGGATTACAAGGTGAATCTAAGATTAAAATATACTCAACAAAGGTACAATTTAACTTTCCCCTTTTCTAGCCACAGCCCTGTGTCGTTGATGCACAAAATTTTCATGCATTCGAAGATGCAGCTGCTCTGCGTTCCGCCATGAAAGGTTTTGGAACCGACGAGGAAACTATCATAAACATCCTTACAACGCGCACCAATAAGCAGCGTCAACTAATCAAGGAAGTCTTTAATAAGGAATATGAGCGCGATATCATCGATGACCTTAAAGGAGAACTGGGCGGTAATTTTGAGAACGTGATAATTGCGCTGATGACGCCAACCGAAGAGTACATGTGTTCGGAGTTGAACAAAGCTATGGATGGCATGGGAACAGACGAGGTCACTTTGGTTGAAATATTGTGTAGCAAATCGAATGAAGAGATTAGGGAAATAGTGGTGGCCTACGAGCGGCTTTATGGTCGTCCATTGGCAGAACATATGTGTAGTGAAACTTCCGGTCATTTTCGTCGTTTGTTAACACTGATAGTGACAGGTACTCGTGATCCATTTGGATCTACTAACCCAGCAAAGGCTAAGGAAGATGCAGCAGCTCTGTATGCGGCTGGAGAAGCCACGCTCGGTACGGATGAAGAGGTTTTTAATTCTATAATGGCGCATTCTAGCTTCGCTCAGTTAAGTCTTGTGTTCGAAGAGTACAAGGAATTGTCTGGCATGACTATCGAGCAGGCCATTAAACACGAAATGAGTGGGTCGCTGCACGATGCAATGATTGCTATTGGTAGGAGAACTCCTTGGTAAAGCAATGCTCAACTAATTTTTTTTTGTACAGTGGAGTGTGTGCAGTCACCAGCAGCCTTCCTTGCTAAACAGCTTCAAAAGTCCATGGATGGCATGGGTACAGATGACGATCGGCTGATTAGGATCATTGTTAGCCGTTCTGAAATTGATCTGGCCACGATTAAGAATGAGTTTGAGAGAATCTTCGACCGCACCTTATTGAGTGCAATTGCGGTAAGTTGAACGCGTAGTCGGTTGTTCAGGTATTAATTTAAGCAAATTCCTTTTCCTAAACATGTTGTCGATTTTAATTACGTCTTTGATGCAGGAGGTAGGTTTTCCGCCGTTTCGTCTGATGCTGTACCGAAGCTGATACTGTTTATTTTCTTTTCAGAGCGAAACTGGCGGAGATTACAAGCGTGCTCTGTGCGCCTTGATCAAGGAATAGATTAATGCTAGTTGGTATTAGTGATGAAACATGTTTACCTTTAGCACAGCGTTGTTAATTAAATATGTTTATGTACAAATGTTAAAGAATTTGAATAAATTTTTTTTTAACAAATCATCAAATACAATTTTAAATCATTTCTTTATTAGAATTAATTGTAACATAGCACGAATATTGGTTGGTAGCTCACAGATCTATTTTCCACGGTATTCACGGATGTGGTAGAGAACCCAGGCTGGAGTGGCCACTACAGCGACACAGCTGATGCTGATGAGGGCATACAACTCCTATTAATTAAAACGTGATAATAAATTTTTGATTATTTTTTTATCGAAATGGTAGACATTTTTTTCACATGAGACTGAGATGTTTACGTAACATATTTTGCAGAAAATACTTACACCCTTTGGAACATGCTTTGTTGGTGGGCCGGAAACAACGGATTGCGAACGCGATTGAATAGCGTTGCGAACAATTGGAACTAACAGACGAGATGCAGTGTCCTTGAACATTTTTGCTAGAGGATTCAGAAATTAGTACGACGAAGACTCAAGATTGGAAAGCACTTCACGAATGTAATAATTTCTTTGACATTTGAGAATTCGATTTTTCTGGTTCCTTAACAATGATGCCAAACCTTTTTTTAATTAATATACAAAAACCTGAAACGCAAGACGCAAATGTACTAGATTATTTGGTCAAATTCACAAAAAATGTTTTACATATAATTATAAAGTTTTCAATTGGGGCAAAAATATTTTTTTTTGTATATATTTCACTATTTTTGTTATGGGTCTATTTTCATATTCATATTTTTGTTCTATGTCTAGGAAAATGTCGATTTTAAGTGAGATTCACACTTACATGCACCATTAATGAAAACAAAAACCATCGGCAATATTTTGGAGGTTGGTACTCCCGTTGCCTGACAGTAGCCCTGTTTTTCTCCGCATCAAGTGATTTTATTTATTTTTTATAAAATTAATTCGTGTATTATATATCCCGATTAAGATCTCAGCGACTAATGACTGAAACTCACGTGCAGTGGTTCTGCATGCAGTGCGGCACGCAGTGCAGCAAGCAAAACACACGTGCATTATTTTTTTGTTTGACATACATGCAGTGCAGTGCTTCATTATATGAAATAAATAAAAATATGGTAGGAACTTGGGTTTCAGTTGGTTGCAGCATTCATTTCAATTACACATTGAAAAAAGCAGTCTCATCTTTGATATTTTACTGGATTTACTTTATGCTCTTAGGTCATAATAAGATTGAATAGGTTTTCGTTCAGTAATTGCTTCCTTCATCAAGCCATTCCAATTGGAAATCATTTTCATGTATATACATTTGTTTTGTTATGGCATTTATTTGTTTTTGTTTTATGCGGATTAAACGTCATAATAATCAATGATGCCAAACATCTTAATATTACGTTTTTTTTCTTTTGTGTTGTGGTGCCATTGAATTTTTGCGGTGGATTTAGAAATAGAGACAACTTGCAGTACCTACTGCAACGCTTGCAGATTTTACATGTGTTCGCTCCCATTGAAAACTGTGTGTTCTATCTTTTCTGCAAGGAGAATTCTGCACATGTGTTTCAGGCATAATAATATTGTTTTAAGAAGAATAAGGCTTGTAAGATCGAGACAAAACCAGACATCAAGTAAGTAATATGTAATAAATAATTAAAGACAGTCTAGCAATTACTTATTTTGGAGGAATGAATTTGCTGCATTCTGTCTGCTAATTTTAACTTTTTTAACTTTCGGCAAAGGACACACATTGGCTGCATTTGCTGAGTGTGATATTGTGCATTATAACTTCAACGGGATATTTGCCTGATATAGATTTGGAATAAATATGACGTGCATTTGAAAATTTATTTACAAATTGATTTTGCTGATTTGGAATGCCAAACGAATTCACCTCACTTATTTCGTTTACATGGACGACCATCAAGATATTATTCTTGTTTTTTTAAAAGATTAACACTTTTTCACCGATTTGAAGGACGTAAAAACAGCTGTTCAGGGGGAAGACGTACGAATTATTCCGACAGAGATCATGTTTCCGATCTCTGGTTTCCGATCTCTCCTTATTTTATTTCTAGACAAATCCATTATTTCATTTGTTTTGGGATAAAGGAAACCAAACAGCTGACAACTGAGTTTTTGCAGATTCTATGTATAGTTGGCCCTAGGTTAACTTAGAGTTAACTCAGTACTGATAAAGATGTGTTAAAAAAGCAGGGTCTTATATATAAAAACAAAAAATATGAACTGTGTTTATTTATGCCAAGTAAATATTAAACATTGTTACGCGAATCTAGGCTTCAAAAGATATAACACTTCTATGTTATATGTAGTTTTTGGCCCATCTATTTATACTTCTTCCGGCATGTTCAGACTTTGTGTTATATTTGCCACATGGCATGTTGTTTCGTTCAATGATAGTTTGCTCTTTCTCACAAGCAACATATTTGGTTTTTCTTTTGACTTGAGTCCTAACCAGATGCTGGAAAATTCCTACAATGTGACAGCTAGACATTACATTTATTTTTGGCAATTTCAAATTTTGAAATAAAATTGTTTTTTTTTTTTTGCTGGAATCGTTGTCCAGATTTCCGATTGTTTATTTTTGATTTGTGAATTCGTTTCTATAAGCTGTCAAATTCCGAAGCGCAAGTTTTTTCCCTTAATATATTAAAATAGCTTTGCACGAAATAAATAAGTATATACATTAAATATAAATAATATGACTGACAGATTATCGGTAAACTATCTCCCTCAGACGTCAGAAGAGTGTTATCTCTTATAATTAAAACGTCACATGATTAGGGTTATCGGGAATTATTTTTCCTAAGGAATTTTTGCCATTCAGAATTTGAAAAATTCCCGATATATAGGAAAACAATGAGATTATAAAATATATAAAAAAGGAAAACAATGAGATTATAAAATATCTCATTGTTTTCCTAGGAGAGTACTGATTTTTGGATTTTTTGCTTTGATATATGAAAATATTTGTCCAAAAGTAACACAAATTAGAAATACATAAAAATACTAAGTGAGTAAACTATAATATTGAAATAAGAAGAGTGAAATTAATGTGAATATTCGTGTAGTAATGATTATTCTGTCCTATCAAGGTATCAGCTCCGAAAGGAAAATTTTCCGATTTTGTAGGAATGATAATCGTTCCAATCAGCTGCTCGGAATATTTCTCCGAAAAACATAAACGCACATCGGCGGTCTTTCGGTTTCATTGCGATGGGTTGCAGCATTACTTATGGCGATTTCCATTGGGAAATATTGATTTTGATCTGAAATTTGATCTTTTTGAGTGTCAACGAAACACGATTTAGATTTATTTTTTTTGTCTTTGTATTGGTGTCATTTCGTGTCTATGAAGTTAGCGTCGGTGTAGCTGCCAAAATTTAAAACATAACAAAAATTTGAAAATGCAGAAATTATCTTCATCACTAGATGAATTTAATAGTTCACGTATAACTTTATTTTCTGTGTCTACTATATCCATTAATAAATCCAAACGCAAAGCGCTCTTGTTTTTCACAACCAAAGTAATTAATCAAAATTAAAATCACTCTAGTCAAACTGACAGCTAGCATTTGTATTGGTAAACCTGCCGAAAAATACAGATTTGCAAAAAAAATCAATTTTTTTGTCCAATGGAACACAACAACTGTCAAAATCGGTCTTTTGACAGCTTCAGATTAAAATTTTTTTTTTTTTCCCAATGGAAAACGCTATTATTATATATGGACTGCTAGTGAAATGTCATTTTCATACGCTTCTGCGAGAAAATATGTTCCAAAATAGCGCAGGCGCCACTGTTTCACTGCGGATTAGCAAAGAAACAAATGCCGCCGGCAAGCTTAAATTTCCATAGTAACATGGTCACAAAAGGGGGACATCTTGCGCGAAGAGATTCATTTCCAAGCCGACATGTAGCGTCATCTATCAAAATATGGAAAACTATAAAGACTGATTTCAAATCAATTCTGCAATAACTATACATTTCTTTACTTATTGACCCATAAAATGAAAAATATTTAATAAGTCAATAGAGTTCTTCAAGACAACGTCAGTGTCAAATGACAAACTGACAGCATCTGTAAATATATTTCTTACTTATGTTTTATGATCATTTACATCAATTTTTTTGCAATGTGATGAAGCAAAATTTTTTTTAGCTTACTTAGTTTTCCGCAGTGAAACAGTAGCGTGTCTGTTGTTTTGGAACATGCGTGAAGTTGGCTTCTAGCAGTCAATATTTAATAAGTCAATAGAGTTGTTCAATACAACGTCAGTGTCAAATGACAAACTGACTGACTTTGACAATTCCGCGCAAAGTGAAGTGACAGAACAAAACAGAAAAAAATTATTAATCAAATTGAATTGAAAACCACTAAAAAGTAAAAATAATTTTGACTAAACACATGTAAATTTATGTTAAATTATCAAATTGTTAAAACCACTTGGTTTTTATTGTTGTTTGTTTTTGCACAGAATACTTTTTCTTTTTCTCATTGAAATTGCATTTATATTCACACTTTTCAATGATACTGGTCATGAATTCCACTCTTTTTGTATCCATTTTATGATTTAACACACTCACTTTGTATTTGAATAAGTTAATAACTTGTTTTTCACAGTAAATTACTTATATTTTTATGTTTTTAATGCAATAAACCCCATAAAACAGCACTCCCGCCATATAAAATATCACATTGTTTTCCTCCAAGTGATTTTGACGTTTTAAAGAAAGAGGCAACGCACTTGGGAGGGAGACTATCTCCCATGAACAACTCTATTGACGACTGAAGGCTAGCATTTTTGTATACATTGTAATATTCCTTTTTTCTCTACTAGTCGCAAAAGTGGCGCTATTCGTATGGAAAAATAGCGCCAAATTAAAATGATATTTTTGTATTAAAATGTTAATCTAATCGCACAGCATTTCATATATTTAAAAAGTCCATTATTAATTCCATTAAATAGCATATCAACTTGTATATTGCCTAATAGTAAAATGTTTGGAAATACGCGTTTGCATTATCGTCTTAAACACAGTTTTCTTATGGTAATCCTGTATAAATGAAAATTTCCCATAATTCTATAGCACTTAGCATGTAATTTATTTCACATGTAGAGGCGCTTTTCAAACTTTTCCAATCGTCAATGGGTTGCAGTTTTTGCATCTGTTTTTGACAGCCACATGTCAATTTATCTCCCATGGTCAGAACAGAATTTAAGCAACAAAATAATTTTATTTAAGTTTTTTAATAAACAGAAATCAAAGGAAAAAGTATAGATAGTAGAGGTTTGAACGGGCAGTCTGTTGTAGAAGCTGAATCGAAGGAGAAAGATAATAAAGTAAAGAAAAGTTAATTATTAAAAATACTGGAGTTGTGTATTATTTTAAAGATCAGAAGTGGGATGCACCCAGGTATAAATATATCTTAAATATATTATTGTTGTATAGATCATTATTTTAAGAAACCCAGATCGTACCTAGGCATATTTTGTGATAAAAAAAAAAAAAAAAAAAAAAACGAAACCAAGTTTTTTTTAATGTTTCTTGGTAAACAAAAAGATAAATATATAATAAAATAATTAAATTAGATTTTAGGCCGAAAGGCATTAGTTTTTAAGTTGTTAGTATTTAATTTAGGGTATCCGCAGAGGACAAGTAAGTTAGTTAAGTTAGTAGATAAGTAGGCTAGTTTTTATTAATTTTTGTCTAGCATGTAAGTTAGTTATAAGTTAAATAAAAATAAAAATGAATTTAAAAAAAAAAAAAAAAGATGTGAGTTTAATGTTAGAATAGTTAGAATTCAGAGAGATCAATGAAAGAAGGACTCACAACTAAGAGACTGGGTTTGATGCGAATTTGGTATGAAACTATGAAATAGTGTCTACTGTTCGGTCATTTTAATTCAGTGAATTTCGTTTGGTTTTGGGTATTAAATTTGATATTCTAAAGCATGTTTATGCGAAAATGTGATTTGTACTCGTTTATGTATATATGTATAATATATGTATTGTATATTGTTTATATATTGTACTCGTTTAGCTAAATTGGAAAGCCAATTGAAATGGTCGAAACAGGGGAAGATACATTTTTGCATCATTCATAAATACTCATGGTAATGTTGAGTCGTTGAATGGGGATGTATTGTGCTTGTGCTCTCAGATGGAATTGCAAATTGTTGGAAAGTGAAGACGCGGGTGTTTAAGGATAGTGATGCGATTACGTGAGAACACAAGCGTTCTCACTCTAGCCTCTCACTATCAACTCCTACTCTCACCTTCACGCTGGTGACTGGTGGGTGCCTAGTACCTCGACTGGAGATGGGGTAATAAACCCCTGTGGAAGGTCGTTGGTGGCAGCAAACGAGAGAGGGGGAGGAGTGTCCTCTCACTAAGGCACTCATTCTCAGGCAGCAGCGGAGGAATTCTCTAGATGGAGTCAACGGTGGCGCTTACAGCTCCAGTTTGATCGAACTGGCAGTGTAATCCCTATATGAGTGCTTCGACACATTTGAACACCAGGTCTATAGGGATTTCCAATACTGAGCCAGGGTGTTGAAAAAGAGTTGGTGGCGGTGGAGCCCTCAATGGGTCATCGGCAGCGCTCATATCCCTAAATGAGCTACTGGCATTGGTATTTTCCGGCCCGCTGTCCTAGGGTCAAAACGAGGGCATGGCCCTTCAGGTTTGGGGTTGTGCTTTGTGTTAACTACCCATCCACGGAAAAAAGCTTATGTTACGAAGCAACCAACCTCGGAAAGGACTGATATTATTGTTGACGACTATGCTAAACGAAAAAAAGGACAACAACGTTCGTAACTGGAATGTGAAAACATTAAAAAAAGAGGGAAAAAAGAGGATGAAAAACTGTGACACCTATTATGGACCGTGTTAGAGTGAGCAGAAACAGCGACTATTCGGATGCGGATTTGCTATAAGTGCCAGACTTAGGCAAGAAGTCTTCGGATTCCAAGACATTAGTGAACGCTTTGTAAAATCCGCATCAACGTCAAAGTCGCCAACATAAGCCTTATATGCGCTTATGCTCCGACGGAGGAAAAGGATGATAAAACTAAGGATTGCTTCTACGAGCTCCTCGAAAGAACCTATGAGCTACTACCAAAGTACGATGTTAAAATCGTGCTGGGAGATTTTAACGCAAAGGTAGGAAGAGAAGACATCTTTAGCAGTACTGTCGGAACATATAGCCTACATGGCGGTCTCCAGGTCAACGAACAGTCAACCAAATTGATCACATTGCGATAGACAAGAGACACGCATCCAGTATTTTGGATGTCCAAACATTCCGAGGGGATAACATCGACTCGGACCACTACCTTGTTGTAGCTAAGGTAAGGATTCGGATATCCACCACGCCACAAAAAACAGAAATACTGTGCAAAAATGTAATGTCGAAAGACTGCAATCGCCAGAGACCGCCAAGACTTTCGCGCAACGCGTATCCATTAACCACTCAACTCACAACACACCACCAGCATCTAATGTCGAAGAACAATGGCAACGATGCCAACAAGTCATTAGATCAGCCGCAACTGATGTGCTAGGTTTCTCGCGGCCACCAACAAGAAACCCCTCCTTTGATGAGGAATGCCGACAGATGCTCGCAGCCAAGAACGAGATCTACAAGGCTAAGCTGCAGGTGAAGACGAGAGCTGCCATTGAGCTCTATAGGCAAAGAAGAAGGGAAGAACATCGGCTTTTCAGAAAGAAAAAAAAAAGAGCAAGAAAGGAGCGTGATCGAGGATATATGGAGGTGCCACTCCAGGAACGATGTTCGAAAGTTTTACCAAAGTGTTAAACGTCAAAGCCAAAGGCTACAAAGCTCGAACAGAATCCTATCGAGATGAACAAGGAAATATCGTAGCTGAGACACAGTCGATGCTGAGGATATGGAAGAACCACTTCTGCAGACTGTTAAACGGCGATGACGAACAACATTCCGCTATCAGGCAAAACGAACCATTTAATATTGGCAACGGCAGAGAAAACTGCCATCCGCCCGACCTAAGTGAAGTGAGGATATCAATATCTAAGCTCAAGCTTAATAAGGCTGCCGGAAATGACGGCCTTCCCGCTGGTTTTATTAAGCTGGCGGAGATGAATTGGTAAGCAACATCCACTAACTCATAAGCCAAATCTGAATGAAGAATGGAACCTCAGCATCGTTTGCCCGATTCACAAAAAAGGAGACCCTCTGAACTGCGCCAACAACAGAGGCATAAGTCTCCTCAACATCGCCTACATGATCCTATCTGCCGTAAAACGTGAACGCCTGAAACCGTTTACCAACAACCTGATTGGCCCTTATCAGTGTGGTTTTAGGCCAGCAAAGTCCACAAATCACACTTCGGCAGCATTTATAGAGACGAACTATACAGAGCCATGTTTAGTTTTGATATACCGCCCAAACACGTCCGTTTGTGTAGGATGACGATGGAGAATTCTCGCTGCACCATCAGGGTCGGAAACGACCTCACCGACACATTCGATACCAAACAAGGATTTAGGCAAGGCGATGCGCTGTCATGTGACTTCTTCAATTTGATTCTTGAGAGGATTGTGCAAAACTCCCGAGCCAACACTAGAGGCACAATTTTCCAAAAATCGGTGCCGACGATGTTGACATTATTGGTAGGACTCAACGTGATGTCATAGCCACGTTTGCTAGTATAGAGAAGGAAGCGGCAAAATAGGTTTAGCAGTAAATGAGTGTCAACACGATAGGACACACTACATCGACGAATTGGACAGAACGTCATCATTGACAGATATAACCTTGAGTTAGTACGGGACTTTGCCTACCTCGGCTCCACTATTAACTCTGACAACAACATCTCGTCAGAAATCAAACGAAAAATTACTCTTGCCAATCGCTGTTTCTTCGGGCTAAGAAGGCAATTTAGTTGTAAAGCCCTCACTCGAACTACTAAGGAGATCCTATATAAGGCCTTGATTATCCCAGTCCTGCTCTACGGCGCTGAATCATGGACCGTATCAAAAGCGGATGAAGAAATCCTTGGTCGATTCGAGAGAAAAATTCTTCGGAAAATCTTCGGTCCCGTTTGCGTTGACGGGCTATGGAGACGAAGATTCAACCACGAGCTATACGAGCTGTACGGCGACATACCCCTAGTCAAAAAACTCCGCATTGGACGTTTAAAATGGCTAGGACATGTAGAACGAATGGACACCAATACTCCGGCTCGCAGAGTCTTCGATTCCCAGCCAGACGTCGGACGCAGTAGAGAAAGACCTCGCCTTAAGTGGCGCGCACAAGTAGAAACCGACCTCATCCAACTTGGAGTGCGCAACTGGTGGCAGTTAGCTAAAGACCGGGCTAATTGTAGAGGCATGTTGGTTGAGGCCCAGGTTCATCCCGGACTGTAGCGCCACTTAAATAAGTAAGTAAGTAGAAGACGTTAAATTATTGGTATACGAAAATTGTTACTTTCTCTTTTGAATTCGAGGGATTATGTTGGCCTAGGCATTGGTTATCAAGAAGCAATATGTGTAATCCTTTGACTTCGTAGCTACATGCAAATGTGAATATGGTCGAATTTAAAATGCGTATTAAATAAAAAGACAAACTATTTCACAATTTGATAAGTTTTGGTAATGATCTGAAATTTATGTGTATGATCTGAGCTCCTGATTGATTTGATAGGTGCATAATAGTAATTTATGTAAGCAAGACAAACTAATATGGATAGAGTATTAAGATTTCTCGATACATTATTATGTTGCTATGGTAAATTTAAATTGCATGTAGCGTACAAAATTACTGATGCTCGTAATAGAAGTAGGTTCGATCTGTTAATCCATAATCGTTATTATTTTCGTCTGCAGACACAATGGAGAATATGACAGTAAAACAACTTCGGATGGAGCTTGAAAGCAGAAACTTAACTTAAGTGGAACTTAACGTATTCTGATAAACAAAATTGTGGAATACGACAGATGCCAATTTGCTCCTGATCATGAACTAATTCAGTCGGAAACTCAACCAAGTGCACCAAGCATTCATATCAATTTAGCAGATGCAGATGAAATAGTGCGTGCTGATGTTTTATGTAATGCTAATATAAGTTCATCGGCATTAACGACAGTGAATGATGAGGAAATTCGAGCACTAGAGTGGGACGCAGAGATGGCAGTGTAGTTTATACGTGAGGTAATCTACTCGATTAACTATACGCGTAGTAAATCGGATAAACTACATGCCTGATTTGCTTCGTTTACTACCTACATTTGTTACATATGCAACCTACATATAAAACGTTAAATTTTAAATTTGATAAGCTTATCCATTACATGTCGTTGGAATTGGATTCACGTTTATTTTTTAACGTTTATTTTGATTTTGCTCACATATCACACTCAATTCACGGATAAGTTCAGAATATTCGGCGCTTTTTATTTAATTATTTCGGGGCAAAATAAATTATTCTTTGAAACAGGTAACCCCAACTACATTTTGATATATTGACCACTACGTTTACTACATTAACTACATTGCAGATGTAACTAATGTAGTCATTCAAAAAAGTGTCATTTCTGCCATCTCTGTCATCAGGCGAGAGAAAAATCGGGAGCGTGAGGTTGCAAAAAATCTTAGGTTACTCGAGCAAGGCAGTGTACCAGTTAACAATACTGCACCAAGACCCAAGATTAACTGCAGTATTCCAGAAATTGCTGATGCTTTGCCTGTGTTTTTACCAGGCGAGGTTTCTCCAATGTCGTCTGACTGTTGGATGAATACAGTGGAAACCTGAAGATATATGAATATGATGAGAAGGTGTTATTACTGGCAGCTACCGCTGGAGTAGCAATTACTTCCTGGAGTGAGCTGGCAAATGGTTACCATAAACAGCTTTCGACAAATATACGTAAGTCAACTGAAACCATTGATAACTATTGCTTCGAAATGAATACTTACATACTTAAGTGGCGCTACAGTCCGGAATGAACCTGGGCCTCAACCAACATGCCTCTCGAATTAGCCCGGTCCTTAGCTAACTGCCTCCAGTTGCGCACTCCAAGTTGGTTGAGGTCGGTTTCCACTTGTGCGCGCCACTTAAGGCGAGGTCTTTATCTACTGCGTCCGACGTCTGGCTGGGAATCGAAGACATTGCGAGCCGGAGTATTGGTTTCCATTCGTTCTACATGTCCTAGCCATCTTAAACGTCCAATGCGGAGTTTTTTGACCAGGGGCATGTCGCTGTACAGCTCGTATAGTTCTTGGTTGAATCTTCGTCTCCATAGCCCGTCAACGCAAAAGGGACCGAAGATTTTTCGATGAATTTTTCTCTCGAATCTACCAAGGATTTCTTCATCCGCTTTTGATACGGTCCATGCTTCAGCGCCGTAGAGCAGGACTGGGATGATCAGGGTCTTATATAGAATCTCCTTAGTAGTTCGAGTGAGGGCTTTACTAATAAATTGCCTTCTTAGCCCGAAGAAACAGCGGTTGGCAAGAGTAATTCTTCGTTTAATTTCTGACGAGATGTTGTTGTCAGAGCTAATAGCGGAGCCGAGGTAGACAAAGACCCCGTACTACCTCAAAGTTATATCTGTCAATGGTGACGCTCTGTCCAATTCGTCGATGTTGTGAGTCCTTTCGTGATGACAGCATATACTTAGTCTTACCCTCATTTACTGCTAAACCCATACGCTTCCTTCTCTATACTAGCAAACGTGGCTATGACATCACGTTGAGTCCTACCAATGATGTCAATATCGTCAGCGTATGCTAGTAGTTGCACCGACTTTTGGAAAATTGTGCCTCTGGTGTTGGCTTTAGAGTTTTGCACAATCCTCTCAAGAATCAGATTAAAGAAGTCACATGACAGCGCATCGCCTTGCCTAAATCCTTTTTTGGTATCGAATGTGTCGGTGAGGTCGTTTCCGACCCTGATGGAGCAGCGAGAATTCTCTAACGTCATCCTACACAAACGGAAGAGTTTGGGCGGTATACCAAAACTAGACATGGCTCTGTACAGTTCGTCTTTATAAATGCTGTCATATGCGGCTTTGAAATCGATGAATAGTTGGTGGGTATCGATTTGGACTTCTTGAGTTTTTTCCAGGATCTGCCGAAGTGTGAAAATTTGATCGGTTGTGGACTTTCCTGGCCTAAAACCACACTGATAAGGGCCAATCAGGTTGTTGATAAACGGTTTCAGGCGTTCACATATTACGGCAGATAGGATCTTGTAGGCGATGTTGAGGAGACTTATGCCTCTGTAGTTGGCGCAGTTCAGAGGGTCTCCTTTTTTGTGGATCGGGCAAATGATGCTGAGGTTCCATTCTTCAGGCATATTTTCATCCGACTAGATTTGGCTTATGACTTGGTGGATGTTACTTACCAAGTCATCTCCGCCGGCCTTATAGAGCTCAGCGGGAAGGCCGTCAGCTCGAAATGAATATCTTGGGTAAAAAGATACAACTATCCGATAAAACGATCATCCAATATATACTTACCGGCGACAGAGTTCTTCTAGTGGATCTAAGCCTATTAACAGCACTCGACACACACCAGCTGCGCAAGACAAATTGGCAGCCTAGAACTATAATTCATCGAGGTTCAAATATCGTTCAATAATTACCGAAACCGTTTCAAAAAGAAATTGCTATCTGCATAAACAAATGTAATATTACATTGCAGGGTTTTGGTGGAGGCAGTTGCAAAACAATTGTGTTATCCAGATCGATATTATCCATGGCCTTAATAAGAAGGGTGACACGTTGACAAAGTTATGACATAAAGAATATAGCTACTGGTACTCGAAAGATAACTGTCGGTGACAATGAGCAAGTGAAAAGATCAACTCTGAAGCTCTTGTTCAACTGCTTACTAGATACTTCACTTAGGTCGGGTGGATGGCAGTTTTCGCCGCCGGTGCCAATATTAAATGGTTCGTTTTGCCTGACAGCGGAATGTTGTTCGTCATCGCCGTTTAACAGTCTGCAGAAGTGGTTCTTCCATGGCAGCTCTCGTCTTCACCTGCAGCTTAGCCTTGTAGGCCTCTCATTTTTGGCTGCGAGCATCTGTCGGCATTCCTCATCAAACCAGGGGTTTCTTGCTGGTGGCCGCGAGAAACCATTGCGGCTGATGAAATGGCTTGTTGGCATCGTTGCCATTGTTCTTCAACATTAGATGCTGGTGGTGTGGTGTGAATCGAGAGGTTAAGGGATACGCTTTGCGCGAAGGTCTTGACGGTCTCTGGTGATTGCAGTCTTTCGACATTAAATTTTTTCACAGTATTTCTGGTTTGTTGTGGCTTGGTGGATATCCGCATTTTTACCTTGACTGCAACAAGGTAGTGGTCCTAGTCGATGTTAGCCCCTCGTAATATTCGGACATCCAAAATACTGGATGCGTGTCTCTTGTCTATCGCAATGTGATCAATTTGGTTGGCTGTTCGTTGATCTGGAGACCGCCATGAGCGCATGAGTGCATATAAGGCTTATGTTGGCGAATTTGGCCCTGATGCGGATTGTTACAATGCGTTCGCTAATGTCTTGGAAATATAAGACTTCTTGCCTAAGTCTGGCACTTATAACAAATCCGCATCCGAATAGTCGCTGTTTCTATTCACTATAACATGGTCCATAGTATATGTCACAGTTTTTCATCCTCTTTTTGCCCGGCCCATCCCATCGTATTTCCTGGATGGCAGTAATGTCTACTTTGTAGCAGTTTAGGGCTTCCGCTAGTTGTTCGCCTGAACCTCTCCTGTTTAATGTTCTCACATTCCAGGTGCAGATACGAACGTCGTTGACCTTTTTTCGTATAGCAGGATTGTCAACAGTAATATCAGTCCTTTCCGAGGCTATTGGTTGCTTCGTAACAATGGTTTTTTCCATGGGTAGTTAACCCAAAGCACAGCCCCCATACTGTAGGGCCAGTTCCAATTTATTAGATACCCCTAGGCTATCAGTATCCACTACGGGATTGAGCGCTGCCGTTGATCTTTCGGTTCATCCGCCACCATCTCTGTTCAAGGGACCTGACTTACCCTTGAAATTCCTAGATAACCTGTTGTCCGAATATATCGAAGCAGCTTATCTATGTTCGCCTGGGACGGCAGACCGGGCATTCATTCCGCGCCATTCTGACCAGGATGATTGTAGTGTTGCTGTTTTACGTCTTGTTATCAACACTCGCACTTATCGTTTAGCAAGTCAAATCCGGTTGGATGAGACCAGTACCCGATGGTTACCACTTGATGGTAAAAAATAAGCACATTTGATGTGTAGTCAGAGTTGCGAGCATTGGGTATTGACAAGTTAAAGCCAATCAGAGTCCACCCTAGTTCTACAACACCCAACCAGATGCCCATTTAAAAAGAACACCAGCATTATACGGCCTTCATCACCCGGACGGTTTATATGAATTCGTGGTTGTACCGTTTGGGTTAGTTAATGCCCCATCTATGTTCCAAAAGCTGATGATAAGTATCGTACAGAAGATGAGACCTCACAAGATAGTTTGCTATATGGACGATATAGTAATATCGGTATGCGTAAATTAGAACAGTTTTTAAAAATATTAGATAATGCTAATCTTACACTTAATTTAAAGAAATGTGAATTTCTTCGACATGACTTTA
The DNA here is from genome assembly GCA_932526625.1 of Rhingia campestris. NCBI lineage: Eukaryota > Metazoa > Arthropoda > Insecta > Diptera > Syrphidae > Rhingia > Rhingia campestris. The sequence continues at coordinate 92,578,450 of OW052183.1, forward strand.
GAACTTTAAATTAATGAGCATGAGGTCCGCCAGTTTATTGGTTTAACCAGTTACTTTAGAAAATTCATCGAGAATTATTCTCTTATTGCTTTACCATTGACAAATCTAACGCGAAAATGTTGCAAATTCGAATGGAAGGAAAGGGAGGAAGCAGCATTTCAAGAGCTAAAGAGACGTCTGTCGAATAGGCCAACACTTGCATTATAAATTCAATTGGCACAACATGAATTACATATGGACGCTAGTTCACGAGGTATCGCAGGGGTATTACTGCCATTGCCTAATATAGCCGGAAAACCACTAAGGATTCTTCCTTATGATGTAGCATAATTTTGAACTGGAGGCCCTGGCTGTTGTGGAAGCGACTCACCGTTTTCGTTAATATTTCTTGGGTAAACAGTTTCTTGTCATCACCGATTGCCAAGCCATTAAGACTGCTATGAAAAGGAAAGAATTGGTTCCAAGAGTTGCACGTTGGTGGCTGCGAATGCAAGAGTTTGGCTACGACATCCAACATGGACCATAAAACCAAATGGCTCACTTGGACTCACATTCTCTAAACCTTTTTGAGGAGCTGCAACACTCGGAGGTAGTCGATATGATTGTATTAAAAAAAACCATCGATGAACCCGACTGGCTGTATTCCATACAACTGCAGCATCCAGAAATCGCTAATATAATCAATGTCCTTGGTAAACCACCTATAAATAAAGCAGAGAAAAAAATCCATAAGGACTACACTCTCAGTGAGGGACGTTTATATCGACAAGTAGATGATGAGCTAAGGCTTTTTATACCGAAGGGAGTGCGACCTAAATGGACATTTCTCGGAGAACAATACTCTTAAACACCTAAAGGCAAGATACTGGTTTCCTCCAATCACACAATTTGTTCGAAAATATATTAAAGCGTGTGTAGAATGCGCCTACAACAAAAGAGAGGTGCAACAACTTCGTAAATTGCATATGATTGCGAAGAAGAGGGTGCCATTTGACACGGTTCATATAAGCCATTTGGGTCCGTTTGTTGAATCAACCAAAGGAAACAACGACATTGTGGTGGTAGTCGATGCATTTGCCAAATATGCAATTCTAAAAGTACTACCCAACACTCAGATAAAACCAGTACTTAACTTTCTTACCGAAGTATTCCACACATTTGGCACCCCAAGACGTATAGTGACTATTAACGGAACTGCGTTTTCAGGACCTTTCTAAAAAAAATGCAATTCATCATGTTTTTAATGCAACAAGGACTCCGCGTGCAAATGGTCAGGTTAAGCGGTACAACAGAACTATACTCCACGAATTACTTACATCTTCAGAAGACGAGACCAAGTGGGACCAACAAGTCAAAATCGTGCAGTGGGGCATTAATAATACGGTAAATGAAGCTACAGGAAAGACCGCTCATCAACTGATGACGAGCTACATACCTAGAGATCTAAGTCAAAAACTACAAAACATCGACGAGTTGCGTGACGAAGCAGCATCAACAATATTAAAAACTTAAAGCTCTCAAGAACGTAAACACAATTCAAAACATCGAGAGGCTAGAAGCTACAAAGTAAGAGTTGAGTTGATGCATGAGAAACCCGAGCACACCAGAAGAGGGCTGATTTTTGCTGAATGCGTTGATGCACCTACGGAAAACGTAAATTCAGTCTCCGACTGGGTTTATGTTGCATAAAAAATCACACTACAAGCGGATACCATGATAGGGCAGACTATGTTCTTCTCTTCTTAAACAACAGCACCTTTTGAAATTTTTATTTGGTTTATAATTTGCGCTGTTGTTATATTGCACTTGTACAATTGCAAATGCAATTTTCAAGCAATTCAAAAAAAATCAAAAATCCACCCCGTCTCCCGCCAATGAATTTGTCATATCACAAATGTCAGATTGTGTTATTTTATTTGACACTGACGTTGTCGGGAAGTACTCTATCGGGAACGCCATGAGTTTTAGAACGGAGCCAATGTGTCAAAAAATGACGTCTAATGTTGTCTTTTTTTCTTAACATTTGACCGATTTATTAAATTAATAATGTCTCTTGAATACGTGTTTGATCAAATAATTCAATATTTGCTTATTGAAGTGCTCGAGAATTTCATTACGAAAACTAGCAACTATCTTACGAAACTTGTCAGTGGTTTTAAAACAAACCAAATCGAAACTAACAACCCATTTCTCTCTAATATAGATATTCTCTATCAAAGCGAACACTTCATCGTACTAAATAAGCCTCCCGATTTGTTGATCAATAGTAACGATAATTCAAAAGTTAGCATTTCATAGTTATTATAAAATAAATTACAAACTAGTGCGACCTTTTTCAGATTACTGTCCAGACTATATTAAGAGAACAGCTGCCGTCGTTAAGAAATCCTAATTTAACACATGAATTTTACTTTGCTCACCGTTTGGACTTTTCGACAAGTGGAATATTATGCATTCCCCTACATAGGGAGGCTTGTGCGTTGCTTAGCAAATCGTTTGAACATCAAAAGTGTAAAAAGTTTTACATTGCTGTTGTCAAAGGGCATGTGAAGAAGGGAGTTTTTGATGTGAATTTGGCAATAGGTGAGGTAAAACTTAAGCTCTATGATCCATGTAAATATAGCTACCTTGGATACATTTGAAATATGTAGGAGAAGATGTGCGATATGAAGCAACCAGCAAAAAAATGTGCACAGAGCGCCAAGTTAAATTTTGTAAGAATCCGCGTAATTCAAACACTCTTTTTGTTCTACTAGCACATGGCAAATATAAGAACCTATTAATATCAAAAGTACTCCTGCAACCAATCACGGGACGACGTCATCAATTGAGATTACATTGTTGGTCGACAGGTCACCCTATACTTGGGGATTACACATACGGTTCCGTAGAGGATAAAAAAATGCCAAGAATGTATTTGCACGCAATAAGGTACTCACTACTTTTGCTAAAAATTTCGCTAATTTCGATATTTTTTAGTATAATTGCACCAAACAAATTAGAAGATCTACATATTGAGACTCAAGATCCATTTACGGATGATATATTTGGTTTTAATGCAGAAGTCCCTTTAGTGGATGGTCTCAAGCTATTAGATAATAATCCCTATTAGTACGGGAGCTGTGTTATAAAAAAAATACATTTTCGTTTTCATACAAGGGTTTATTTTCTTTGCTTAACAATATATAAATAAAAAACTAATTTAATGTTACGAGGACAGGCATACGGGAGACACTATTATTGTAACGATGGCCTGTGGAGAGAGAAAATGTATTAATGCGTTGTTTATTTCACATTTTAAATAAAACAAATAAATGGAATAAGCCACTTTTTTATTTCATTGCGTACTAATCATGGACTGACTAAAACCAACGACCAACCTATACAAAAACAAATAAATGCAGTGATAACAGAATTTTTTTAATTTCCCAGTCTGCAAAGAGCTGGTTGCGTGTAATTTTTAACTTTCTCTTACAAAGAGAAAGATATTGTTTTCGTGAAAATTTTCGACCTCGAGATTTTGATTGATTACATTACGATGATAGCGGAGCCCAAAAAAGTGGTTTTTGGAATTCCGTCCGTCGGTCCGTCTGTCCGTAATGGTCTCCCCAGCCTAAACGGCTTGACCGATTGTCTTCAAATTTCCTATCCAAGTTTCTTTTTGTCATAATTCTAGGCCATTTTTTTTGTTTGCTTTTAGCCATGTTATTAACGGTACCTGCCATATAAAAATTACACCTCAAACCTCAATTTTCTCGAAAACGGCTCTAACGATTTTGATTAAACTTTATATAAGCATATTACTTCCAACAAAACTACATACCCAGTTTTTTCGAGAAAATCCATATAACGGATTTTGTCATTCAGGCCATATAAAGAAAATTGTTAATTTGTCGCAAAATACTATGTCAAATTGAATGAATTTTAATATATAAAATAACAATTCCACTTAACGGAATTTTCAGTTTTGGCCAATAACGAAAAATAATTATTTTTCACATAGACACCGATTCCTTCAAATTTTGGAGTAAACGTTCTTATAATCACATTTCGACATTTTATATAATTTTTAGCATTAATAATCAAAATGCGCACTATTTGATCTAACGCCCAACTCGCTGTGAAAGAGAAAGTTGCATACGACCCAGTCGTGCACCCACCACTTGTTTTTTCTTCTTTCTGTTTTGGTCATGCTCCGGGTTTTAGATTACGACTGAAAATAGGATAAGGTGATGTGGAACGAAAAATTTTACTGAATGATGATGTAGTCAAACTATACCATCCCTTATTTTGCAATTTTATACTGTGTATACATTCGACTCCCTTTTTCCCTTAGATTTAATGATAGTTTAAGAATTCATTTGTATGACAAATAGTCAATACAACCGCTACTGCTCACGAGCAAGAGCAGTTCAACCCCATATATGACAGTAGACATGTGGCACACAAAAATGTCATCGCAAAGCAGGCAATACTTTACAGCAGCAGTAATACATCTTAAAGCGTTTTCGATTGGGATTCAAAAAGCACTCTTTTTATGCTCTAGAACACTTTTTTTTGCTCTAGATCAATTTCTTCGTTTTCGATTGGGATACAAAAAGCACTCTTTTTTACTCTAGAGCACTTTTGATGAAACTCGATTCCAAATGAGATTTACACCTACATGCCGCAACACAAAAACATTTAACATCTCAATTATGTCAGTTTGAAGTTAGCATTTCGCAATTTGATTTGTGTTTTTTGTGATCAATGAAAACAAAAAGTATATTCTGCGAAAACTTTAATTAGATATTAAAATATTTTTTGGATAATCATGTACTAAAACTCATAAGCATTTCAAATGATGGTTTTCAATGATAGCTATAACTGCGAACTAAAGATAAACAATAAGCTGTCAAATGGCACACTAACACACACAAAAAAAAAGATCAGCATCTTTTATGTTCGATTGGGATGGGTTAAATACGAAATCTAAGAGCAAATCTAAAAATCCCAAGCGTTTTGGATTGGGGGAAAAAAGCACTCTTTTTGCTATCTTTAAAACTTACATCCCAAAAAATATAAAAATTTTGTGGGGATGAAATTAGAAATGACATTGTCATTGTGTTCACACAATTGATCCAAATCTATTATGGTTCCACAAAAAAAAACCGTTTTTCTATTGCAAATGCTATGGGGAAATGCATACAAATAGTTTTATTTGTTTAAGAAAACGCCCCAAAAAGTAGGCGTGGGCTAAAATGAATTAAAACGAAATATTCATGTTAATATTACCAATAGTTTTTGCAAATATTTTAAAAATTTACTGAAATTTTTTTGTTTAATGAAAACGCCCCCAAAAAGTGGGTGTGGCAAAAAACTTTGTATATACAAAGTATAGGTATTGATTGTCTAAATATGTTCAGACACCTTTTACCATTTGACCAAAAACAACGTTTTTTCTGAAAAGTGAGCGTGGCAGTGGGACTTTACTTTTAGTTAGTCAGAATATTCTTTAACATTCTTTAACAGAAAAGTAAAAAAAAAAAAACAAATGAGAAGGCTAAAATCCGCAGTGCGGATCGTTGAATACACTATTCCATCCCATCCATAATAGTCACAACATATTGTTCAAACAGTTTATCAGAATCTTTTGTTGCTCCACAAAAAACAACGTTTTTTTAGGAAAACGACTCCAAAACGTGGGCGGGGTTAAAATGATATATAGACGAAATTTTTTTATTATAATAACCAAGATTTAGCATGAAAAGTTTTTTCGAATATTTTAAAATTTTACCGAAAAAGGTATTTTAGTGAAAACGCTCCCAAATATGGGCGTGGCCAAAAACTATACCAAGACGAAATATAGATACTGAGATTGTCTAAATATGTTGTTCAGAAACATTTTCAAAATTCCTAACGGTTTGGCCAAAAGCTACGTTTTTTCTAAACAGGGGCGTGGCAGTGGCCGGATTTTGAAAATGTTTACACTTGTTTTGCTTAAGCGCACAAGAATCCTATATATAGTCAGTACCAAATCAGTTTGCCATTCTACTGAGCAGGTATCTTAAAATTTATTTTACAATATCTTAAATTTCTCTTAAATCCTCTCTCTGCGCATTCGACCGTTAGCAAACTAGTACCAAACCAGTTGGGCATTCTACTGCGAAAATCTCTTAAAATTTTTAGTAAAATATCTTAAATTTCTCTTAAACCCTCTCTCTGCGCAATCGACCGTTGGCCAACTGATTTGGTACGGACTATACCAAATTTCATTCTCCTAGCTCAAAATGTGACATAGAGACGGACGGACGGACAGTCAGGCATGGCTTTAATCGACTCAGCTAGTAATTTTGAGTCAATCCATATACTAATTTAACGTACATATATGTGGTTTAATTATTTCTCATTGTTATAAACTATGTACTTATTAAAACTAATATACCCCCATTGGATAGGGAATAAAAACATATGAAAATTGTTGAATGTCCCCTAAAAAAGTGACATCTATAGATCTATAGATGAAATGTTTATATTAATATGTATTACCAATAATTTTGCGTCGAAAGTTATTTTCGGATAATGAGACTATCTAAATATGTTATTCAGACACTTTTTGAACTTAACCGTTTGTCGAATTCAAATATGTTGTCATTGTGTTGGTGATGAAATCCCCTTTTCCCAAAATCCCCTGCGACATAATGCCTTGCTCCAAAAGCCCCTGGGACAAAACACCCCGTCTTTATATTTGTGTTTTCATTTCTGGCTCCAGCAATGAAAACACAAAAAAATAAAATTTTGCTAAAATATAATGAGATATTATTAATACAGCAAATATAAAATTTTGCTAAAACATAATGAGTAATTAATTATTACAGCAATTCTGTAATTTTGTGTATCCATTCAAATATTTGTCTGCGCCGCCACAAAAGTTAAGGAAGATAATTAAAAAGCGAGAAACTACTACAAAACAAGACTTTTTATAAAGTTCATTGCGCACAACATCATGCTGAATCGTAAAAATAAGTTTACAATAATATATGGATTATTTATAAATACACAATAGCTATACATTATTAACATTATGTTTTGATTTTTATCAATTACAAAATTATTATTTACTTGAATTTACAGGGTTTACAATGACCTTTGAAGGGAACATTTTGTTAAAACAGAAATGAAAAATACATACCAACATAGTTTATAGGATAGCTTAAAAAATACTTCAGAACCCCCAGAACGTCCACGACGTTGATTCTGGGTAATGTTGAGAGCGAGGTATTTAAAAAATGGGAGATTTTTTTTGCAGGGGATTTTGACACGGGGGATTTTAAACAAATGTCTGAATTGAAAACTGGTCATTAAGGAACGGTGTATTTTGTAGGGATCCCGTTGTCATTAGAATGACCACAACTTTTAGGAATAGGAAAAACCATCGCAGTATGCAATTATATTATTAAGAATATCTTGGCAGAAATTGTTTCATCGCAGAAGAAAATTTAAATATTGAAATCTAAATCGAAGAAAGATCCTACGCTGAAGCAATAAAGAAACTCTTGGCAAATTTACTGCGATAGTGTCGCTTGTACTGAAGGAAAATATCCAATGAACAATATAGGAGCTACACGGTGATAGTAAAAAAAAAATGCATTGAAAATTTCTAAAGAAATTTCAACCATGTTTGCTATCATATATTCCAAAGGGCTTCGGTACCACCTACATAGCAATTAATTAACAGCCGGTTGGAATTTAATTAATTTACAAAAATATATGTATATTGAAGATGGTAATATTGTTAGGTTGCAAAGCATAAAAATACATTGAAGAGTGGCGACTAGTTGGATGAAAAAAAATCTGACGAGTTCTTTAATATTAAGACAGTGTTTAAATTCTCTAAATGGATCAAAAAAGGTATTTCATGCGAAAACCCATTCGCATCAAATACCATGAAGGTCAAAACAACATTAACAAATCAAGTGTTTGTGTATACTTGCCTTTTCTGGAATCCAAACATACTCAAACGAGTCTGATTGACTGGGAGTTTTTGACTGACGCTTTTTGATTTTTTTAACTTTGCAAGACCTATTTTTCTTGATTTCTGAAAATCGGAAAAATAACTTAAATCAGGTAAAATTTAACAATATATCAAAGTACTTGAATTAAAGGCTTCTTTGGTAAGTCCTTTGATTTCTGGTTCTCTTCCGAATCTGATAACTGGATTAATTCATCGGTTATCATTTCATTCTTTACATCGTTATTAAATACATGCGTATCATAGCTCAATTGAGTTGAGGTTTCCGATTCAGTCGGTCGTAAAGAGCTGATCCCGCTGTCGATACTTGGTGGTATGTATACGATATGTTCAGTTTTCGGTTCACGTAAAGAAGTCGTTGGTGAAAAGTCGACATTGAATGACTTGACTTGGGTTGTCTTTACCGGTGACGGTGAGTTGTAGTCATACAAAGCGGTCACTTTGTCTTGGGTTTTCTTTGAGAGAACCTCAATTCGAGTGACTTCTTCAAAAAGTTCTTTGCCACTTTTTACCAATATCTTTGGTCTTTCGCTTTCTATTGGTATTTCGATCGCTTCGGGTTCACCAGCCAGGGCAACATTTAAAGCGAAAAATCGGCTACGAACCTCAGTCTTCGTTGTGAATATTGACCGTTTGAATGGATTTATTGGTGGCATCTTCTTTGGACTGGGTTTGATAAGAAGGTCGAAAATTGGTTTCTTTTGTCGCGGTGATACCAGGGGAAATGGATTATAAGACTTTTTTGTTGGCGTCACTTGGACGGGTGATCTTAAATCATCGGAACTTCTACGGCGTTTAAGCGATGGATCTTGTCCAGAATAAAATGACACAATATCACCTTCTTCGGGTCTGAAAATATAACAAAATACACGAATAAACTGTTTTTAAGGATGTAATGTTCTAACCTCTGTTCATAGGTCTCTTCCTCTTTTGTCTTGAAATATGCAACCTTCTTGAACTGAAGAGCACATCTAATATCTCCAATAACTGACTTTTTTTCGGTCTGACTGTGGATTTGAAAGTTTGGCAACCAAATACTTTTGTGCGTCGCGTGCTGGACGTTGCTGAAAACTTTACTTTTTTCAACAAATAAGTACAGTATTCTTACACTTGATAGCGATACAAACCTCTCATCAGGATTCCAGGTGTCCAACACTTTTAGCGAGAATGGATTTAAGTTTCCTAATGCCAATTGAAATGCTATGCTATCGTCAATAATTTCTCCTGCATTAGAACAATACCGCTCGTCGGTGTTCCATGTCGATAGACTATTCAATCTTTCCATTCGCCTCTCCAATGGATTATACACGTACATATGTTTAAATGTGGCATCTGCTCTAAGGAAGTTCTCTATATATTCATCGCCGACTTCAAGATGTCGCATGTTTAAGTATTGTGGAATCTTTCGGAGCGCTCGATTCATATTTTCTTCCTCAGTCTTAAGAATGAATTTGCACGCTTTAGCCAGTCCGATGCCTGGCAGCGAGTCCAAGTAGTCACAACCCGATAGTATACACATGACCCGAAATTTATCAAATGTATACTTATCCGCTCGACATCCCATTGCTAAGTGCAGCTTGTCTGCATCCACCAATAGACCAGCACCTGTTAAATCCAATTTGAAGATAATTTTCTTGCAGCCGAAAAGTACAAGATCCGAATCCTCTGTGATAATATATTGGACAATGCCTACTTTGTTAAGAAATGCCATTTGTGCGTCTGCTTCATAAGGAGCCACAACACAATCGACATTTCGTGTACGGCATTCCTTAATCAGACGCAAAGCCATTTCATGGGTCACATCGATGCACCGTCTCATATGAGAACGTGCTTCGTCAGTTTTCCCCATGCGAAGAAGCTCAGCAGCCCGTTTCTTAGATTGTTCTCGTCCCTCACGACGTCGTTTCTCTGTCAGGGCCTTCGCAGGTAGATGGCGACCATCGAACACCAGAATAGGTTTAATATCATAGGATAAAAGCATTGATACATACTTCAAACAAAAATGCACATACCTTAGAAATAGTTTTCAATTTTAACTCATATCAATAATTTTTTAAAAGTGCACTTACTTGTCAGTGTCCTCACCACGGCACAGCTTGTCGGCACAGCAGAAAACTCCCTTATGCAGCCAACAATATGTATCCACTGCGACAGTACATCCTTCCAAATCCTAATACGAAAACAAGTGAATCCGTAAAAAAGAAAATTAACAGAATGTATATCTACTTTTAAATGAACTTTCGCGGAAGCTTTATCCAAGAAAGGTATCAGTCCTGTGATACCCATTAATTATTGTAATTATTTCAACTTCTTTTTCTCTGTTTATTAACGTACAGCTGTAAGACAAAACATTAATGAAAAATTGAAAAGTATTCATAATTCATATTGAAATGGCGCGAATATTAAATATGACGTTTCGCCAACGAGTATCGTTTTTAGTTTGCATGCATCCAATGACAACTTTAATTTGATGAATTGTATCAGCTATCGAAAGTGTTCAGTCTCAATATTATTGTATCCATTGACTTATGGCGTTTCCCATTGGTAAATCTGGATTTTGATCTAAAATTTGATCTTTTCATATTGATTTTATTTTATCTCTGTATTGTTGTCATTTTTTGTCTGTGAAGTTAGTGTCGGTGTAGCTGTCAAATTTTTACTTTTTTAAAGAAAAAAAAAAACACAGAAAATTCAAATTTAATGGAGAATGTTTATTATCATTTGAAAGAACATTCTTTGGCATTTATTTTTTGAAGATTATTTCTATCAAATGTTGGCCGTTGCTACGTCGCAGATGGTCCATCCGTTGAGTCCAATTTTCGATCACTCGTTCGAGCATTTCGACTGGTAACTGGCGAATGGCACGCGTGATGTTTTCCTCCAAGGCCTGAATCGAAGCGGGTTTGTCGGCATAAGCTTTTGACTTTACATATCCCCACAGGAAAAAGTCTAACGGTGTGATATCACACGATCTTGGTGGCCAATCGAATGGCCCAAAACGTGAAATTATGTGCTCACCGAAATGTTCTCTCAATAAGTCCATTGATTGATGCGATGTGTGGGAAGTGGCGCCGTCTTGCTGAAACCAAATGTCGCCGAGATCACGAGCTTCAATTTCAGGCATCAAATACGTCATACGTCAGTCCGAGTTGCTGCGAACGGCGCCGAATCGACTCTCTACGGTCTTCGTGTACACTCTCAGCTACGGCCGCTATATTTTCTTCACAGCGTGCTGGACGTAGTCTATTCGGTCGAACATTATCCAATAATGAATGCTGGGTCTCAAAATGGGTGATGGTGTTGCGAATAGTACGCTCAGTAGGTCGATTATGTTGACCATAAGTTGAGCGAAGTGCACGAAACACATTCCTCACAGAACGTGAATTTTCATAATAAAGTTGAACAATTTGTAAACGTTGTTCACGCGTAAGTCTTTCCATTATGAAATGCCAAACAATACTAAACAAAAATAACATGACAGCATGACACGACTCACACGTGATCTGTCAAAAAAGGCTATTGAAAAAAGTATCTCTACTTGGATCACCCGTTATATGGATTCAGAATCGCTAGCTGAGTCGATCTAGCCATGTCTGTCTGTCCGTCCGTCCGTCCGCCCGTGCGTCTGTCCGTCCGTGTGGCACCGATTTTTGGGTCTTAAATTTTGAGCTAGAAAGTTGAAATATGGAACAAAGCAGACATGGGAGTAATGCATTATAGTCCGTACCAAACCAGTGGGGCATTCTTCTGCGCAGGTCTCTTAAAATGTATTGTAAAATATCTTAAATTTCTCTTAAATCCTCTCTCTGCGCAATCACCGTTGGCCAACTGCTTTGGTACGGACTATACTACACTAATGAAATCGGAAACAGCTTTAGCACTGAGTGAAAGTAATGCCAATGAAAAAAATCATTAGCATTGAGAAACGCATCGAAAAACATCGCTTATGCTGTCCTCTATCTAGTTGTTATTTTGGAATTTGACCCTAACCCTGCATAGACCTCTGTTTGGAAAATAGAATTATTTTTGCCTAGTTCTATGGAGAGTTTGTAGTTGGAAGCAACGATTTCAGTTTCTGCTCCATGCACATTCCTTTTTTATCTACTAGGTTCACACAGTTAATTAAAAAACTCAACAAACGTTGTATTTCTTCTATAGTTGCATGCGGTTTTTTCAAAAAAAAAAGAAGACATAAATAAAAAATGCCTTTTTACTCAATGAAAATAGTTTTCATTCACAATTACTACTTTTCATTGGCATTAAAAAAGTCAATGCCAATGCAATTTTTTCCATTAGCATTATTATTTTCAATGCTAATGAAAAATGTTTTTTATTAGCATTGCTTTTATCAATGCCAATGAAATCTCAATGCCAATGCATTACTCCCATGTCTGGAATATAGACTCTCTGTCCGACAAAGCAGAACAAGTGTAAACATGTTTGAAATCCGCCCACTGCCACGCCCCCTCGTTAAAAAAACTTAGTTTTTGACTTAATCCCCATCGTGTTTTAAGCCATGTCCACTTTTTGGGGATTTTAATTTTACATATAGGATGGGATAGGTTATGCAACGATCCGCACAGCGGATTATAGCCCTCTCATATGTTTTTTATATTGATGGCAATCTAAAAATTCGGATTTCCAAAGACCAACAAGAAAAGGGTGGCTACACGTTTTACAACTTTATTAGGGAAGAAGAAAAGATAATACAAAAATTACATAAAAGAGACATTTACATTTTAGATGAAAAGGAAGAAGATATGTTTGCCTGATGGGCGTGTTTCCTGAAGTGATGTGGATGGTTGCGTTCTAAAATCTGCTGATGTAGCGAATGCAGTTTCGAACACTCCTCCTCATTCGCTTAGAAGGCCGCATCCTTCCCTTAGTTGTTCAATCCGGTTACGTGCCAGTGGCTTAGTTAGCATATCTGCTAACATTTCGTTCGTTGGGCAATACTGGCATTCAACTATGTTTTTATCGACATAATCCTTGACGAAGAAAAATTTAGTGTCGATATGTTTCGATCTGTTGCTCAACTTTACCTGGCATATCAACTTAAGACAACTTTGATTATCCTCATAGATCAACGTTGGTTTGTTTTGAGAATGATTTAAGTCGTCCATGATGTTCCTTAGCCAAACTGCCTCCTTGCATGCTTCCGATAGTGCTATAAACTCTGCTTCTGTTGATGATAGTGACACACAAGTTTGCTTTCTGCATGACCAGCTTACTGCTCCACCATTAAAGAAGAAGATATATCCAGAGTTCGACTTCCGGTTAGTTCTGTCCGCTGCGTATCCGATAAGTTCCTTATTTGTTGTTTCGTTTCTGCTGAGCTGTAGTTGAAGGCTTGATGTTCCCTTAATGTATTTGAGAACACGCTTAAGTTCGACCCAATCAGCTTGAGTTGGTGATGCAGTCTTGGTTGCCAAGATTGAGACGCTTGCTGCGATGTCTGGTCTTGTATTTACTGCTATATATAATAAGCATCCGATTAGTCTCTGATATTCCTTATTGTGAAGTAAGGGTTCTGATTCGTCAATCGACTTATCGTATCCAGGGTCTATAGGAACGGTGGAGTTCTTTGCGTCCTGTAGTCCAAAGTCTCGGACTACCTTTTCAATATACTGCTTTTGCCTGATACTGTAGTTTGATTGGCTATCTTTCAGGACTTCGATTCCCAAGTAGTGGTGGACTTCTCCAAGGTTATTCATCTCGAAGTGGCGAGTTAACAAGTTGTGTGCTTTCTTTATAAGTGTTTCATCCACACTGGCTACAATTATGTCGTCTACATATACTAATATGTAACAACCTACACCTCCAGTAGAGCTGCTGTATAGACAACGATCGGCCTTGCTCTGAATGAACCCACCTCCGATGAGTACCTTATGAATGGCTTCATTCCATACGTACGCTGCCTGCTTCAGACCGTAAAGGCTTTTCTTTAACCGACATACGAGCCCCTGATCTCCGACTTCAAATCCGGGTGGTTGTTTCATATAGATCTCTTCTTTAAGATCTCCGTTTAAGAAAGCTGCCTTTGCATCCAAATGCTGAACTTTCATTTTACATTTACCGGCTATAGAAAGAAGTATCCTAAGAGTTGTTTGCCGTAAGACAGGCGCAAACGTTTGATCGTAGTCTTGAACGTATTTTTGGCTATATCCTTGTGCAACAAGTCGAGCTTTGAACCTCTGAATACTTCCGTTAACGCCCCTTTTAATCATATAGGTCCACCTGCATCCGACTATATTCGCACCATCTGGTGGCTGTACCAATTCCCATGTACTATTTTTTTGAAGACCTTGAATCTCCTCCTTCATTGCCCTTTTCCATTCCTTACCATGACTGCAACTGATAGATTCTTTATAATTCCTAGGCTCCGTGACAGAATCTACCTGTACCATGTTTGCTTCACTAATAAGCCGGGTTGGTGGTATTCCCTTATTTTTTCTGCTTGACTGTCTTGGAATTGTATGTGGTATTGAGGTTATCTCCTCCTCATCGCCAGAACTCCCCGCTCTTAGTGAATCGATGTTATTAACTTCGGGCTCAAGATTTACCTCACGACTGTTCGATGGAAATGATACTATGTATTGTGAATCCCCTTTCTTTACGTCGTCATGGATATCCGCATGGTTGACATCATCTCCAGTCGTATCGAGAAACTTCGCGTCGCGGCTGATGGTAATCTTCTTGGTGACCTTGTCGACGAGACGATACCCCTTTGAATGTTCGTCGTAACTAACAAAAATCCTGAGCATTGCTCTGTCATCCAACTTTCTGCGTATTTCTTTAGGTATATACACAAAAGCCTTTGTCCCGAACACGCGAAGATGACCTATGTTTGGTTTGTTACCTGTCCATCGTTCGTAAGGTGTTGTTGGAATAGCGCTTGATGGTAATCTATTTTGCAAATAGTTGGCGGTCATTATTGCTTCACCCCAGAACTCATATCCCAGCTTCGCTTCTAGCAGCATGCACCTACCCATCTCAACCAAAGATCTATTTTTACGTTCTGCCACACCGTTTTGCTGAGGGGTATACGGTGTGGTGTGTTGGTACTGTATTCCTTGCTGTGTTAAGAACCGTAAAACTCTGCCTGCAGTATATTCACCCCCATTATCAGACCTTATTACTTTAGGCTTTATTGAGAATATGTTTTTAACCATTTCGACATATTGTAATATACGTTCGTAAACCTCTGATTTTTCTTTAAGTAGGTATACTATTGTGTATCTACTAAAGTCATCGATAAATGTTAAAAAGTATCGGTTGCCACTTGGTGTTGTCGTTTGCATGGGACCACACACGTCGCTGTGTATTAGATCCATAGGTGCATGGCTTTCACTGCATGACCTCACAAATGGCAAACGACTCATTTTACATTGTACGCATATCTCACAACTACTACTATGTTTACAGTCGATTATACGAAAGTCACTCAACAGTTGTTCTGCAGCCAGTCTCTTTATTGCATCAATGTTGCGGTGACCAAACAAACGGTGCCAATAATCAAGGCAATGGTTGTTGTCCTTTATCCATAATGCCTTCGATTTATTTGACCTTAATTTAAACAAATTGTTGGTCAAGTCTGCGACAGCTACCTCTCGTCCATCTCCTGTGCTGATTTTACATGTTGCACCCCTAAAGTCGACAGTATATCCTTTGTCTGTCAACCTCCTTACAGACAGTAGGCTACCTTGAAGGTCGGGAATATATAGGACTTCTTCTATACGAATTGTTGACATTTCGTTGCTGTTGTTTACAACTTGAACTTTACATGTTCCTCTTCCTTTTGGAGTAATTTCCTCCCCGTTAGCCACTACAACTTTCTCATATTTTCCAGAATCCAGACTTATAAAGTTGTTGAGACTGTTTGTGATGTGAACTGTTGCGCCCGAATCGATAACCCAGCCATCACAAATTCTATCGCTCAGATGGAAACAAAATTCTTTACTGGAAGTTACGGTGTTGACTTTTCCTTTGCTTTGATTTTTCTTCCACTGAATATACTTGTGGCACTCCTTCTTTATATGGCCCTTTTTGTTACAAAAGAAACATTTAGTGGATTCGTTTGAATATTTATTGAATACCTTTAACGCAGTACTGGTGTTTCCGCTATTCTGTCTGCTGAACTCCTCTAGCAACTTTGCTTCAACGAGATCCAACGTCAAATCCGCTTGATCCCTGGTTTCGAGTGCTGTGACGAGTGTGTCATACGACCGAGGCAAACTGCTGAGTATCATGGCTATTGTCCAACTGTCTGACAGCTGATCTTCACCGATGGCGATTAACTTGTCGAAAAGAGTCGTCATTGATTGTATATGTTCCTCCATACTCCCTCCTTCGTCTAACTTTAAATTGCATATTTTACGCATGAGCTGCACCTTGTTGCTGAGGGTTGACTTTTCATGGTGTTGCTTTAGTTTGTCCCACGCACCTTTTGCTGTATCGGCCTTCCTGACGTGGTGAAGTTGACTGTCCTCGACAGATAACCCGATGAGTACCTTCGCATCGCTGTCTTTCTTTGTCCATTCCGCTGTTGGTTGTTCCGGTTTTGGATTGATTACAACCTCCCACAGACCGTCCTTTCTGAGGATGACCTCCAGCTTATACTTCCATACGTGGTAATTATCATTACCCAATTTTGTGATGCAATTCCTGAATGAGTCAGCCATTTCAAAAACTTTTTACTTCTTTATGTGTACCTATTTTTTTTGTTTACTTTTCTTATTAAATCTGTGCCCATAACCTATTGATGGCAATCTAAAAATTCGTATTTCCAAAGACCAACAAGAAAAGGGTGGCTACACGTTTTAGAACTTAGAACTAGATAATACAAAAATTACATAAAAGAGACATTTACATTTTAGATGAAAAGGAAGAAGATATGTTTGCCTGATGGGCGTGTTTCCTGAAGTGATGTGGATGGTTGCGTTCTAAAATCTGCTGATGTAGCGAATGCAGTTTCGAACATTTTATATAATTTATATTTCACATTGAACAGCTACAGTTTTAATGATTGATAAAAGTTTTCCACAACCGAAATAATTATAAATCAAAACGAAAATCACACAGCTATCAGTCTTACTAGTGTTGGCAACGCACAAATAAGTATTTGTCGACATGAGCGACGCAGACGGCTAAGCTCAAAAGTAAATTTTTGTAAACGTCAAGCGTTTGGAGGTACATGCGGTCTACACCTCATGTAAAGCTCTCTCTCTATTCCTAGCCTCCAACAGTCCAACCTCGACACATATCCTATTAAATTAAGTTTAGAGTAAGAATAAGTGAAATAAAATTATAATAGTTGTTGTTCCGAAAACCATTTCGTCTACTTTATTCACCGGATACAACAAAGTGGCGACGAGGATTGTTTCTTTTTTTTAAGGAAAAAATTAAACCAGCCAACATTCACAAAATGGCTGGAGACGACCCAACACCACCACCACACTCAGCAGCAGGAACATCAGCACCCACATCACCAAGTTTGGACTCAGTTTTGGTGATAATCATTGTTCAGCAGCAGAAACAAATGGACCAAAATAGTGAGATACTGGAGAAACTGCTACAACTTACGAACAGGAATGCTGTTTCAAATGGCACAGCGGTTGAGGTTAAGATGGAAGCGTCAGCTAAAAGCATAAACGAGTTTCGCTACGAACCCGAGGACGGACAAACGTTTGCAGTTTGACTTAGGAGGTGTTGACAAATGTTGATTTAAGAGGTGGACAAATAAAAATACCCTTTTTAATTGAAAATATAGGGAATTTTATTTCCTATGAAATAAATGGAAATTCATGTTTAAACTAAGAAATAATACAAATGGTATAAATCTTACACTTTTGTGTGTCCTCTCTGTACAAGTGTCAACGATTGAAAGAAGAAAATTATTCAAAGGCGGAAAATGTCGCCACTGAACTTTAATTTAAGCCACTGAACTATGACACTTGAAAAGAGGGTACGTTCATAATTCTAAGGCTATGATAACACTTAAATGAATAAATACTTTATGTAATAGTAGCCGCAACAGGAGGTATGAAAATTTGTTCAACGAGGACGCCAAAGAGTTCTACGACGCAGCTAAGGTAAGACTTTTACTTAGAAAAATACATCCACTTTCGCATGAAAGATATGTCGACTACATTTTGCCAAAATTTCCGCGTGATTTCTCATTTGCACAAACAACTGAAACGCTGTCTAAACTTTGGACGATGTGAATCCACGTTCGCGACTAGGTACACATGCCTTCAAATGTCGAAAAACGATGTAGACGATTTTGTTACGTAAGCCGCCAAAGTCAACCGCAGGTGCGAAAATTTTGAATTACAAAAATTCACCAGCGACCAACTTAAATGTATAGTTTTTGTAATGGGACTCAAATCCTCAAAGGATACAGAGATTCGTACAAGACTCTTATCACTCCTCGATCGGGAGTCGTCAACGGAACTCAAGGTAGACATATAAGTGGCTGAAGTTCTTCGACGGCTGAAGTTCTTCGACACCAAAATCTTAAAAAAGACACATGTATGGTTGAAGCGGGCTTATCTAAAGTTCAGATTGTTGCAAAGCAAAATCATGCACGCAATCGGAGTTTTGGCCAATCGGAAAACAAAAATCCTTCCAAAGACAAAACTCTAACACCGCGCACACCATGTTGGAGCTGTGGCGGTATGCACTTCTCCAAGGACTGCAGCTATATTAACCACAAGTGCAGGGAGTGCAACCGAACAGGTCATAAGGAAGGATATTGTCAGTGTTTTTCCAAGCATGAAAGACACTTGAACAGTACTTCACAAACGCCTAGAAGGAAGAATAAGTTTCAACAAAAGCAATCTCGGGTGGTAAAGACAAATCGTGTCTTTGCCGTTAATCAGCTTCACTGAGCACAAAAGCGTAAGCATATCCACGTCAAAATTAATGGGTGTAGTGTTCATCTTCAGATCGACACCCGGTATGGTCAGCTATCGGATCTCCGGAAATTAAAGCAACTCATCGCACTGCCAAAGACGCATCATCCAACCAGCTTCCAATCATTGGCGAACTTGAAGCTGATATCGAAGTAAATGGATGCCACAAAAAATGCAGACTTTTTGTTTGCCAGATATCATCGCTTAATATTTTCGGAGTCGATTTGATGGAGACATTTAATCTCTGGGAGCGCCCAATTGCATCCTTTGGCGAGAGTAATCGTTTTTCAAGACGGCCCCGGGTACTGCAAAAAATTAGCCTGCAGTTGCATCCGAACGCAACTCCTGTGTTTGTGCCAAAGAAAACGAGTTGGACCGGCTGGAAAAAGCTGGTGTTATAACACCAACTAATTTTTCTAAATGGGCTGCTCCGATCGTAGTGGTAAAGCGTGCCAACGGGAACATTCGGATCTTTGCGGATTATTCGACGGGATTAAACAGCATGCTCGAGTCTCATCACCACCCACTTCCAGTGCCAGATGATATATTCGCAAATATAGGCGACTGCAGGATTTTCACGCGCATAGATCTCTCCGACGCATATTTGCAAATGGAAGTGGATGATGAAGCCAAACAAATTCTAACAATCAACACGCATCGTGGCCTATATATGGTAAATAGGTTATCTCCTGGAGGCAAACAAGCACCAGGTGCTTTTCAACAGGGAATGGAGATGATTCTTGCTGGCATCGAAAACGTTTTTATTTTCATCGACGACATTTTCATTGCGACTAAGACCCTAGCCAACAACATTGCCACAGGCAAGGCTGTGCTCCAACGATTTTCCGAATATGGACTCACCGTTAACTGGGGTAAGTGCAAATTTTTTGCTAAGGAATGCAAGTTCTTAGGTATGATCATCAGTCGTCAAGGTCTTCGACCGGATCCAAATAAAATTATAGTCAGATCGAGAAAGAGGCTCCCGCTTTAATTTTTGCGGTAAATTCCATCGAATAATATACGGACGGAGATTAAAGCTTCAGACGGATCATAAGCCCTTACTAGCTATTTTCGGTTCGAAAAGGGGCATTCCAACACATATAGCGAATAGACTTCAGCGGTGGGCTTTGACTTTGATGTCGTATGATTTCGAAATCGATTATGTATCAACGAAGGATTTTTGATACGTTGATGTTCTGTCAAGACTTATTAGCAACCAAATAAAATCAGATGAGGATTATGTAGTAGCATGCACCAGATTTGAAGCAGATGTCAATGTCGTTCTACATGATAACATCAAATCTCTTCCGGTAACACATCAAATGGTAAGTGCAGCTACTAATTCTGATAAATCTTTGCAGAAAATCAAACAGTTTGTTCTTAACGGATGGCCACAAGAGTACAGCAATTTACACGATCCAAGTCTCTCCCAATATTACCACAGGAAAGATGCGATTTCCTTGATGGACAATTGGCTACACTACGGCGAACGCATAATCATACCAGAAGCCTTGCGAAAGCAAACTTTGTCTCAACTGCACAAAGGACATCAAGGCATCGTTAGGATGAAAGAGATTTCCCGTTCGCATGTGTACTGGCCCAACATTGACGTGGATATAACAAATTGGGTAAGGCAGTGTCAAGGATGTGCTCTAAATGCTATGCTCCACCGAAGACATTGCTCAGATCTTGGCAGCTTACATCGTTCCCAATGGAACGCATACATATCGACATTGCGGGGCCGGTGAGTTCAAAATATTATTAGGTCATCGTTGACGCGTTCTCCAAATACCCAGACATTTCGCAAACAGACAGCATCACATCAAGCGTCGTCATTCAAAAATTGTCAAATTTCTTCGCACGATTTGGTCAACCGAAAGAGATAGTGCCTGATAATGGCACACAATTTGTCAGTGCTCAATTCCAACAATTTTGTTCTTCACGCGGAATCGAACATACCCGAACAGCCCCGTACCATCCACAGTCAAATGGGCAGGCAGAACGATTTGTTGACACTTGTTGTGAGTCAAGATTAGCCACGGAGGTATCTTTGATGCAGGAGAGGAGGGCTTTGCACGCTCGCGGTTGCTCGGCTCAGCTCGTCGGACGGGGTGTTGTTCTTGCCCATTCACTCTACATCCTTGCTCTACAAACATTTGTATCGTGCAAATTTGTTCATCAAATAAAAAAAATAAGAGAAGGAAGTTACTCTACTTAGACTTCGGACGGACAAAGAAGATAGGAAAGAATGATAGGAGAAAATGAAATGAAAACCCGATCACTTACCTATGCCACTACCACTGAAAAAGATCAGGAATTTACCGCGATTCTAAAGTTACTAACCTAAGATAAGCGTAAGCTACCCTAGGAAGTAAAATAAACCCTAAAAATAAATCTTAACTAACTTAAATCTAACCTAAAGTACCCTACACACGATAAAAATCATTCCCGATATCTTTCCGAGATAATGGTTCATCAAGAACCCGAAATACGCCAGATGGTTTGGCAAAGGTTGGCCTGCCCACCCCACGTGTCCAATGACACGTCCAATGGCTATCCTCCTGGCCATGTCTATGAAGGATAGCCCCTCAATGTCCTTCCAGTCCTAACCAAAAAGGCGCGAAACAAAAATGTCAGTTTTGTTCAGCTTGCGTCGTCATGTTCGTATCGTCCCGTTATGTATAGTCAATCCACCAATGGACGGCCCGCCCATCGCGCACACACCAAAACAAGAGGCTTTAAACGCCCATATTGGGAGAAACAAAACACATCAAATGACTTTGAAATACATATAATTCATTCTTTCCACGATTTTAAATTTAAACTAGTTAAAACCTTAATTCTGCTCTTAAGATAAAAAAAAAAAATGGAAAATTTATATATATATATCATAAAACTATTACTTACGGTTACACAGGAAGATCCACCGTTGTCCTGCCGGCAGCACGAGGATAGATGTATGCTGGTAATTTTATAGCAAAATATTGCTCAACGCGCACAAAACACTTAAAGGCAGAATTACTGCTTAGCCTAATCTTACGTTATTTTATAAAAGAAAAAAAATGCAAAAAAAAAATTAAATTAAAATAAAAAAAAATCACTACGCCACTGGGAAACCCCTTTCAGACGACTCCACTGGTACGTCACAGTTGATGTTGTTGTACAACCTGGACTTTTAGTTTGGTTTTGTTTTCGTTTGTCGTTTCGTCTAACAATTATTCAACGAAGACTTATGGTTTGGGGGAATTTGAGGCACGGGGTTCAGTAAAGGCTCAAGTTGACCGTTGGTAAAAATGTTGAAATATTGGTGTGGTCAACCAAGTTCCCCGAAGATCTAAGACAGGATGGCTTAATGCACTGTCCGTGTTGTCGAGAGCTACGCAAATGAAGATGAAGTCAGAGAAGATTCAACAGCCGTATGTCAGCCAAAAGTACATACCTGGCAGTAGATATTCAGGAATAAATTCGATTCAATTGCTGTCTCTTTCAAAACAAAACTGACGATCAAAGTCTTCCACCCCAAAATCCTACATGAAAACATGTTTTTCAATTCGAAAATAATTTACTAGCAAAATTTTACTCACCCCCACGTAGTTTATATTACCCAAAAAAAATTTATTTCTCAAGATTTCTAACAAGCACTGCTGTATTTTGTGTTGCTGTTAGCCTTTTGTGTCTGCAAATTTCTTTTCTTATATTGCTGTCTGTGTTCTATTCTGTCCTTTTCAACTCTCCACTACCGATAATTAACATGCGCTAAACACAATGTTGTTTCGTCCATTATTAATATTCTAATTTATTTTGTGACGTCATCTTGTACCTATATCTATGATAAATAATTTATTTAAATCTAACCTATACGTAATATCATTAAAAAAAATAAACAAATAAATAAACACACAATACTTCATCAACGCTGCAAAAGCGCGACGTCTATATAAAATAACACAAGTATATATATATACATTTATTCATCATAAATGTAATCTCGAACAAAATTGATCACGTCAAAAAACAGTCGTATCCTAGAACGCTGACGCCATTTCTTTAAACTCTCCACCAGAGATCAAGTAAGGAAGAGATAGGGAACTTTCGTACGTCTTCCCCTTCATCGCCCGATTTCTTACGTGTCGCTTTTACGTTGTTACGTACTTCAAACCCCTATCGGTGTGTACATGTGAGCGGCCATCTTGTCAAAACAAGAAAAATTTCATGATGGCCGCCAGAGATCAAGTAACGAAGAGATAGGAAACTTTCCAGGACTTTACGTTTTGCCAACAAGCTAATCCTGGAATTTTCCAGAATTTTGACAGATAAATTCCCCACCACGGCAAAAATAGGTGCACACATGTTTGATTTACACACACTTGTCTACCGTCTGGTCATTTAAACGTCAAAACGTAGACTAACTGCCAAATTTGAAATTTCAAACAAAAAATAACGGCCAAAATTCAAGTTTTCCCCACTTTTGCCCACACCTCATGGAATGCTGGTAAAGTTGATGTTACATTTGTAAAATTCCCATGAACCGCAAATTTAAATTTCGACGGTTGAAAACAATATAATCATTATATTATACGTCATATGAATAAATTCAGTTTCTAATATTAACTTCAGTTTCTAATATTATTTGTAACAGCATTCTAGAGGTTGCCAAACTAAAATGCACCTTATCGTTACATTTGAACAACGTTGCTTAGCTCGCTTAAATTAAACACAAAAGACCTAGTTTGCAGGATATAAAAGGGGAAAATGGCCCTAAGAGAAGTGTGGATATAAACAAATGCACAGGCTTATTCTGTGCACAACTGCAAAAAGTTCTGCAGTGTTAGGAATAGGCGGTTATTTCATTTTAATCTCTATATACTGACATTCGTTATTTTACTGACGAAAATTAAAAGCACAATTATTTTATTTTATTAGAATTTATAAGAAAACAAACACATACACATAAAACCATTTCTCAAGTATTGGACTTTTCATTCAGTAGCAAGCTCCCCATTCTTTATATTTATTTTGTAGATGTTCTCTACTTATTTTTACAATGAAAGGCGATATATATATACATATTGAGAATAGGAATAAAATAATCAATTCATGTAGTATACATTTTTTTTTAATTCTGAAACTTCCATGCAGAAAATACATATATGTAGCTTGAAATTGATAAAATTTTATTTTAATTCATAAAAATCCTTATCAGTAGGGGGAACATAAAAAGACACAATTGATTATTCTTTTCATGCGAAAACGTATTTGTGTACACAGCAATGTTGCTTAAATGTAAAAATCGAGTGTATACACATACTTAGCGCTTTAAATATACTTAGAGGAATTTTAAACTAAGCAATCAGGAAATAATTTTAAATTTGGCGTCTCAATAATTGAGACTTTTTTTCGGCAAAAAGTTCCGACAATAATTCTATAATCTGTTATATATATATGCTTCACTTATTTTTTTTACTATGTATTTTGCATATACCTTGTCGCTTTGTGTCCAATTTTCGGTTATTTTCCTTTTGTTACTACCAGTTTTCATTGTTAATAAATACTTACAAATAACTTCAATTCACTTTGACAACGAAAAACAAAAGAAAAACATAAATAACAACTGATGACATCGGAAATGATTAAACGTCAATCAGCTATTACTTTTTAACTTGTTTTTTTTACCAATAAGAAATATTAGATAACTTCTGAATAAGAGTATAATGAGTCATTTTCATTAAAATAATGATTTATATATAATTATATACTTTAAATTTCATCCGTCATTTTAAAAGCATACCAGGATTTATTCCCGAAATATGTAAATGAATTTGAATCAAATCAATATTGAATAATATAAATTAATAGTGTTGTATTTCAAATTAACGAATTTTCTAACGTATTTTTTTTTAAATGTTTGTCTAATGCATTGGAATGTAATCCCACCACATATTGATGTAAGCTGACCCTCGGATTTTCCTTTTTTGTACTTGTCAACATCAGCTGTTTTTATTTACCACATACCATTTGATAGACACAAATGGCGATTGTTTACTTTTTTGTGCGGAAAAAAAAAGTAGTTTCTGTTATTTTATTTCTTATTTATTTTATTAAATTCGTGTTATATTTTATCAATCTAATTGAACCTGTTCCGAATGCAAGTACCAGAGATTCTCGGGTAATCAAAGTGAAACAGAAATACACCAAGTGTGTCAACTCGTGGATGAACACAATTCACGATTCAGGTTAAAATAATATTCAAAATCAGAAATTGGTCTCGACAAAGATCAGATTCGAGTTCGAGTTGTTTCGTAAGGATAATCTCGTTAGTGTTTCTTTCCAAACTGAAAATAACTACATTCGCATCTAAATCAACAGAAAGCATTAATATTCAATTTTGTTTCACTCATTACAGGATGACGTTGCTTCTGATGACACTGATGAAGAACTAGTTTACAAGATCCCACAATATGATGCCAGCAAGTTCTTTGTGGATCATTTCGATGACATTGAGTTGTCCGAGAAATCGTGGACCCGATCTCAAGCAAACAAAGATGACTTAGCTAAAGAAATCGCGCAATATGACGGGCAATGAAGTTTCGTATCACCCAAAGAATTGTTTGGAAAAACGATGTTGGGCTTGTTCTTTATTCTAAAGCAAAACACGCTGCAATCTCATCATTCCTAAAGAACCATTCGTCTTCAACACCAACCCATTAGTGGTTCAACATGAAGTCACAATGCAGGTAATAACTAATTTCAACTACATCTAGATATATATAAACGCTATTTATTTCTTGTAGGACGGACAAGAGTGCGGTGGTTCGTACATAAAATTACTGTCTGCAGGTAAACAAACAGAGGATCTCAAAAAGGTATGTCAAAGTGACTAAATAAGAAACGACGGCACAATATTATATTAAATTTCTTCACCCAATTCCATAGTTCAATGACAAAATACCATACACTATGATGTTCGGCCCGGACAAGTTCGGCAATGATATCAAGCTGCATTACAGATAACGCAACAAGGACAAACTAATCATTTGTATCAATTACTTGTGAAGCCAAATTCGTGTATATAGTCTACACGAATTTGGCTTCACAAGTAATTGATACAAATGCGAAACTACCAAGGAAAATTGACGATTCAGTGGACAAGAAACCAGACGGATAGGATGAGTGTGAGAAGGTAATAATGAAATTTGAGAAATTTCGGCAGTCGTAAAGTGGTAGTAATTTCTTTTATGTACATTCCAGATCAAGATGCAGAGAAACCAAATGACTGGGATGAAGATGCACCACCACAGATTCCCGACCGATCGGTTGCTAAACCCCATGGTTGGTTGGATAAAGAACCCAAAATGAAAGTAAAGCAAACGAGCAACCAACATTCTAGTCCAAAGGTGAAGAAAGCTGATTTAGAAGTGAAAGAGACAACTGAGCCACCGGCAACGAATAGTGGTGGCAGTGGCAGCAGTGAAGAAGCAGTAGTAGAAGAGGAGGATGAAGGTGTTAATAAGGAGCAGCAAAGCGCAGAAGCTTCCGAAGAGACTGAACTAAGTTCAGGAAATAAATTCATTTCATATTCTTTTGCTAAACAATACATTTTCGTTATAGGAGCGAACAACCTCACTTGCCACTGAAGGTACTCGAAAGCGCAATCCACGCAAAGATTAGCAAAATTAATTTCCATTCATTTTAACTAAAGCTCTTTTTAATATGATTTTCAAAATTTATATTATATTTATATATAGCGACAGTGTCGCTTAGTATTCATATAAGAAATAATTTATACAATTTAATTTCATTTAATGCAACGATTTAGTTTTACTTTGAAGTGTTTTCATAAAATGCTAAATTATAAATAAAAATCAAAACACCAAATCATGCAAAGGGTTTTTATTTAAGAGCAGGTAGCAAGTTACTCCTCTGGTTTATAAAGTTCAGCGTTAATGGTTTGAAAGCTATTTATAGGAAAGATAACAAAAAGTCACCCCTGTAGTAATGGGTATTGCTTTAGACTTCTTGATTTGATCTGTTCGTGACCTAAAACCACGCTGATGAGGGCCGATCAGGTTGTTGGCGAAGGGTTTTAGGTGTTCACATATTACGTCGTATTGGATTTTGTAGGCGATTTTTAAGACTTGTGCCGCTTGAGATTCCAGTTTTTCGATATTAATTTTGTTGTTCAAACAATATCATATTTGTAGCTGCGTAGATAAGGAATATCCGCATTCTTATTTCAGGATGTTCAGATATCTGAAGTTCCTGATACGTGGTGAGGTGCTAATGGTGTTGCTTATTTCATTCATTGTTTAACACTCGATCTTTACTTTTAGAAGAACAAATTACAGCTATGTCGAACTCATGTCCTAATCTATAGACAAATGTTTGATATGCTACTTACGCTTTACTTCCTTAATCTCAAATTTAGCTATTGGCTTAGAATTGGCCGGTAGTTATGGATCTAAATTTGTTGACAATTTTAGTTGACAAACGTTTCGATAATAAATCCTCGATGAGGACATAAATTACAGATACAATATTAAAGGAAATGTTTTGTTTTATTTAATTTTTTTTTAATATTTGTAAATAAACATTAACATTGGTAATCTTGTAACTTATAATAAGTTTGGAAAATTACTCGTGACAGGCTCCTCACCAGTGAAACTCTGTGGACAAATTCGGTTGTTGCGTGGAGGTTGTGGAAATGATTATTGGGGCGACGCTTTCGGTATCAATGTTTTTCCTGATGAACTCGAATGAAGGTAGTCCTTCTCCAGCTATTCGTTTAAAGCCGCATGTTGTTCAGCCAAACATTAATTAGCCTTGACGTTATGTTAGTGTTAAACTTGGAGCTGAATTCAAAGAAAAAAATAAGTAAATACGTGGCAAATGTGCAAACTCCTTCTCCAAGAAACTTACCTCATTTCGGCGGCCTGTTTCGTTGTGAGGCCGGCAGACATTGCATTTTCTGCTGTTGTTACTTAAGAAAGGTCTACGGATCATAATGCATTGCCTGCATTTAGCATTTAGACTATCCTTTGATGGAACACCACTCATAGCCATATGTTGCAGTGCTGATGATGATTCCCCTTTCGATTCGTGTTTACTTCGGATAGTGTTAGATGTAAACTCGTTCCTCTTTGTAAACATGACTCTCATAAGAAACCATCCTTACTTCCTGGGACACTGTCTGTCTGTGATTGTAAATGGTTTTGATTACTCCGGCTAGGCATAGTCGATACTCGATAGGACATTTATCGGCATTACCGATATACTGGTGTAATTGGTTGTTTTTCGAAGAAGTATGGAAGGGAAAGTCGTTTGCTATCCGCCACCGATAATCCATGAACTGTTTTGAGCTTTTTAAGTCTCTTCTCGTTATTCAATCGGTTTTTCTTTTTGCCCTTGTTGGAAGGTTTAATGCAGTTGTTCTTTTCATTATCTTATGTTGAATTTTTTTTTGTTGCCTTGGACAACGCCGCCACAAACAAACTTTCACTGATGTTATGTATAGGTGTAGTAATCTGTAATGAGATGCAGAATTGAATTCAAGTTTAACAAAACAAAAAGATTCTTTTAACCAGAGATCAAGTAAGGAACATCACCAGACCAGGTTCGCATCACCATCTTTCACAGGGAAGCTAAGAGTATCGGCTTATTCAGATCTTCGGTAAGGATATTCTGCCCATGGCCAAGTGGTGGCGGCAGCGATAGTTGAAACGGTGTATTGAAGTAATGTTGTTGTTCCTACGATTTATGTAAAAATTTACCGTCTCGCTGTGTACATGTTCTTGCTCCAGAAACTATAGGCGAAAAGATTAATGTTAACACAGTGGACTAGACGCTACCGTAATTAACAACGAAATCAAATTTGAAAAACGATTTTGCAAAATGCAAAATTCACGACCGCACAATATGAAATGTCAACGAAATTCACCTCGCGTATTTGTTTACATGGGCGGCCATCATGAAATTTTTCTTGTTTTTACAAGATGGCCGCTCACATGTACACACCGATAGGGGTTTGAAGTACGTAACTACGTAAAAGCGACACGTAAGAAATCGGGTGATGAAGGGGAAGACGTACGAAAGTTACCTATCTCTTCCTTACTTGATCTCTGATGGCCGCCCATGTAAACAAATACGCGAGGTGAATTTCTTTGACAATTAAAATTGTGCGGTTCGTGAATTTTATCTTCACCGACGAAACAAATTGATTTTTATGCATATTATGCATATTATCGTGACAAAACTATAATACTATAAAAATATTACGAGGCGGATCTCTTGGGCTCAGCGCAAGCAATAATCCCCGGCCACATTTTGTAAATGTCGTCTGTGGACTTGCTCACATCCAAACACAAGCCAGGCAAAGGATGGAGAAGATTCCTGATTCTAGACAACCACCGCGAACGCAGACGTTTTAGGGGTTGGTGGTTGGCGAAGTTATGGTATTGATCCTGATGAATTTTCATCATTCCTCATGAAGACCTGCGAGCGTCTAGTCGACTGTGTTTACTTTAATCCCCAGCGACCACTTAAACTTTTAGCCTAATGTTTTTCTGAAATGTTGGAACAAAAGGAACCAATCATGGGTAGTAATACAACATGTATGTTGATACGGAATCGTGAGAAGAGGTGTCGGAGAAATTCTTACTTGAAGTTCTCAGAGATGTAAGTACATTTGATTTAAATGATTTTCGATCGACTCAGAATCACTAAATCGATCTTGCCATGTCTGTCTGTGTACCACCCATTTTTGGGGCTTACATTTTGAGCTAGACTAATTGAAATTTGGTTTATAGACTCTCTGTCTGAAGAAGCAGAACAAGTGTAAAAACACCCGCGACAGGTGTCAATCAATTAAAACCCACAGCTCTATGTGTTGCAATTCATACATCTTAAAAACTCCTCACATCACTCACTGTAAAACAAAAAAAAACAATTTTTATATTTCTCTACCCTTTTCCTCTTCAGGTTGAGTGTGTCACATATCCCGTGAAACTTCAAATAACTGGTAAATCACTTGCGTTTATGGCACGCTCCTTGTCCTTTGACAGTGAATAACAACATCACTGCAACTGGTGAGTTATATAATCACACAGAGTCTCTACTCCTTGCGAACACTTGTACGTTTCTATTTCTAGGTGGCAAGTCATACGGCATCATCGAGTACTCGCAACTTGTCTTCTATTCCGCAATTGATTACAGACCATTCACAACAGCAGAAAACTATGTCGAGACACAATATCAAGTATTCCCTTTTTAATGCTCAAGAAGTACAGGACTTTTCTATTTGCAATAAGAAAACAATTGCTGCTTATGCTTCGTCAGTCTTGTGTATAGTTGGTGGCGGCGTTTGCGGGTGCAACAAGGAAAAACTCAGCAATACTCTGAGACAAGATATTAAAAAAGAGCCATTGCGTAAAAGCTTCCAACACCAATTAAGGCAAAAAGGAAAACCGATTGAATAATTATCCCTCACAGACAATCGAAGAACCTATCGTCGGCAAGGAAATGAGACGTTAAAAGTTCAACGAAAAAACAACCAATTACACCAAGTGTATCGGTAACGCCTGCCAATGCTCCATCGACAATGGCTAGTCAGAGTAATCAAAGATTATTTACTATCACTGACCAGTGTGCCAGTAAGTATATTGAGAGTCATATTGACGAAAAGGATCGAGCTTAAATCTAACATATTGTATCTCGTTTTTCTTTTAGAATACAAAGGTGGATCATCATCAAAGACACCAGCATCACTTTTATCATCACATTCCTCGTCATTCGACTTGGCTGCACTGCAACATATGGCTATTGGTGGCAATCCATCAAAGGGTATCAGACAATGCAAGCTGAAACAGGCCGTCGAAATGATGTAAGTTTTTTTTTGAGAAGAAGTGGGCACATTTACAACGTATTTAATTAATTTTCTTTTAAT
Organism: Rhingia campestris; assembly: GCA_932526625.1. NCBI lineage: Eukaryota > Metazoa > Arthropoda > Insecta > Diptera > Syrphidae > Rhingia > Rhingia campestris. The sequence goes on from OW052183.1 coordinate 92,609,312, forward strand.
TCAGCCTTAAGTATAACTCACATGAAGTCAAGGTTTGCCTGAACAAAATATGGCTCAGTAAAAACATCGATGCGTCGCCCCCAACAACCGTCGCAACAACATTAACCGCAACAACCGACTGGACCACAGTACTTACCAGTGAGCCTTTTACAGTTATAAACAAACAAACTGGAAAATGATTAACCGGAAATAAAGCACCTCAATTGAAGAGATTGATGCAGTGGTAAGTAATCAAGTTGGGGAATACAGTTTGCAGATAATAACCCATTATTTTGTATAGCCTTACGGACAACCCAACCTACGAAGTAGATCCCAAATAGCTGGAGCACATGCAGAAGAGCAAAACCACAGCCAAATAGTGTTCGACTGTCACTACCAAATTCGGAAAATATAAAAAATTGTCATCACATGCATGTAAGTGTTAAACTCCCTGTTATATCGACTATGATTATTGTAATCCTCTTTTTCATAGATTCAGCTTTACCAAACAACGAACAGCAGTAACAACAATCCAATTCTAACATAGGAACTCAAAAAACCGATCAAAAATCAAGCAGAATAAAATTGAAAATTGAAAGCAATTCAACAACAGTATAAAAGAGGTTTGATGATCCCCAAAAACAGACAAACTATGATCACAATGCTGACCTGAACGTCAGTTACGAAATCAACACCAAGTTCAACTTAAACCCTTCCTGAGGACACAACAGGCGCGTCATATGCACCATCTACAGTTACAATAAATGCAAAGGCTGTGTCATGGGCGCTGATCAGTTAGACTACAAATGAACCATTTAGACTTTTTGATAAAAACTCATTATTAAAATTTTTGTTTGTATTTGCCAAACTAATTTAAAGTAACAAAATTAAGACTTAACACTTTAATTATTCTCATATCTTATTTGTAAATACTACTATAACTTACTAATTATGTAGTACCACAAAAATTCTGACCACAAAAATGTAATACATACAATAATTTGTTCCATTATATTTTTTTAACATATTTTTATATGTATTTACAAATATTAAAAAACGTTCAAATAAAACAAAATATTTCCTTTAAAATACAATCTCTAATTTATGTTTTTGTGAGAAAGTTCTCATCGAGGTTTTTATTATTGAAACGTTTGTCAACTTCAATTGTCAACAAATTTAGATCCTTAACTACCGGCCAATGAGACTACGGAGGTAAAGCGTAAGTAGCACATCAAACATATGTCTATGAATTAGGACATGAGTCTGACTTAGCTTGTCTGGACTACTGTATGTAATTTGTTCTTCCACTTTGTCAGCGGAGTTAAGATTGAATGTTGAACAATGAATGGAAATAAGAAACACCATTAGCACCATCACCACGTATCAAGAACTTGGTGAATGCGGATATTCCTTATCTACGCCGCAACAAATATGATATTATGTGACCAAAATTAATATCGAAAAACTGAAATCAAAAGCGGCTCAAATCTCCTAAACATCGCCTACAAAATGCAATACGCCGTAATATGTGAACACCTAAAACCGTTCGCCAACAACCTGATCGGCCCTCATCAGCGTGGTCTTAGGCCACGAACAGATCAAATCAATAAGTCCAAAGCAATACCCTACATGGGTAAACTCTTTGTTATCTTTCCGATAAATAGCTTTCAAATCATTTACGCTGAACTTTAGAAAACAGAGGATTAACCTGCTACATGCTCTTAAATAAAAACCCTTAGCATGATTTGATGTTTTGATTTTTATTTATAATTTAGCATTCTATAAAAACACTTCAAAGAAAACTAAATTGCTGCATAAAATGAAATTAAATTGTATGCATTATTTCTTTTTCTTTGTGTTTGCTTCATAAATAAATATCAATATAGATTTTGATTTGATTTTACATAGAGCTTTAGTTAAAATTAATGGAAATTAAGTTTGCTAATCTTGGCGTGGATGGATTTCGCTTTCGAGTACCTTCAGTGGCAGGTAAGGTTGTCCGCTCCTACAACGAAAATGTATTGTTTAGCAAAATAATATGAAATAACTTTGTTTCGTTAACTTGCTTCAGGCTTTTCGGAAGCTTCTGCACTTTATTTACACCTTAATCCCCCTTTTCTACTACTTCTTCTTCACTGCTGCCACTGCCACCACTATTCGTTGCCGGTGGCTCTGTTGTCCCTTTCACTTCTAAATCAGCTTTCTTCACCTTTGGACTAGAATGTTGGTTGCTCGTTTGCTTTACTTTCATTTTGGGGTTTAGCAGCCGATCGGTCGGGAATCTGTGGTGGTGCATCTTCATCCCAGTCATTTGGTTTCTCTGCATCTTGATCTGGAATGTACATAAAAGAAATTACTACCACTTTACGACTGCCGAAATTTCTCAAATTTCTTTATTACCTTCTCACACTAATCCTATCCGTCTGGTTTCTTGTCCACTGAATCGTCAATTTTCCTTGGTGGATTTACGGCTGGCGTGAAATCGCTAAGCAATGAACCCTCGTTAACTAGTTTCGCATTTGTATCAATTACTTGTGAAGCCAAATTCGTGTAGACCATATACACGAATTTGGCTTCACAAGTAATTGATACAAATGATAAGTTTGTCCTTGTTGCGTTATCTGTAATGCAGCTTGATATCATTGCCGAACTTGTCCGGGCCGAACATCATAGTGCATGGTATTTTGTCATTGAACTATGGAATTGGGTGAAGAAATTTAATATAATATTGTGTCGTCGTTTCTTATTAAGTCACTTTGACATACCTTTTTGAGATCCTCTGTTTGTTTACCTGCAGACAGTAATTTTATGTACGAACCACCGCACTCTTGTCCGTCCTACAAGAAATAAATAGCGTTTATATATACATATATATATATCTAGATGTAGTTGAAATTAGTTTGATTATTATTGTATTACCTGCATTGTGACTTCATGTTGAACCACTATTAGGTTGGTGTTGAAGACGAATGGTTTTTTAGGAATGATGAGATTGCAGCGTGTTTTGCTTTAGAATAAAGAACAAGCCCAATATCGTTTTTCCAAGCAATTCTTTGGGGTGATACGAAACTTCATTGCCCGTCATATTGCGCGATTTATTTAGCTAAGTCATCTTTGTTTGCTTGAGATCGGGTCCACGATTTCTCGGACAACTCAATGTCATCGAAATGATCCACAAAGAACTTGCTGGCATCATATTGTGGGATCTTGCAAACTAGTTCTTCATCACTGTCATCAGAAGCAACGTCATCCTGTAATGAGTGAAACAAAATTGAATATTAATGCTTTTTGTTTGGAAAGAATCACTAACGAGATTATCCTTACGAAACAACTCGAACTCGAATCTGATCTTTGCCGAGACCAATTTCTGATTCTGAATCTTATTTAAACCTGAATCGTGAATTGTGTTCATCCACGAGTTGACACACTTGGCGTATTTCTGTTTCACTTTGATTACCCGAGAATCTCTGGTACTTGCATTCGGAACAGGTTCACGGTAACACGAATTTAATAAAATAAATAAGAAATAAATTAATAGAAACTACATTTTTTTCCGCACAAAAAAGTAAACAATCGCCATTTGTGTCTATCAAAAGGTATGTGGTAAATAAAAACAGCTGATGTTGACAAGTACAAAAAAGGAAAATCCGAGGGTCAGCTTACATCAATATGTGGTGGGATTACATTCCAATGCATTAGACAAACATTTAAAAAAAAAATACGTTAGAAAATTCGTTAATTTGAAATACAACACTATTAATTTATATTATTCAATATTGATTTGATTCAAATTCATTTACATATTTCGGGAATAAATCCTGGTATGCTTTTAAAATGACGGATGAAATTTAAAGTATATAATTATATATAAATCATTATTTTAATGAAAATGACTCATTATACTCTTATTCAGAAGTTATCTAATATTTCTTATTGGTAAAAAAAACAAGTTAAAAAGTAATAGCTGATTGACGTTTAATCATTTCCGATGTCATCAGTTGTTATTTATGTTTTTCTTTTGTTTTTCGTTGTCAAAGTGAATTGAAGTTATTTGTAAGTATTTATTAACAATGAAAACTGGTAGTAACAAAAGGAAAATAACCGAAAATTGGACACAAAGCGACAAGGTATATGCAAAATACATAGTAAACAAAATAAGTGAAGCATATATATAACAGATTATAGAATTATTGTCGGAACTTTTTGCCGAAAAAAAGTCTAAATTATTGAGACGCCAAATTTAAAATTATTTCCTGATTGCTTAGTTTAAAATTCCTCTAAGTATATTTAAAGCGCTAAGTATGTGTATACACTCGATTTTTACATTTAAGCAACATTGCTGTGTACACAAATACGTTTTCGCATGAAAAGAATAGTCAATTGTGTCTTTTTATGTTCCCCCTACTGATAAGGATTTTTATGAATTAAAATAAAATTTTATCAATTTCAAGCTACATATATGTATTTTCTGCATGGAAGTTTCAGAATTAAAAAAAATGTATACTACATGAATTGATTATTTTATTCCTATTCTCAATATGTATATATGTATATATATCGCCTTTCATTGTAAAAATAAGTATAGAACATCTACAAAATAAATATAAAGAATGGGGAGCTTGCTACTGAATGAAAAGTCCAATACTTGAGAAATGGTTTTATGTGTATGTGTTTGTTTTCTTATAAATTCTAATAAAATAAAATAATTGTGCTTTTAATTTTCGTCAGTAAAATAACGAATGTCAGTATATAGAGATTAAAATGAAATAACCGCCTATTCCTAACACTGCAGAACTTTTTGCAGTTGTGCACAGAATAAGCCTGTGCATTTGTTTATATCCACACCTCTCTTAGGGCCATTTTCCCCTTTTATAACCTGCAAACTAGGTCTTTTGTGTTTAATTTAAGCGAGCTAAGCAACGTTGTTCAAATGTAACGATAAGGTGCATTTTAGTTTGGCAACCTCTAGAATGCTGTTACAAATAATATTAGAAACTGAAGTTAATATTAAAAACTGAATTTATTTATATGACGTATAATATAATGATTATATTGTTTTCAACCGTCGAAATTTAAATTTGCGGTTCATGGGAATTTTACAAATGTAACATCAACTTTACCAGCATTCCATGAGGTGTGGGCAAAAGTGGGGAAAACTTTGAATTTTGGCCGTTATTTTTTGTTTGAAATTTCAAATTTGGCAGTTAGTCTACGTTTCGACGTTTAAATGACCAGACGGTAGACAAGTGTGTGTAAATCAAACATGTGTGCACCTATTTTTGCCGTGGTGGGGAATTTATCTGTCAAAATTCTGGAAAATTCCAGGATTAGCTTGTTGGCAAAACGTAAAGTCCTGGAAAGTTTCCTATCTCTTCGATACTTGATCTCTGCTCTCCACTATACGACCAGCGGAATGGAATTGGAAACATAGTTGTTTGAGAATGAATTACAAGGTTCATTCATTTAAAATAATGTATTTTCTTTTTTTTGAATTGTTAAATTTATTAGTATTTAATTAACTACCAATCATTAAGTGTGTACCCTATGGTTTGATAAGATTGCAATTTGCAATCGGTTTTGTCACCACATACATATATATACTTTGAAAAGGTATAAGCAGAACCGTTTGTGAATGCTTGCATTTGCAGTTTTGCACATTGCACAGGGCACTTGCTCTCGCAGTGGAGAGAAACCGGTTTTTTTTTGGGTAATTTGGGCAGTTTGCTGCTGCACTTGCAAGGTTCGCTCTTCTTTTACTAGCAACCACCAACGGCGAAACATCTTTTTATCGGTATCTCGTCTTCGAACCATTGGGTACACACAAATTCGTTTGCTTTTTTTGTACATATAAAGTATAAAGTAATAAATAGTTTATAACGTTTTCGAATTCGAACTTTATTCTTTCGTGTACGATCAAAATTGGTCCTTCTATCACCGGATATAAATTCGATTGATGATTTCGCGTATGTATGATTTGAGTGGTTGCTAGAAGTGTTCCTTGCTTGCAGAATTGGATTGGTAACATAAAATACACGTGTTAAAGGTAAACTCGTATCGGAAATTATTTAATTGATTGCTGTTGGTCGTCTTGGGATTGCTGTATATCTTTTGCGGGAAGTTGGATATCATTTTTGTTGAGGAGGTTTGCTGGATTTGTGCTTTGAGGGTTTTGTTGTTTCGGTACTCTGGTTAATACTCATCACTCGGATTTCTGTGTAGGATTATGGAGGCACTTAGGCAATCTCGGGGTCATTTGAAAGGCGCTATTACTCGCGCTCATAATTTCATCGCGGATATGGGTGATATTGATGCAATTGATATCGAATTATTAGAAGTACGTTTAGATCGATTGGAAGAGACTTGGAATGATTTTTGTTCTAACCAAAAGGAGTATTTCTCATTTCATGAAGTCGAAGGCTATGGCGATCCTGAGGCTGATTTTGAAACCACCGAAAATAAATATCTCGCTACAAAAAGTTCTCTCAAGAAAGCAATTCGAAAAAAGCTTCCCGCGCCCGCGCCGTCGGTTAATGCAAACGTTAGTGAAGGTATTATTAAGCGACAAGAAGCTTTACTTGAATCGCTGCTTAGTACTTCTAAGTCGTCCAGTGTGGATAAAAAATTGCCTGCTGAAATCGAATTACCGCCTTTTAAAATTACACCATTTTCGGGTGACTATCGGGAATGGCCGGGCTTTCGTGACATGTTTCTTGGTAGTATTGATTGCAAAAAACATTTACCCGGTGCACAAAAGTTAAGATATTTAAAATCGTTTTTGCGTGATGATGCAGCAAAATTACTCAATCATATCGAGATCGCGGATAGTAATTATATGCAAGCATGGGAGAAGCTCGAAAATCGTTACAATAAGCCGCTTTATATTATAAACGCATATATAGAAAGTTTTCTGAAGTTGCCAATGGTTACAAGTGCGGACAGCGTACGTTTGAGGTATTTAACAGACAATGCGGACGAAGTTATTCGCGGATTAAAAGCACTTAAATCAGAAGGCAGGGACCCGTGGTTGATTTATCTCTTGCTTAATAAAACCGATTTAGAAACGCGTAAAGCTTGGTCTCTTGAACATAAAAATTCGGAAGGTTCTACGATCCAAGATTTAATTGAATTTTTGGAAGGAAGATGCTCTGCTTTAGAAGCAAGTGAACCGAAAACTCGTATGAACAAAACACCGTCGCGTTCTAGTGCTTCGCAAAATGTAAAAAGTTTAGCCGTCTCAAATTCGTCGTGCCCCAAGTGTAAAGGGAATCATTTGCTTCCACAATGCTCACAATTCCTATCTATGCCGATTCTGTCACGTCGTAATTTCGTTAGGGATCAACGGCTCTGTTACAATTGCTTAGGCAATAACCACTCTTCAGCGAAATGCCGCGTTAAAGCTCGCTGCTCAACTTGCCAAACTCGACATCATTCTTTGGTACATTTGGACCAATCCCAACCGCCGACTAATGAAGTCAATGCTGAATCTTTGAGTGGAGAGGATTCTTCACCCATGGAATCTTTATCGGTGGTGAGCAATCACCTTAAAAATGAAACTCATTCATCTGGTATTCTACCTACAGTTTTGGTGAAAATCATTGATATCTCTGGAAAGTCACAGCTTTGCCGTGTGCTGCTTGACACCGGGTCGCAGGTCTCGCTCATAACAGAAAGGATGGTTAAACGATTGGGTATTCGTCGCCATAATGCTCGTCTTTCTATTAGTGGAATTTCATCGCAATCAGCTGGTGTAACAAATGGTGTTGTAAAACTGAATTTACTTTCTCGTTTCAATTCAGCTCAAGTGGAAGTGGATGCTTACATTTTGAATAAAATTACTTCGCAAACACCACAAATTTCTTTTGATTATAAGAATCAACGTCATTTGAAAAATTTGGATATGGCCGATCCTGAATTTAATAGGTCTGGGCCTATTGATCTTTTGTTAGGATCCGATAAGGCATGGAATATTCTTAGTGAAGGACGTCGCATCGATGAAAAGGGAAATTTAGTTGCCCAAAACACTATCTTTGGTTGGGTAGTAATTGGAAATATGGCCGAAAATAAAATCATTTCGTTGCATGTTGGGGTTAAAGATGACCTCGATATGCTGCTTAAATCCTTCTGGGAAATCGAAGAAGTTTCTCCCAGTTTATCAATTGTGGAACAGGAAGATTTCGCAGATTTGCATTTTTCCCAAACCTTTTCGAGAGCACCTGATAACAAATATCTTTTAGAATTACCGTTTCGTCAGAGTGAGATCAGATTTGGTAACACACTCTCGGGTGCCTTGTCGCGGTTATCAGCCATGGAACGACGTTTCGCTCGCAATGAAAGTCTTCGGGTCGAGTATTGCCAGTTCATGAAAACCTATCAAGAATTGGGTCATATGCAACGTATTCCAGAAGAAGAGATCGAACCTACGTCTGGAAAGGTATTTTATTTACCACATCATGCGGTTGTTACAAACAAAATTCGTGTAGTTTTTGATGGATCACAAAAAGATTCAAACGGAGTCAGCTTAAATGAAATGTTACACATAGGGCCCCCTCTTCAGCGTAATCTGGTAAATGTGTGCATACGATTTCGCTTGCACAAATATGTTTTTTGCGCAGATATTGTTAAGATGTTTCGTCAAATTTGGATTGATGACAAACATCGCGACTTTCAGCGCATAGTTTGGAGAGAACATCCCGAGGAACCAATTGAACATTTTCGCTTATGCACAGTGACGTATGGTACGTCACCAGCTCCGTTTTTATCTATGAGGGTTTTAAGGCAACTGGCTGCAGACTATCGAGATAGGTTTCCGTTGGCTTCAACTTCAATTCTACAAGATTTTTACGTCGATGACATCTTGACAGGCGCAGACTCGGTGTCAGAGGTCGTAAAATTAAAGGAGGAATTAGTCGAGCTGCTGTCTTGTGGAGGTTTACAGTTAAGTAAATGGAGTTCGAACTGCTGGTCCATTTTGGATGGTATTGACTGCAATGACATCGTTTCACTTGATTTAAATGGCGAAAATGGTTGTACTAAAGTCCTTGGCTTAGTCTGGAATCCCTACCGTGACACATTCACTTTTAAGATTTGTTTAGAGAAAGAAACGTCGCAGTGTACTAAAAGGAAGCTTTTATCAGAAGTTGCTAAGATATTTGATCCATTAGGTTTCCTGTCTCCTTCTACTATTTTGCTGAAAATTCTGTTTCAAGAGTTGTGGTTACATCCTTCAAAGATTGGATGGGATGATCCTTTGCCAAAGGATGTAGCTGATAAATGGACCCTCTACCGAGAAGATTTACCTCAGTTCGAAAAGGTGCAGATTTTGAGAAGATGCACTTTGAATTCAAGATGTTTTGACCTCATTGGATTCTCCGATGCATCAGAAAAGGCCTACTCCGCGGTCGTTTACGCACGCAGCGTCTCAGACAACGGCCAGATTGAAATTCAACTTGTTGCTGCCAAAACTCGTGTCGCTCCGGTCAAGCAGTTGTCTATACCACGTCTCGAATTGTGTGGTGCTCTTTTGCTAGGTCGCCTAATTCGGCTTATTCAGTCATCGTTGGACAAAAATTCTCTCAATATCTTCGCATTTTGTGACTCACAAATCGTCTTAGCATGGCTCGACTCTCCCCCTCGAAGATGGGGAACATTTGTAGCTAATCGAACTTCCCAAATTCTCGATATATTACCCCGTTCTGTTTGGAATTATGTTCGTTCAGAGGAAAACCCTGCAGATTGCGCGTCAAGAGGAATCAGCCCTAGTAAATTAATGCAGCTAGACATTTGGTGGAAAGGGCCTGATTGGATTTCGATGGACTTAACTTGTTGGCCGAATTTTGCTATCAATAATCTCAAAGAATTACCTGAGGAGAGAAAAAGGAACGTGGCTGTAAATATATCGCTTCCAGTAGAACACTTCATGAACGATTTAGGTAACAAAATATCATCATGGACTAGGTTAATTCGCATTGTCGCGTATGTCATTCGTTTTGTTAACAACTGCAGACTTCCTTCTAATAATCGTAGAAAAATGTTTATTTCGTCGTTGGAACTTCTTAATTCTAAACAATTATGTATTCGATTTGTTCAGGAGCAGTTCAAGGAAGACATCAATGTTCTCAAAGCTAAAAGGTGTGTTTCAACTCGTTCGAAATTGTCCTCTTTATCACCATTCATCGATGAGGTTGGTTTGCTTCGAGTTGGTGGACGAATCGCCAATGCTGACAATGTCCCATATAACCTAAAACATCCCATTATTATGCCAAGGAATCACCCAATTACTCTTCTGATTCTTCGCGCAGCACATATAAAGTTCTTGCATGCAGGAGTAACGCAGTTGTTTGCCTTGGTACGACAGGAATTTTGGGTCCTTGGAAGCAGAAACATAATAAGAAAATTAGTTTTTGAATGCAAGGAGTGTTTTCGTTTGCGCAAGGGCACTTCATCTCAACTAATGGGAAATTTACCATCTTCCCGACTCAATCCGTCATTTGCTTTCGAACACACTGGATGTGATTACGCCGGTCCGATCACACTTCGATTATCCAAGGGAAGAAAACCAACGCTGGTGAAAGGGTATATCGCCTTGTTTGTCTGCATGGCTACGAAGGCGCTTCATTTGGAAGTAGTCAGTGACCTCTCTACGGACGCGTTCTTGGCTGCCTTACGTAGATTCATCGCCCGACGAGGAAAATGCTGTGTTCTTCATTCGGATAATGGGACGAATTTCCAAGGAGCTTCGCGTTTACTCTCCGAATGGTTTCAGTTGGTGCGCTCTAAAGAGCACAATGAAAAGATATCTTCGGTATTAGCTACTGACAACATCAAATGGGAGTTCATCCCACCTCATAGTCCTCATTTCGGTGGGCTCTGGGAAGCAGGGGTAAAATGTGTAAAGCAACATCTCGGTCGTGTGATAGGCAGTAATATTCTTACCTTTGAAGAAATGTCGACTTTACTTTCTCAAATTGAGGCTTTACTAAATTCTAGGCCACTTTGTGCTATTTCGGATACAGATTTAAACCCATTAACTCCCTCTCATTTCCTTATAGGAAGACCTTACACAGCACTAGCGGAGCCGAGTTACCTGGATGTTCCAATAAACCGTCTGGGACGATGGGAGCTGGTGCAAAACATGACCCAAGGGTTTTGGCGAAGATGGCATACAGACTATCTAACAACGCTTCAGCAACGCCCTAAGTGGAAGCAGGTTACCAAAAACCTAGAAGTGGGTGATCTTGTTGTGGTTAAGGAGCCTAATTTGCCTCCCTCGAAGTGGTCACTAGGACGTATTGAAGTCATTCATCCCGGTCCAGATGGGCATGTGCGAGTGGTCTCCGTTCGATCCAACAATTCTGTCTACAAAAGGCCTATTACAAGACTTGCTGTTTTACCACGTTCCTGAAAGTTCTTCAGGGGAGGCGGCGTGTTTGAGAATGAATTACAAGGTTCATTCATTTAAAATAATGTATTTTCTTTTTTTTGAATTGTTAAATTTATTAGTATTTAATTAACTACCAATCATTAAGTGTGTACCCTATGGTTTGATAAGATTGCAATTTGCAATCGGTTTTGTCACCACATACATATATATACTTTGAAAAGGTATAAGCAGAACCGTTTGTGAATGCTTGCATTTGCAGTTTTGCACATTGCACAGGGCACTTGCTCTCGCAGTGGAGAGAAACCGGTTTTTTTTTGGGTAATTTGGGCAGTTTGCTGCTGCACTTGCAAGGTTCGCTCTTCTTTTACTAGCAACCACCAACGGCGAAACATCTTTTTATCGGTATCTCGTCTTCGAACCATTGGGTACACACAAATTCGTTTGCTTTTTTTGTACATATAAAGTATAAAGTAATAAATAGTTTATAACGTTTTCGAATTCGAACTTTATTCTTTCGTGTACGATCAATAGTGAAGTGACACTTCAAACGTAAACAACAAGGAAAAAAAAAATTCACACGGACGATGCTGACTCTTCTGCGGTAAGCAACAATGTTCATTTATTGTTCATATGTAGCAAATTACATTCGTTGTTTACTTTTTTTTTCTTTCATTGAACTGAGCACCGTACCTATCATGGGCACCGTATCGTTAGTGTTGGCGGGTGGATTACTGTGGATGGGAAAGGGCAAGTGATGTAGGTACAGTGAAATCCAATTATACGGTAACGAGCTACTAAACATTTTTTTTTCAGAGGCCTGCCGTAACACTGCCGTTGGTCATTTTAATAATAATAATTTTGATCTCATCGACAGTTATGCTCCTCAGTTATCATCTGGAAGTAATTGTGTTCCACCGTCACCGCCTCATCCGATGACTATTGCGAAGAGCAGTCCTGATGCTTCTCTTTCTTTGCCTTCAAGCCCAGGATCTAGGACTTCGCAGTCGGCAAGCAGTGAACATGAAATAATAAGCCTATGTTAATGCATGGAAATCGAGGTCAGCCTGAAGCACCACCACCACCAGCCTTGAGAAGATCAGCTCGAGTTCGACGTCAACCAGGGTGGCAGAAGGATTTAACATCTTCACAAGAGGAGATGTTGGCAACGCATAAATAAGTATTTGTCGACATCAGCGACGCAGACGGCTAAGCTCAAAAGTATATTTTTGTAAACGTCAAGCGTTTGGAGGTACATGCGGTCTACACCTCATGTAAAGCTCTCTCTATTCCTAGCCTCCAACCTCGACACACATCCTATTAAATTAAGTTTAGAGTAAGAATAAGAGAAATAAAATTATAATAGTTGTTGTTCCGAAAACCATTTCGTCTACTTTATTCATCGGATACAACAATAAGTGTGAGTGCAAAGTGCTGTTTTAGAACATATTTTCTCGCAGAAGCGTATGAAAATAGCATTTCACTAGCAGTCCATATATAATAAGTCAATGATTGTATCCCTCAAGGATTTTCTTCCACTGATGACAATATTGTCACTATTCGTGTGATTGTCGCTGTTCCAATCGTAAAAAAGACAAACTTTGTTTAAATTATTATTTTTTTTTACTATAAAGAAAACGCGTTTCCTTCATCTCTGTTTTTTTTTAACTTTTTCTTACAAAGAGAAAGATATTCTGCCCTAGCGAGGTATCCGTCGGAGCGGAAAATTTTCCGCAGCGCATACTTCATCGGAGATTCGAATTCCATTCGAAGTATGTGTCATCGGAAAGAAATACTACACAAATGCGACGACGAAGCTCGTACTGTTGAGGGGTGGTTTTTTCCTTTGAGCTCGCATTGGATATACAAATTCAAACGATCAGTACGAAAATTACTGAAATAAATAGTCTTATATAATTACATACATTTTTCTATTACTCCACTTCACTTCGTAAACAAATTCCCCGAAGAATTTGTGTCGGAAGAAATCGGAAAAAGCATTGCATTTATCTGTCAAAAATTGAACGAAAAATGCACCTGAACGCACTTCAACGCAATTCTCTGGGATGCGTTACAAAATGTCGGAGAAATATTCCGAACAGCTTTTCGGAAGAATACCTCGAAGCAAAAATCATCGGAATCGTACAAAATCGGATAATTTTCCGCTCCGACGGATACCTCGCTAGGGCCGATTGTTTTCGTGAAAATGTTCGACCTCGAGATTTTGATTGATTCTAATATTACGATGATAGCGGATCCCAAAAAAGTGGTTTTTGAAATTCCGTCCGTCGGTCCGTCCGGTCGTCGGTCCGTCTTTGGTCATAATTCTAGGCCATTTGTTTTTGCTTTTAGCCATGTTATTAACGGTACCTGCCATATAAAAATTGCACATAACCTCATCTCGGAAATGGCTCTAACGATTTTGATTAAACTTTATATCGATTATAAGCATATTAGTTCCAACAAAACTGCATACCCAGTTTTTTCGAGGCCATATAAAGAAAAATGTTAATTTCTCGCAAACTATTTTGTCAAATTGAATGAAATTTAATTTATGTACTACTATTACTGTTTGCAACAATTCCACATAATTAGTTTTAGCCCAACTATCACTAAACGGAATTTCCAGTTTTGACCAATAACGTAAAATCATTATTATTAAAATAGACACCGATTCCTTCAAATATCGGAGCTAACGTTCGTATAAACACATTTCGACATTATTCATATCATTTTTAGCATCAATTTTCAAAATGCTTATGATTTGATGTAAGTTTCAACTCGCTGTGAAAGAGAAAGTTGCGTACGACCCAGTCGTGCACCCACCACTCGTTTATTTTGCGGTTGGATGCCGTGGTTAGCTGGCTTGTTGATTTGTTGGGTTGGCTGCCGTGGTTGTCATCTTAGCGGCTTTGTTCGTTTGTTTTTATACCCTATCCCATAGGGGTACATTAGTTTTGATACTTAGTTTGTAACATAGAGAAATAATTTAGCTACATACATCTCCAAGTATATGGATCGACTCAGAATCTCTAGCTGAGTCGAATTATTCATGTCTGTCTGTCCGTCCGTCCGTCTGTCTGTTCGTCACCGATTTTTGGGCCTTAAATTTTGAGCTATTACAATGAAATTTGGTATATAGGATCCTCGTCCGTGCCACCAGAACAAGTGTAAAAAATTTTGAAAGTCGTCCACTGCCACGCCCCCTTTTTAGGAAAATCTGTTTTTTGGCCAAACCGTAGGGAATTTTAAAAAAAGTGTCTGAACAGCATATTTAGAGAATCGTAATATCTATATTTCGTCAATATAAAGTTTTTTGCCACGCCCACTTTTTGGGGGCGTTTTTTTTATAAAAAAAAAACATTTTCTGGTCAAATTTTTAAATTTGATGCACAATCATTGGTAGTATTAATATGAACATTTCGTCCATAGACCATTTTAACCCACGCCCACATTTTGGGTGTGTTTTCTTGCAAAAAACCGTTTGTATACCCTACCCCATAGCATATGCAGGAGAAAAACGATGTTTTTTGTCAAACAACAAAAGATTCTGATAAACTGTTTGAACAATATGTTGTGACAATATTATTTTCTATATTATAGGCCCATAGAGCCCACTTTTTGGAGATATTAATTTTAAGGAAGGGATGGGATAGGGTATTTAATGATCCGCACAGCGGATTGTAGCTTCTCATATGTTTTTTTATAATATACGCGCACTCAAGGGGTTATGAATACCCTTTTAAATGTTGGACCACAGTACGAGCGTCAGAGAAGGGGAAGAAAGAGAGTGATAGGAAAGATTTTTGAATGTAGTGAAGACTTACTTCATGGGTGGTATCCGAACTTACTTCGGGGAGTCACTGTTTTTTGTGTTCGTTAAATTCGCAGAGCTTTCAAGATGGTGTATACTTCAAAGAGCATCTACTGACCTTTTTTTATTTCTTTGAAATAAAGTTTCATTGTTTTTGGCTGTCCATTATGTTCATTTTGTCATTACCACATCAACAACGTCGCCGTAGCTTGCTTGTGATAGCCTTATACTACTTTCCACGTACTACGGTTTGGTTCAAATAAGCTCATTTGGAAATTTGCCAAAAAGGTGTTCTCACTAATTTTGCACATTACGTTTGCAGGTTTCCCGAATTTATTGTTATAATTACAATAATTTTGCATCGATTAAAATTAATTTATATAACTTACCTGGGATTTAGATTAAGGGATATAAAACTTATTACTTTTTTAATGGTGTTAGCTAATGTTAAGCTACGAGCAGACGGTATGCGAAAGTCGCATATATATGCGAGTGCTGACGTAACGAAAACACTCGCAAATGTGCCGCAAATTAAATACGTACTGCAGTGCTCGCAAACTCGCATATGCTTCCCTTGTCCCAAAAATCGCAAATCCATTTGCGATCAAGTTGTTGGCATATGATATGTCCGCAAATGGGAACGCAAATGTTGAGGCCTTTATGCGAGGTGTTCATACGGTATGCGACACAATAGGCGTGTTTTTTTTCTAAATCTATACAGGCTTATTTTCACATGAGAAAAAAAAACGTTAATCGGTGATCTGGCATCACTGATACTGAAACACGTATCCGCCAACAGATGGCAGTTTGGGGTTTTGATTTTTGCTGTAATTTATTTTTTTGCAAGAATAAACCCAATTTTTTTCTCTAATTCCACTACTACACTTATTGTAATGTTTTGATTTTAGATTCAAAGCAAGTATAAAAATATTTTCACATCAAATTATTTCATAAAACATTGATTTTGCACCTATTTTGCAGCGTAATACTTATTGGTTGTGGTATTAGCTGCTATATTTTGCAATTTTATCATTTTCGACAACCGTTTTCGATAACAAATGAAAAAATAGGTTTGGTAGCACATTTTCTATCCAGGCTAAGGGTGTAAGACTGGATAATTATCCAGGTTTCGCGAAATCTATATAGGCTAAGGTGTTGTTGTATTTTACACGTAAATTAGGCGTGTTTTTTTTCTAAATCTATACAGGCTTATTTTCACATGAGAAAAAAAACGTTAATCGGTGATCTGGCATCACTGATACTGAAACACGTATCCGCCAACAGATGGCAGTTTGGGGTTTTGATTTTTGCTGTGTCATTTATTTTTTTGCAAGAATAAACCCAATTTTTTTCTCTTATTCCACTACTACACTTATTGTAATGTTTTGATTTTAGATTCAAGCAATTGATTTTGCACCTATTTTGCAGCGTAATACTTATTGGTTGTGGTATTAGCTGCTATATTTTGCAATTTTATCATTTTCGACAACCGTTTTCGATAACATATGAAAAAATAGGCTTGGTAGCACATTTTCTATCCAGGCTAAGGGTGTAAGACTGGATAATTATCCAGGTTTCGCGAAATCTATATAGGCTAAGGTGTTGTTGTATTTTACACGTAAATTGTTTGCTAAGCCTATATAGATTTGGAGTGAAGAGAAAAAAAAACACGCCTAATGATATGATTGCAGGTCAAAGAAATAAAGAGATTTCTCATTTCATTTTGACTTCGGGGATCTCAGTGTTAATTGTTTGTGCTGGACGTTTTGGTGTCGTTCTGTTTCCCTCATAATCACTATACACGTAGATCTGCTCCACATCATTCACATTTATGTTTTGTCCATTCCCCTCGACAAAAATCCAACAGAGTACGGTTCAGGGAATTGCGCAAGCGATCCGCTTGGTGCTCCGGAAGGGCTCGCAACTGGGCCGTCAAATAGTTGCAGAAGGTGGAATTTCTGTCGGATGCATTCAAGGCGAAAATAGCAATTAAAATGGCTAAGCATGCGATGCCCGATATTGCTGATGGCGTAGACGATGGCATGGGCCTTAACACCTCACATCGACGTTTGCGTCGCTGGCCGACTGCGACTTCTGATGTTGACGGTACAGGCGGCAACGGAACTTCGTTTGAAATCCTATCATCTGTCAACGATACCTAAATGTATAAAATCTCTATCAAAATGATACAAGCAATGCGAATTGTTACAAAATTACTAGATCCACTGTTGATATTGATGGTGTGGAAGTTAGCTTCTAAGAACACCATTTTTTTTTTGAAACATTTTCATGACACGGAGGATGATTCTGTGCCCTGCCCCAACTTCTTCGCGCGGAGCTTGGACAAATTGGTATTGAATGTGAAGCGAAGAGAGCACCATTAAACACTGGATTTCTTCATCTTGATTCTTTTTCTTCTGATTTTTTTGACCGACGCAGTTTTGGTTGAGAGGGTGGCAGAGAATTAATATCTTGTGATGGTGAATCCATCATCTCAAGCTCATCAAGTTCACTCATAATTTTGAACACTCTATTTATAACAAAAACCAACTGTTTGCTCGCAAATGGCAGAATATGCAATGTTCTGTTTTCCTGCGGTCGCATATGGTTGGGACGCTCGCAAATACTCGCATATGTTCGCAAATTGTCACAAATTATTTGCGAGCGTGTGCACACAATATGCGGAAAAGTCGTAAATCGATTTGCGATCTGGATATCGCATATCGTCCGCATATGGTTTGCGAGCATATGCGGACTGTCCATAAAAGGCGTTCAGACGATATGCGAGCAAGAATCGCATATTATGACGCAAAAATTACGTCAGTTTCGCATATATAAGCGACTTTCGCATACCGTCTGCTTGTAGCTTTAGTGAGTATATATGCAACTTTCAAGTGGCAGTGAGTTCTAACTGCACGCATGAAATTACCTGGCATTAGTATACAAGTGTTATACCCTGCGAAAATTCACTGAAAAGTGACAGATATATGATAATCGCAGAATGCACTAGTCTAATAGTGCTTACACACCGAATCATAAACTGAGTTTTCGCAAAAACACCTGAAACCTTCATCGAAAACCGAGTTTTCCCATACATTGTCAGTTCTCAAAACCTAGTAGGTTTCGACGTAACCTTCTCATAACCACTTCGCAGACGTCATCACGTTGCAGGTTGTTGGAAAGAATACACCTTTTCATACACTCTACACGTGTTCCACACGTTCCACCAAACAGCTGATGAACTCGCTGTCAAAACAAATGTTTTTTTGTTTTCAGAAATTTACACCCCAGATGAAATAAAAACAAAACAAGCAGCGGGCTTGAGAGTCAAAAACTGTTGTCAAAATCTTTAGATTTGTTTGATTTTGAACTTCAAATGCTAATATTAGTTTGATTATATTAGAATTCATTTTATTATTCAATTACATTATTTCCACACACAAATATTGCAGCTAGTATCACAATTCACAGCGGATTGAAATGTCAAACTCAACCTGTTCAGAGTCGGTGTGAAAGCATCCAGTGGTTACGTAAGCTTTTTGCCAAAAACTCACTTTATGATTCGGTGTGTAAGCACTATAAAAGAGAAAATATACCGAAAGTCAAATTCACATTCATCGGAGTTGTAGTAAATTGTGAGCAAAAGTAAGAGCTCTCGTGTACAAATACATTAACACATATAAAAACCAGGAGAGTTAAGTTTTATACTCCTTAATATAAAACCCAAGTCAATCGGATAAATTGTTTTAAAAAAGTGATTCTCTTGTTTTTGAAAAAGAGGGCTAATTATATCATCGCCTCAACATTGGATTAAAGTAAACGACATCTTAATGTTTTTGGGAAATCGCATTTAAAGTTTTGATAGCATATTGCATGAAAACCCACCGCTAAGAAGAAGAAATCCTCTTTCAAAAAATGGAAGGAGTTATTTTAAAACACTTTTAATTTTTAAAATATTTAAAATTTATTGCAAAATGAGTTTGCTGTATACGCCAGTTATTTCAATATTTTCTTTTACTCATACACACACGGCATTCCAATAATAAATTAGTAAACAAAATGTACTTATACTCAAGAAATAAAACACACATTTTTTATGTTTCCAAAAAAAATATTTATTTAACATTAATATTCCGGTCATTGAACTTGCTTTCATTCATCCAGAGTTCGTTGAACTTTTTACTTTCGCGCATATTCATTGAAACACATTCGTATATAAAGAGTTCGTACTATCAGTTTCCAACTATCCACCGAAGGTTTTCCCTTCCCGTTTCTTGCATTGGAATCCCTAATAGTATTATTTTCACAACGTATTCGGGACAGGATTCGTAGTCTCCGTCCAGTGAAATTCCTCTTTGATACGGTCGGAAACAATCATAATTATTACCCTTCTTACCGTATTACCGCTGAACTTTAATGGCGCTGTCACGGCTTCGCACACTTATTCTGTGTAAACTGTGTGTATTATGAATTTATTATTGTTTCATTGATATTATTATCTAGTAAACATACGTTATGTCTTTCCAGTACTTCCTCCACTTCGGCTCATCTTTGAAGTTACCACATGAAGGAAGATTAGATCATTCCACTCATGAGTCATGATCACGGGTATGAGCACCGTCAGCTGTTGTAAGTCAGTAAATTTAATTTTTTTTAAGTTTATATATTTTCAACGCAGAATATAACATTTATGTTAATCAAAGGTTACTTACTGGTCATTGGCCAAATCGGGCCTGTTCTCCAGAAAATCTATTAAATAATTTTTTTGGGGGGTTTTGAAGCCCTTTGTCCCTGTTTATTTATTGATCCATCAAGTTTTCACACTTCTTCACAAATGATATTGCTGTGGTAAAAATAACTTATCATATGATAAAATTCTGACATTTGTGAAAACTCTTTTCATTTCACAGTATCACGGAACGATAATTGATCCCCTGGTACGGATCGTAGCCAGGCAATTACTAATCGTTTTTAAGTCAATCACTGCTTACCTTAGTGCGCTCTCCCAAACGAATCCAACAATTGTGATGACATTTCCACATTACACAAATTCAATAAAATTCTCGCGTATTCGTAATACTACGTTCTCAATGAGCAAATACGCTCATTTCGGTATAAAATTTGCAAATACGATCGAATTTCTCATACAAAATCAAATTTCCGTAATAATATACCATCACATTTGTGGGAAATGTGGTTTCTAACAATATGAAAAAATAAGAGGTCAAACAAACGAACAAACCTTTTTTCATTGGAATGGAATAGCTAAAATGTCAAATTGGATGGAATTCATGTGACAAAAAAGGAAGGGTTGATTGTAAAAATGTAAACATTGAAAACTTTCTCCCGAATAATGTTTTTTTTGAGTTTGCTATTAATACAACAATTGATAATACTTTTGCTCCTCAGAGTATTCCATTTTAATGTTAGGGAGGGTCGATAACATTTGAATCCGGAACCGAAATCTTTGCATATTCCGCTTCCTCTGTTTTCAAACGCCAGTTGTCAAACGTAATTCGAAAACTTAGTGGTGAACACCTTTTTAGTGAATTAGTATAAATTTAATTCCGAAATTAGTGTATTTGCTTAACGGCTGGCCAGAATGCGTACCTCTGGCTTGTATCGTGAATCGCTGTCGAAAGTGAGATACACGATTTGGTAGTGCATCGACCAGAGCTGATCCGGTAAAGAAGAGATAGAAAACTTTCAAGGACTTGACGTTTTACCTACAAGCTAATCACCACGGTCCAACTAGATACACACATTCCTTGTTTCACACAGACTTGTTTGGAGACCAGCTAATTTATGTGTCAAAACGATACGTAAGAAATCGGGTGATGACGGGGAAGACCTGCAAAAGTTCCCTATCTCTTATTTGATCTCTGGTATCGACTGCTTGCAAAATCTGAATCAGTCAGCTTTAGTGTATTTACTTCTCATATAAAAAATTGTAAAGAGAGTTTTAAATATAAATTATATTTCAACTTCTTTTGATGAGCAAGGGTAATTTAAATTATGTATTTAAATATTTCGAATATTAAATGGAACTTTGAAATTCGTCTTTTAAATAAATAAATATAAATGCAAATTCATATCTATTGTAGGATGAAGCCGGGCTTCGAATGATAAAAAGCTTTTCTGTTTTATGTTCAATAACAATTTATTTAAACACACTCTTCTTTCTAGAATTATATTATTTACAAAACGGTTATGACTTTATTTTCGTTTAACAATTCAATTAACTTTTGAAATCAAATACCAACGATTAAATTCGCGCACCATTATCACTTTCAATATTCAATGATTTAATTCACTCAGTCAACACTACTCAAATCACGTTCAGATCACAATTGAGACTAAAGGCTGAACTATAATAGACGGAAGCAATCGGAAGCTAATGTCAAAATTCTAAGTTAAGTTTTCTTCAGTACTCTCAATTACTCAAGTTGCCCATAATAGAAAAGAGAAAAAATAAAAACAAAATTTCGTTGCTTAGGAACTTACAAATTTAAATGTTCACAGCTGGTGAAATGAAATGTAAAAATTGTGTATGAAAGAACAAAAGAAAGAGAAAGAGCGAATCAATTCGCTTTTTCGTAAGTGAGCAAAAGTGAACGAAACCTGAACGAATCGAAGCGAAAAGCTATTATGGTCGTACAATACAAATTGCATGTGTTCGCACAGTTACGGAAATGCTCGTCCGCAACCAGCTTCTATTATAGTTCAGCCTTAACTCGCTGGATTTTTTTTTTAGATTAAGGTTTTTATTTATTCAGTCATACTATTTAAAATTAATTTGTCAGCTCAACAATAGGGGCCCGACGTATATCTTATGGCTAGGGATACATTGTTTATTAATATATTAGTGTTTACTTAATCTAATACATGATAATAATTTAAAAGAGAAAATTGACGGTATTAAGGGTAAAAACAGATATTTTTATAGAGGGCTATCCTCTATAGTGTCCGTTGGTGTTTTTTCCATTGAATGGTTGATCTTCGTTTTGTATTACTGCTTCAAATTCTGGGGCGTTGGTTGATCTCACATAAAGGTATCGGTGACTGGGTTCCAAAGGCTTGTTACGTTCACCTGTAAGAAAAATTAATGTATAAATAATATCTCTTTTAAATAAAACTTACTTGTGTCTGTTGTTTACCTCCCACTCCCGTATCTGTTCCTGTTGTCGATGTCAATATGACTATGACAGCTAACCCCATTGCGAAATTTCCCCAGAGGAAATTTCAATGACAGGCGTTGCCAGCAAGGGAAATAATTAATAGCTAGAGAGTAATTCCTAGGAGGCGCATGAGAGATGAGATAATCAGCGATATGATAATGATGAGAGGAAGGGACTTTAGAAGGTTTGCTGAAGAAGGAGAGAAATTCGAAAAGAGGGTTCTGCATATTAGGGTCACTGATGAAGGTTTTAATTGTGTTCGAAGTGCTAAAGTGACCACAAAGTCGAGGTCAAACCAGATAAATTAAAATAAAACAAAAAAAATAACCACAGAACGTGTAAAAATAAAATTAATTAATTGTAGTAAAATCAGTGTTTTGAAGAGGTAAGTTTTGTAACAAATGATAAATAAACGTGTTAACTAAATTGGAGTTTTATGTAGGAAATTTATAGTCGGCGATCACAAAGAAATTGTGATCGCCATCCGAAAAAGTTACCGGCGTGACCGTTTGCCGAACTGGTGTGTGGTGTGTGTGTGTCTTTGTATTGTTAGTTGTGCAAATTAACGTGTGCGTCGTCAAAAAAAGAAATATCCATTTGTTCTTTTGTTCTTTAAAAAAAAAAAAACAAAGGCAATAAAACAAAAATAGTACTTATAGTACTCCTCGAATTCTTTGTATAAAAAAAAAATGTTCTATACAAATTAAAAAGCATAAAACAAAAATTAAAACCTACACAAAAACAATAAAAAAGAATTAAACTTACAACAATACTACAAAAAATTGTACGCTTCAAAAAAAAAAAAAGGGTGTTCTACCAAAGTAAACCCTATATAAAAAATTTAAACACAACAATAGGCGTGTTTTTTTTCTCTTCACTCCAAATCTATATAGGCTTAGCAAAC
Source organism: Rhingia campestris (assembly GCA_932526625.1). Classification (NCBI taxonomy): domain Eukaryota; kingdom Metazoa; phylum Arthropoda; class Insecta; order Diptera; family Syrphidae; genus Rhingia; species Rhingia campestris. The sequence continues at coordinate 92,632,564 of OW052183.1, forward strand.
AATTTACGTGTAAAATACAACAACACCTTAGCCTATATAGATTTCGCGAAGCCTGGATAATTATCCAGTCTTACACCCTTAGCCTGGATAGAAAATGTGCTACCAAACCTACTGTTTTCATTTGTTATCGAAAACGGTTGCCGAAAATGATAAAATTGCAAAATATAGCAGCTAATACCACAACCAATAAGTATTACGCTGCAAAATAGGTGCAAAATCAATGTTTTATGAAATAATTTGATGTGAAAATATTTTTATACTTGCTTTGAATCTAAAATCAAAACATTACAATAAGTGTAGTAGTGGAATTAGAGAAAAAAATTGGGTTTATTCTTGCAAAAAAATAAATGACACAGCAAAAATCAAAACCCCAAACTGCCATCTGTTGGCGGATACGTGTTTCAGTATCCGTGATGCCAGATCACCGATTAACGTTTTTTTTCTCATGTGAAAATAAGCCTGTATAGATTTAGAAAAAAAACACGCCTAAATATTACAAAACCAAAATCCACGTAGACAATTTGCACCCACAATTACACACAAAGCACAAAAAAAAAATACATCAAGCACACAAATATTAATACACGAGAACACACAAAGAACAAGATGTCGTAGGAGAACTCCATATAGTTATTAAGAATTTTTTTGTTAAACAAATTTTTGTTGGTTAAATATTTTTTTTTGTTAATAATTTAAGTGTGTGCAAGCGTTCGTTACAATTTTCTGTTTTATATTTAGTTATAAACATTTAATCATTGTTCGGGTATAAGTTTTGCGTTATAGTTTTTGTTGTTTAATTGGTGTATGCGAGATAATCGCTCAACGCCTATATAGAGCTCAATATAGGTAGGGTAAATTTTCGAGATTTAAGTCGCTGGGGCAAAAAGTAAGACCTCAATTACGCCGAATAGGGTGGCGCAAAATTTAGTTTACCTGTTTTGGTTTCAAAATTTAGTTGCTTATTATTATTTGTTATTTATTTATTTAATATCTAGTTTTAAGTTAATTTATTTATTATATTCTTTGTTATTTATTCTTTTTGTAATCATTATTTATTTATTTATTTATTTTGATTTTGCTTGTTTATTTCGCTTTTTTTATATATAATTTTTTTGTAGTTTTAATTAATTTCGTAATGTTTATGTAATATTTATTTGTTATTTATTAAAATATATTTTTTTTGATCATTTGCTTAATTTATTTATAATAGTTTTTTTTTGTTTAATTTAATTGTTATTTATTTAATTTATTACTAGTTTATTGCATCTTTTTGTTGTTTAATTATATTTTTTTTTGTTATTTAAAGTTATTTATGTTTTCATTCATATATATATATATATAAAAATAAAGAACGCTCTGCACAATGTTGAAGCGACTGTGTTTTTGTTTTGTTTGTTGACTCATGTTGATTTAAGCCGATAATGGCTTGGTAAGCATATTTTTAGGGGTGTTTAGGTTGCTGAATCCGGTGGAGATGGACTGAGCTGACGACGATACTTGCTAAATTTGGGGAAGTTCCAAAATGGCCGCCGAACTTCCAGGTTGGGTGGGAAAAATTGGCCCGCTGAATTTCACCATCAGCGCCCGAGGTGTGGTGACCGTCCGTCCGCGTTTATGGAGGTAAGCCAAGGTGGTTTGTGTTTTTGTCTTGGTTTTGGCACGTTTTATGTGGTGTAGTAGGTATTGTTGTGTGCGATGACAAGAGCCCTCCCATCCGGCGAGCTGAGTCGAGCATCGCAAGCGTGCCGTGTCTTCGCACTTGACAGCTGTCATCCCAATCCCATTCTGTCCCATCCTTAAGTCCCATCCACATCATCATCTCCTTTCCACTTTCTGCTCCCAACGCCCTCTATATCCCTCTGTTCTACCTATTACAGGCTGTTTTAGAAGCTCTTGAATATCCTGATTGGGGTGGTCTCTGAGATTCTCCAATATTTTACTAGACAGCATCATCATGAATTGTTCGATGGGCAGGCATCTTGCTTCGTCGTAGAGCCTCTTCGTCCTGATATATTTCAGTGTTGTAGGGTTTCGGTGTAGTCATGTGCAAGAGCGTAAAATCTTCCTCACGAATACTCCAATCCTTTCCATGACGGTGGGCGAAATGGTGAACCAAATGGGAAAGGCGTAGTTAATGACAGGCCTTATCAGCTGCTTATAAATAAGCAACTTTGTCCTTTGGCTAAGTCAACTTCTCATTCTTAATAGAGGGTGCGCCAAATGAAGTGCAAAGCTGGCTCGTTTGAGAATGTTCCTGGCGTGGTCGTTAAATTTAAACTTCTCGCTGAAGTTTATTCCCAGATATTTCGTCCTTGGAGATGGAGAAACTGTAGAGCCATCCGGGAGGGTTATCTTGATGTTCCTGCTTCTTCGTACTAGAGTTGATTTTCTTCTTCCTCCAAGAACAGTCATTGGAGTTCTGAAACAGATGAGCTCCGTCTTGTTGCTGTTGATTTTTAGTCCCCACTTCAGATAGTAATCCCAGTAATCTTTATATGTTCCTCCACTCTTCTTGTTGCTATATCCGGGATCTGCAGTGAATAGATTGAAAAGAATTGGTCCCAACTTCGATCCCTGTGGTACTCCAGCGTTTATCATTTTCGTCCCAGATTTTGAATCATTTACCTGTACAAAAAATTGCGGGAAACCAAACTGAATAAGCTTGTAGATCAATCCTTTGATCCAAACGCTGTCGAAAGCCTTTTCGATGTCGAGGAGGCATGCCACTGTTGTTTCTTTTTTGTTTAGCCGTCGGGTGACATCATTGTGGATCCGTAGCAGGGGGTAGATAGTTGAGTGCATCGTCCTGGTTTGATGTCCCCAAGTCTTCTTCTGAAATCTTCTTCCCTGTGGTGTCGTACTGCCCTTTTGAACATGATGATAGTATAATCGAGCTGTGATTTGACAGCGTGGTACTCATCATTTTTCCTGTTCCAAGTCCGGTGGAATATCCTTTGCAGGCGTTTTTGGAGACACTGCCTGTGAGCGTAGATAGCCTGTATGTGTTGGGGGAGGTATCCGTATTTGTCCTTGCTGGTGATTGGCTTTCTCTGAGGATCGATTGCTGCATTTACAACCACTTCTAAATGCTAATTGTTGGCATCGATGCCCTCATTTTTAAGATCGGTCCCTTGGGCCGGAAGCTGAAGCTCAGTTTCAATCTCAGATTGAAAGCGGGTCCAGTTCATCCTTCTAAAGTTGATGTGATTCTTCTGCAGAGATAAAGGAAGTAAAGAGATACCAATCTTCTGGATTTGCCTACAAGCTAAATTCACCCATAATTACTTATCTTACACATACTATCACATTTTCAAACAAGTGTGCGTGAGATAAGTTATTCCCCACATTTTTTGCTCAAAATTTTTCGATTTTTCCGCCACCTCACCGACCTCACCAATAACCTTCCCAGGAAGAGGTGGAAATTCACAACGGAATCGAGTGGCTTTAGCAATGTCACCATCAATGAGCGCATCCAACAGAAAATTTTAAAATAAGCACCCCGTTCAGCATTCCGTAATAATTTTATCAAATCGTGAAAAATGTAAATCCAATGTGACAAAATAAAAAAAAACGTCCGAAAAACCTAAAGAAAACGTTAAAGAAAATATATTTATTTATTTATTATGGTTGAAAAAATATAAGTAGCATAAAAATCTACTGGGAACAATAAAAAAGAATTCTGATTTTTCGTGTGCTTACAATTCACTAATACTGCTATTCGTTTTGTTTTTGAATTATTATTGCATTATGTAACAAAAACGGAAATCTATTACAGTAACCTGGTAATATACTGAATATACTGCGATACTGAAACACGTGGCCGCCAACAGATGGCAGCTTAGGGTTTCAATTTTTGCTGTGTCATTTATTTTTTATGCAAATAAAATCCAATTTGTTTCACTTTATCCACTACTACACTTATTGTGATGTTTTGATTTTATATTCAAAGCAAAGATAAAAATATTTTCATATCAAATTATTTCATAAAACATTGATTTCCCACCTATTTTGCAGGATATGGGACCCGGCAGCCATTGTTAGCATTTTCGAAAACCTTTTTCGATAGCAATTAAGGCTAAGATGTATTCTTGTATATTACACGTAAATTGTGTGCTTAGCCTTTATAGATTTGGAATGAAGAGAAAAAAACACGGCTATAGTACTAGATATACATACAAAATCCTACTTTACTTTACTTACTAATAACTGTTGCAGTCGTATTAATAAAAAAAATACTAATTACTATCTAATCTGTTGAATAAAAGTTAATTCATGGATTGACGTTTAGTGACAAATCTCTTTCTTTATACATATATTACAATCAATACATATTCCGCTGTTATCCGTAGTTATTTATGTTTTTTTTATTCTCCTGTCAAAGTATATGCAAAAATTGCAATTTCTTAAAGAATTTATTTCGGGAACTTTGTGAAGAAAAAGTCCTAATTAAATTCATCTACTTCAGTGATTTATATATGTTAATCAACGCCAATTATTTCTCGTTAAATTCATCGATTAGAGATAATTCACACTTAATATGCGTTTATTAATACGGCTGTTTATAAGTGGCAAGGGAATAAATTTATCAGCAAAAAACTAGTACATTGAATATATAAAAATATTTTTAAGGTTGTCACTCGATGTTACTATCAGTAATAATCAGAGAAAATAAAAAATAATGTACACTTAATAAAATTGAATAGTTTGCAAGAAGCAAGAGCTTATGAAACATTAATGAATATGAGCTATTGAGTTTTAGTCATTTATTTGCTTTTTTAATGAGGGTTGAACACGTTCAATTACTTATAATTGTAAACATTTAATTACTTTTCAGAATACAATCATTTGTATTCCCCACAGTTGGCAGAAGTCATCTGTTTTTGACATAACATTTGAAATGTTTATTTTTTTTCATTTGTCCGTTTGTCGATATTTTACAGAACAAAAAACAAATACTCAAGTCGTACCTATACATATTCTATGTGCATGCATCCTTTGCGAATACGAGCGACCTGTAGGATGGATTTGTTTACATGTATCAAGACAAAGAATGGAAGCTAAAATAAATCTGTTTTTATGCAGAAAATTCTGTGGATTTGAGAGTTTTATTTTAATAAATAAGTGTATGATTTGCAATGATGTACGAACTGGATTGCTTAAATTCAAAACGATACCTTTATTTACAAAAAATGTAGGTACATAGTAAACTGTAATGCTTACAGTAAATAAATTAGATATACGGATACTAAATATTTGTGGAAGCGTTTGAGGTCACCTATACTGTAACTGTAGTAAGGGTATTCTGTTAAGGCACTTGATATCAGTACATTCTCCTTATCTCCTTTTTGGCAACGGATTATGGACGATATTCTTGACTACGATGTAAAGTCGTAAGTCAGACTTTTGCTTCTTGTAAGTTGACTGGTGCTTTGGTGTGATGATATTTTTTTTAATATTAGATAAAAATGCTTCATAGTTTGCACTCGTCTAGTGGAACAAATTGATTAGACAAACAAATTATTTATTATTGGTATTGAATGTAGATGGGGGATTACCTTTTGTTGGTGTCCGAAGTGTTTTTTCTAATCAAAACGACGTAAAACACACGCTTGTGTGTGCTAACATGTTGTTCAACTGACATTTAAAGCAGAGATCAAGTAACGAAGAGATAGGAAACTTTCCAGGACTTTACGTTTTGCCTACAATCTAATCCTGGAATTTTCCAGAATTTTGACAGATAAATTCCCCACCACGGCAAAAATAGGTGCACACATGTTTGATTTACACACACTTGTCTACCGTCTGGTCATTTAAACGTCAAAACGTAAACTAACTGCCAAATTTCAAATTTCAAACAAAAAATAACGGCCAAATTCAAAGATATCCCCACTTTTGCCCACACCTCATGGAATGCTGATGTTACATTTGTAAAATTCCCATGAACCCAAAATTTAAATTTCGACGGTTGAAAACAATTTATAACAATATTCTAGAGGTTGCCAAACTAAAATGCACCATATCGTTACATTTGAACAACGTTGCTTAGCTCGCTTAAATTAAACACAAAAGACCTAATTTGCAGGTTATAAAAGGGGAAAATGGCCCTAAGAGACGGGTGGAAATAAACATATGCACAGGCTTATTCTGTGCACAACTACAAAAACCTTCTGCAGTGTTAAGAATAGGCGGTTACTTCATTTTAATCTCTATATACTGACATTCGTTTTTCTACTGACGAATATTAAAGGCACAATTATTTTATTTTATTAGAATTTATAAGAAAACAAACACAAACACATAAAACCATTTCTCAAGTATTGGACTTTTCATTCAGTAGCAAGCTCCCCATTCTTTATATTTATTTTGTAGATGTTCTATACTTATTTTTACAATGAAAGGCGATGTATATATAAAATAATCAATTCATGTAGTATACATTTTTTTTTAAATTCTGAAACTTCCATGCAGAGAATACATAAAGCTTAAAATTGACAAAATTATATTTTTATTCATAAAAATCCTTATCAGTAGGGGGAACATAAAAAGACACAATTGACTATTCTTTTCATGAGAAAACGTATTTGTGTACACAGAAATGTTGCTTAAATGTAAAAATCGATTGTATATACCGACTTAGCGCTTTAAATATACTTAGAGGTATTTTAAACTAAGCAATCAGGAAATAATTTTAAATTTGGCGTCTCAATAATTGAGACTTTTTTTCGAAAAAAAGTTCCGACAATAATTATATAATCTGTTTTACTTATTTGCTTCACTTATTTTTTTTAATATGTATTTTGCATATACCTTGTCGCTTTGTGTCCAATTTTCGGTTATTTTCCTTTTGTTACTACCAGTTTTCATTGTTAATAAATACTTACCAATATCTTCAATTCACTTTGACAACGAAAACAAAAGAAAAACATAAATAACAACTGATGACATCGGAAATCATTAAACGTCAATCAGCTATTACTTTTTAACTTATTTTTTATTTTTTAACAATAAGAAATATTAGATAACTTCTGAATAAGAATATAATAAGTCATTTTCATTAAAATAATGATTTATATATAATTATATACTCTAAATTTCATCCGTCATTTTAAAAGCATACCAGGATTTATTCCCGAAATATGTAAATGAATTTGAATCAAATCAATATTGACTAATATAAATTAATAGTGTTGTATTTCAAATTAACGAATTTTCTAACGTATTTTTTTTTTAAATATTTGTCTAATGCATTGGAATGTAATCCCACCACATATTGATGTAAGCTGACCCTCGGATTTTCCTTTTTTATACTTGTCAACATCAGCTGTTTTTATTTACCACATACCATTTGATAGACACAAGTGGCGATTGTTTACTTTTTTCGTGCGGAAAAAATGTAGTTTCTATTAATTTATTTCTTATTTATTTTATTAAATTCGTGTGTTATATTTTATCAATCTAATTGAACCTGTTCCGAATGCAAGTTCCAGAGATTCTCGGCTAATTAAAAGTGAAACAGAAACACACCAAGTGTGTCAACTCGTGGTTGAACACAATTCACGATTTCTAAAGAAACTAAATACGGAGAAGGTAAAATAAGATTCAGAATCAGAAATTGGTCTCGGCAAAGATCAGATTCGAGTTCGAGTTGTTTCGTAAGGATAATCTCGTTAGTGTTTCTTTAAACTGGTAGTAATTTATTTTATGTATATTCCAGATCCAGATGCAGATAAACCAAATGACTGGGATGATTGGTTGGATGAAGAACCCGAAATGAAAGTAAAGCAACGGCAACGAATAGTGGTGGCAGTGGCAGCAGTGAAGAAGAAGTAGTAGAAGAGGAGGATGAAGGTGTAAATAATTAGCAGCAAAGTGCAGAAGCTCCCGAAGAGCCTGAAGTAAGTTAACGAAACAAAGTCATTTCATATTCTTTTGCTTAACAATACATTTTCTTTATAGGAGCGAACAACCTTACCTGCCTAAACCTAATTTCCATTAATTTAAACTAGAGCTCTATTTAATATGATTTCCAAAATTTATATTGATATTGATAACGAAAAAACCTTATCGACAGTGTCGCTTAGTATTCATATAAGATACAATTTAATTTCATTTAAGGCAGCGATTTAGTTTGAAGTCTTTTCATAGAACGCTAAATTATAAATAAAAATCAAAACACCAAATCATGCACAGGGTTTTTATTTCAGAACAGTTAGCAAGTTACTCCTCTGGTTTGTAAAGTTGAGCTTAAATGGTTTGAAAGCTATTTATTGGAAAGATAACAAAGAGTTACCATTGTAATAATGGGTATTGCTTTGGACTTATTGATTTGATCTGTTCGTGTCCTAAGACCACGCTGATGAGGGCCGATCAGGTTGTTTGGCGAACGGTTTTAGGTGTTCACATATTACGGCGTATTGGATCTTGTAGGCGATGTTTAGGAGACTTGAGCCGCTTGTGATTTCAGTTTTTCGATATTATTTTTGTTCACATAATATCATATTTGTTGCGGCGTAGATAAGGAATATCCGCATTCTAATTTCAGGATGTTCAGATATCTGAAGTACTTGATACGTGGTGATGGTGCTAAAGGTGTTTCTTGTTTTCATTCATTGTTCAACATTCCATCTTAACCCCGCTGACAAAATGGAAGAACAAATTACATGCAGTAGTCCAGACAAGCTAAGTCAGACTCATGTCCTAATTCATAGACATGTGTTTGATGTGCTACTTACGCTTTACCTCCTTAGTGTCAAATTTTACTATTGGCCGGTAGTTAAGGATCTAAATTTGTTGACAATTGAAGTTGACAAACGTTTAAATAATAAAAACCTCGATGGGAACCTTCTCACAAAAGCATAAATTACAGATTATATTTTAAAGGAAATATTTTGTTTTATTTGAACGTTTTTTAATATTTGTAAATACATATAGAATTGGTTTATATTAAAGAAATATAATGGAACATTTTGTGGTACTACATAAGTAGTAAGTACAAATAATAGTATTTACTAATAAGATATGAGAATAATTAAAGTGTTAAGTCTTAATTTTGTTACTTAAAATTAGTTTAGAAAACACAAACAAAAATTTGAATACTGACTTTTTATCAAAAAGTCTAAATGGTTCATTTGTAGTCCAACTGATCAGCGCCCATGGTACAACCTTTGCATTTATTGTAACCGTAGATGGTGCATATGACACGCCTGTTGTGTCCTTAGGAAGGGTTTAAGTTGAACTTGGTGTTGATTTCGCAACTGACGTTCAGGTCAGCATTGTGATCATAGTTTGTCTGTTTTTGGGGATCATAAAACCTCTTTTATACTGTTGTTGAATTGCTGCTTTCAATTTTATTCTGCTTCATTTTTGATCCGTGATTGAGTTCCTATGTTCGAATTGGATTTTTGTTACTGCTGTTCGTTGTTTGATAAAGCTGAATCTATGAAAAAGAGGATTATAATAAACATAGTCGTCGATATAACAGGGAGTTTAAACACTTACATGCATGGGATGACAATTTTTTGTATTTTCCGAATTTGGTAGTGACAGTCGAACACAATTTGGCTGTGGTTTTGCTCTTTATGTAAAAGAACAGCAGTCATTGGATTCTGCATCTGCTCCAGCTATTTGGGATCTACTTCATAGGTTGGGTTGTCCGTAAGCCTATACAAAAGAATGGGTTATTATCTGCATACTGTATTCCCCAGCTTGATTACTTACCACTGCATCAATCTCTTCAATTGAGGTGCTTTATTTCCGGTTAATCATTTTCCAGTTTGTTTGTTTATAACTGTAAAATGCTCACTGGTAAGATTCTGTGGTCCAATCGGTTGTTGCGGTTAATGTTGTTACGACGATTGTTGGGGGCGACGCATCGATGTTTGTACTGAGCCATATTTTGTTCAGGCAAACCTTGACTTCATGTGAGGTATTCTTAAGGCTGAATTAAAAGAAAATTAATTAAATACGTTGTAAATGTGCCCACTTCTTCTTAAAAAAAACTTACATCATTTCGACTGCCTGTTTCAGCTTGCATTGTCTGTGCTAATAGAGCATTTAGGATACCCTTTGATGGATTGCCATCAATAGCCATATGTTGCAGTGCAGCCAAGTCGAATGACGAGGAATGTGATGATAAAAGTGATGCTGGTGTCTTTGATGATGATCCACCTTTGTATTCTAAAAGAAAAACGAGATACAATATGTTAGATTTAAGCTCGATCCTTTTCGTCAATATGACTCTCAATATACTACTTACTGGCACACTGGTCAGTGATAGTAAATAATCTTTGATTACTCTGACTAGCCATTGTCGATGGAGCATTGGCAGGCGTTACCGATACACTTGGTGTAATTGGTTGTTTTTCGTTGAACTTTTAACGTCTCATTTCCTTGCTGACGATAGGTTCTTCGATTGTCTGTGAGGGATAATTATTCAATCGGTTTTCCTTTTTGCCTTCCTTGGTGTTGGAAGCTTTTACGCAATGGCTCTTTTTTAATATCTTGTCTCAGAGTATTGCAAATAGAAAAGTCCTGTACTTATTGAGCTATAAAAAGTGAATACTTGATATTGTGACTCGACATAGTTTTCTGCTGTTATGAATGGTTGAATAATCTGTAATCAATTGCGGAATAGAAGACAAGTTGCGAGTACTAGATGATGCCGTATGACTTGCCACCTAGAAATAGAAACGTACAAGTGTTCGCAAGGAGTAGAGACTCTGTGTGATTATATAACTCACCAGTTGCATTGATGTTGTTATTCACTGTCAAAGGACAAGGAGCGTGCCATTAACGCAAGTGATTTACCAGTTATTTGAAGTTTCACGGGATATGTGACACACTCAACCTGAAGAGGAAAAGGGTAGAGAAATATAAAAATTGTTTTTTTTTTACAGTGAGTGATGTGAGGAGTTTTTAAGATGTATGAATTGCAACACATAGAGCTGTGGGTTTTAATTGATTGACACCTGTCGCGGGTGTTTTTACACTTGTTCTGCTTCTTCAGGCAGAGAGTCAATAAACCAAATTTCAATTAGTCTAGCACAAAATGTAAGCCCCAAAAATGGGTTGCACACAGACGGGCACAGACAGACATGGCTAGATCGATTCAGTGATTCTGAGTCGATCGAAAAGCATTTAAATCAAATGTACTTACATCTCTGAGAACTTCAAGTAAGAATTTCTCCGACACCTCTTCTCACGATTCCGTATCAACATACATGTTGTATTACTACCCAAGATTGGTTCTTTTTGTTCCAACATTTCAGAAAAACATTAGGCTTAAAGATTATGTGGTCGCTGGGGAATAAAGTTAACACAGTCGACTAGACGCTCGCAGGTCTTCATGAGGAATGATGAAAATTCATCAGGATCAATACCATAACTTCGCCAACCGAATGTTACGAATTTTACCGATTTTATTAGCAACACACGTCTATTTGCAACGTATAAAGAGCGCATAATATGCATAAAAATCAATTCGTTTCGTCGGTGAAGATAAAATTCACAAACCGCACAATTTTAATTGTCAAAGAAATTCACCTCGCGTATTTGTTTACATGGGCGGCCATCATGAAATTGTTCTTGTTTTGACAAGATGGCCGCTCAAATGTACACACCGATAGGGGTTTGAAGTACGTAAGAACGTAAAAGCGACACGTAAGAAATCGGGCGATGAAGGGGAAGACGTACGAAAGTTCCCTATCTCTTCCTTACTTGATCTCTGCCGAAAACTTTGAGAAGTACGATATTAAATCAGAGATCAAGTAGGAAGAGATAGGAAACTTTCCAGGACTTTACGTTTTGCCTACAATCTAATCCTGGAATTTTCCAGAATTTTGACAGATAAATTCCCCACCACGGCAAAAATAGGTGCACACATGTTTGATTTACACACACTTGTCTACCGTCTGGTCATTTAAACGTCAAAACGTAGACTAACTGCCAAATTTGAAATTTCAAACAAAAAAATAACGGCCAAATTCAAAGTTTTCCCCACTTTTGCCCACACCTCATGGAATGCTGGTAAAGTGGATGTTACATTTGTAAATTTCCCATGAACTTAAAATTTGAATTTCGACGGTTGAAAATAATTTAATCATTTATTCATCATATATATAAATTCAGTTTTCATTATATTTTATGTAACACATTCAGCCTTATTTACAGAAGCATTTTATAGGTTACCAAACTAAATTGCACCTTCTCGTTTGAGTGTAATATGTACGTATAATATATTTTTACATTATTGAACAACGTTGCTTAGTGCTCGCTTAAATTAAACACAAAAGATCTAGCTTGCAGGTTATAAAAGAGAAAAATGGCTTTAAGAAAGCTGTGAAAAGAACAAGTGCACTAGGCTTATTCTGTGCACATCTACAAAAACGTTCTTCAGTGATAAGAATAGACGCTTATTTCTTATCTCTCTAAACTGACCTTCGTTTTTTTTTTACTGACGAAAATGAATACCACAATTATTTCATTTTACATTTAATACAATTCGAGGTTCAATATTATAAGAAACAAACACATACATATAAGACCATTTTTCAAGTATGGGGCATTTCAATCAGTAGCTAGCTCTCCTTCTTTATATATTGTTTTTATTTCATACTTATTTTTACAATGAAAGGCGATGGTCAAAAACATTCAAGGCATATTTTGCGGTGTTCGTTTGTCTGGCTACCAAGGCTCTACATTTAGAACTAGTCAGCGACATGACGACTCAGGCTTTCATCGCGGCCTTTAGAAGATTCTCGGCGAGGCGAGGAGCCTGCAAAGAAATGTTTAGCGACTTCGGAAAGAATTTCGTGGGTGCTGCTAAAGAGTTAGAGAAACTTCCAAAGGCAGCCAACTTCAGTCAAAACCAGTATCGGAAACTCTACTCCTAAGCGGTACAAAATGGAGCTTCATCCCAACAGCATCGCCACACTTCGGTGGATTATGGGAACCAGGTGTTAAATCGGTAAAGTACCATTTAAAAAGAGTTGCTGGTAACTCTACTCTCACCTTCGAAGAGTTGTCAACCCTCTTGACACAAATTGAAGGTTGCCTCAACTCAAGGCCCCTGTGTCCACTCACCAGCAACCCGGACGAGTTCACCGCTTTCCCAGCACACTTCCTAATAGGCGAACCAACACAAAGCGTACATAACACACACATTTCTCACAAGTAAAATAAAACAAAAAAAAAATATTATTTATATATACCCAACTCACCCCAATTAAAATTAAAAACGTATGAACATTTATTAAAAACAAAACCATAAAATACCCTTAATAAATAAACACCAAAAATTTAAAATGAACTTAACAATACACAAAAATTATATTTGGGAAATTTCCCACATGAATTTCCCTTCCCGCACGCAACACTACACATTACACGACACTATTCCCATCCATACAGTCCCACTCAATGAAGAACATACACACACACACACGTACTCATCAACTCATTCAGTCATTCAATTCAATAAATAATTAAAACACCAAATAAAAAATAAATAAAAAAAAAAACTTACCTACACGATATCAGGAATAATTCACCACTAATTTAATGAGCAATTTGCATTAGATTGCACATCACACACACGCGAGAGATCCAAACTATTTTCGCGAATTGTAAAAACAATAAAATCTCGATTACAACACGACACGAGACAATGCACGTCTAGCAAGCTAACTGATAAGCATAACGATACCACAAGATGATTGCTGTTGCGGTACACCGGAAAAGAGAGCGGCTTACGCATGGCAAAGGCAAAAGGGCAAAGGTGCAAACCAAACCAGTGCCCAACTGGTTTGGTTTGCACTAGTTTGCCAACGGTCGAATGCGCTGAGAGAGGATTTAAGAGCAATTTAAGATATTGTAAAATAAATTTTAACAGACCTGCGCAGTAGATTGGCCAACTGGTTTGGTATAGTGCGTACCAAATCAGTTGGCCAACGGTCGATTGCGCAGAGAGAGGATTTAAGGGAAATTTAAGATATTTACAATAAATTTTAAGAGACCTGCGCAGTAGAATGCCCAACTGGTTTGGTTTGCACCAGTTTGCCAACGGTCAAATGCGCAGAGAGAGGATTTAAGAGCAATTTAAGATATTGTAAAATAAATTTTAAGAGACCTGCGCAGTAGATTGGCCAACTGATTTGGTATAGTGCGTACCAAATCAGTTGGCCAACGGTCGATTGCGCAGAGAGAGGATTTAAGAGAAATTTAAGATTTTTTACAATAAATTTTAAGAGACCTGCGCAGTAGAATGCCCAACTGGTTTGGTTTGCACTAGTTTGCCAACGGTCGAATACGCTGAGAGAGGATTTAAGAGCAATTTAAGATATTGTAAAATAAATTTTATGAGACCTGCGCAGTAGATTGGCCAACTGATTTGGTATAGTGCGTACCAAATCAGTTGGCCAACGGTCGATTGCGCAGAGAGAGGATTTAAGGGAAATTTAAGATATTTACAATAAATTTTAAGAGACCTGCGCAGTAGAATGCCCAACTGGTTTGGTTTGCACCAGTTTGCCAACGGTCAAATGCGCAGAGAGAGGATTTAAGAGCAATTTAAGATATTGTAAAATAAATTTTAAGAGACCTGCGCAGTAGATTGGCCAACTGATTTGGTACGGACTATACGGACTATAACAGATTACAAGCCAAGAAGAAAAACTATTGCGGTGATAATGAAGGCGAATTCAGAAGACAAACCAAACTGAGTTGCCATCTTGCAGTTTCGGGACCAGAAGATTGTTGCGAACAGAGTTCACGGCGGGGGTGAATGTTGCGGTTATTACTAATTAAATAAAAATTCTAATACTATTTTAATAATTTATTGATTATAATTTGCATTAAGAACAATTTGTTTGCACCCTTAAAAACTAGTACATTTTTCATAAACACTAAATTCAACAACAAATTATGACAATACAAAATGTCAATTATTAATGTCAAAAACAAATGTGTCAATATTCAATTCTTTATTAAACTCATTATAACGTGGATCCAAAAATACTGTTTTATTAAAAATATGGAATATTAAAATTACGGAGTTGATAAACTACTGTAAAAACGCAAACAAAGGGTTTGTGCAAAAAAAGAGGTAACCTTAAAAACCCATACGTTACATATGCACGTAACACGTCGGATGAACTCCTTTCTGGTTGGCTTTGAATCCTAAAACGTCACTTCTGAAACTCCAAAATTACATTTTTCCTATTTCAGTTTCAAGCCTGCCTGTTGGATACGCTAAAGTGTGGTACTTAATCTCTGCCACATCTCCTGACAAGTAGTACCACCGATAACTATATCGTCCAAGTATACGACTACTCCTGGACTATTGCTTAGTAGTCCTCTAAAAAATACTTGGCGCTGTAGATATACCAAATGGTAATCTGGTAACTTCAAAAAGTCCACGATATGTTTTTAGCATGCATTTTTCGATGTGACCTCGTTTCTTGCAGAATCGACATTCAACATCTTTGAATCTGCACTGGTCTGGCTGATGATTTTCTTGCATCGAAAACATTAAATATGCTCGTTTCCTGATGGCTTATAGATGTTTTCAGCATATTTAAGTTTCTTTGAGCAGCCTCACTGCGCAATCTTTAAAGTTAGTTTGTCATTTGACATAAAACGTCTCTGCATCCCTCATGCCACAGATTAATCTTTCTGAGTCGCTCTTCAACTCCCGAAGTAGTCAGACGGCTTAGTAAACGGGAGTGATTTTAAAAATCGGAAAGTAAAGCAGACTGTGTTCATGGGACAAGTTTGCCAGTTAAATATTTGTAAGCCATTTAGTGCAGTGCATATAGCACTAGACAGGAAGTTGAACTACCCTGGTTCAATTCACAACCAGACTGGCATGTGAGCGAACGAATAGTGGCGTCAGACGGAAAAGCGAGCGGTGAGGGGTTCAAAGCCCGACCCAGTAAACAATTGTTGTAGGCATTTTCCACAATCGTGAAATTACGAAATTCATTGAGTGAGGAAATCGCCAGATGGAACAAGAAAAAGTAGCGGAAGATTACGCAATTACGGGACCCATTAAGAAGAAAAATGATTTGTACGCCGAATCTGGTAAAACGGCGTACAAGCCGCGATGCCTGCTGAATTGAAGGGGACGTCGAAGTTGCCTACGACGTCAGCGGCAGTAAAAGCAGTACAACAACATGCGTTACCATCGGATGATTCTGATGTATCATATTATGTATCCGATGAAGGGGAATGTGGGTACACAACGGACGACAGCAACAGGTTTGCGGTGCTGTCAACTGATGATGATGATGAGAAGGAGGAGAAGAAGGAGGAAGCTCTATCAAGGCAAATTAGCACAGTTGTGGAGAAGATAGAAAGTCTTAAATCCTAACTGGAGCCGCTAGTTATGGTGTTAAAACAAAAACATATGGAAAGCTACAATCCGCTGTGCGGATCGTTGAATACCCTATCCCATCCTATCTGTAAAACTAAAATCCCCAAAAAGTGGACATGGCTAAAAACACGATGTGGATAAAATAAAGAAAATGACATGGTGACAACAAATTCTTCAGACTGATTACAAAAAACTTTTACGGTTCTACAAAAGACAAGGTTTTCTCCTGCATATGTTATGGGGTAGTGTATAAAAATGGTTTTTATATAAAAACGCCCCCAAAATTTCATATTTATTCATATTTATATTACTAATGCTTTTACATCAGAGTTTTTTCGAAAATTTTAAAATTTGACCGAAAAACGTTTTTTATTAAAAACGCCCCCAAAAAGTGGGCGTGGTAAAAAGAACTTCATATGAACGAAATACAGATATTCAGATTTTCTAAATATGCTGTTCAGAAAGTTTTTCAAAATTCCGTGGCAGTGGGCGGATTTCAAAAATTTTACACTTGTTCTGCTGGGAGCAACAAAGAGCACGTGTACCAAATTTCATCCTTCTAGCTCAAAATTTAAAGCCCAAAAACTGGTGACGTACGGACGGACGGACGGACAGACATGGCTATATCGACTCAGCTATCGATTCTGAGTCGATCCATATACTTTGAGGTATATGTAGCTAAATTATTTCTCTATGTTACAAACTGTGTGTCAAAACTAATATACCCCTATGGGATAGGGTATAAACAGCAGGAACGTCGCGATAGTTAACAAAAAGCCCGCGACGAAAAAACACAAGCAACACAACAGCAATAACAACAACCACAAATAGCAAGAAAAGCATGCAGAGCAACTACCTCATCCGTAGCATCCGCAAACCCAGCAACAACAGCCACAGCATGCCACAACAACAACAACAACAACAACAACAGGAGAAGCAGCAACAGCAGCAACATCAAAAACAGCCTAAAAATAAAAAAAAGAAAGAGTACCATCAATAAATACCTACAAAGTGGACCGTAAACCATTGAAATATGTTAGTCGGCCATACCTGCATGGCTGAGGGAATGCTCAGTCGCTAGCGCAAACTCTAGATACCTGGGGACCTCTAGTTTTAATTCAATTTCCCCTTTCCTGTATACAGGGGGTGAGTACAGGATGACATTCCTTCCCCCTTACTCGTGGGTCCAAAATAGACAATAACAAACAAAACAAAAAAGGGACGAGTGCAAATGAATCGGGCACTCCAAACCCTATAAAAACCGATTCTCAACAACAAATGACGGAGGAGGAGGAAAGCCTCTTGCTCCGAGATCCGTCAAACTCCAAGATACTGTCAGATGGGGGAAGCGAAGGAGCAATAGACATCCAAATGGAGAAACTTCTTCTCGATGAGGATGACACCTGCTCTAACGCCAGCTCATCTAAATTCTCAATATCGTCAACTGCGTCCATCCGCAGCAAAGTAAAATCATGCAAGTTGACGATCAGAAGATTAGGCAAGATAGTAACTCTAGGAGAAAAGGATCGCCTGAGACTTCAGAAAGCTCAAGAGTTTTTACAAAGTCTGACATTAGCAGAGAATGAGCCGATAGCTCGTACCTGCTCAATGAACGCACCGAGTACCTCGAGCATGAAGGAACTGATGGGACCACCTTTGATGCAGGGCGCTGGCCCGCTAAGACAAAGAATGGTCTCCTCAGACCCTGCGAAAGTCAAAGGCGAAATCATGGCTGATGATCCCTTGTATACCCCCCCAGCAGCCGACGAGCCGCTCGCTCGTCGCTCGCCGAGAGGAGATACAGGAATCGAAGCTGAAGGAGAGCTGGATGGATCGGTCAACGATGTTACGGGCGCATGCCCACTAGGAGTTGACATGATCCCTTCAAACTCCGAAACAAGGGACTGCATTAAAAGCACCCTTATTCTGCAGAATCTCACCACAGAAGAGAATGAGCCGCTCGCTCGTACCTTAGGTGGTGAGGTAACGCAGAATAAGAGTGTTTGTGAGCTGAAGAGATTGCCTCCAGTCGTGAGTGACCTTGGCCAATCCAACTGGAGAACAGTCTCTCCAGACCATACCAAGGATGGATCAGAGGACAAAACGGACACAAACGTCAATCAGAACCCGAAGGAGGAGCTAGGGATGATTGAATTCACCGGCGCTGTGATGAGTAACAACTCATCAGGCAAAGGAAATCGGTCAACCTCAACGCCGCCAGGGGTCTGTGAGACACTGACGATAGGACAAGGAGAGGCTGACTCAACATTAGGTAGCTATTGTACGGTTATTACTCGCCGCAGCGATCCGAAGCATCACGACAGCTTGGAAAACTCCAACGCTGCTGTGTCTGCGGAAGAGAGTAGGCTGAGGAACGCCGTACGACCCCAACCGAAGTCAGAGGTTCAAGCTCCTCTAAAAATGAGGGCCAACGCGCAGAGGCTTCTACGTAGGTTCAAGCACAGTGACCCAGATTCCTTCACGGAAAAGGACACGGCAGCACTAAGCAGAGCTAAGGAGACATTAAAAGCTACAGCCGAAGCGTGGCGGCAAAAAAGGCGCACAGGCAGGGAGCTCTCCTCTCAAAAAAGGGAAGTAGTCGTGGAAAGGATGGAGAGCTGTAAACCCTCCACCTCAGCTGCGGCCACACCTAAGGGACCATCAGCTGCTGCAGGTAAGGTTGCGAGTTGCGACCAAGCCTGGACCAACTGCAGGTACCTCTAAGAGAGGAAGGCACGATGACACAGTCTCTCCAATCATAGGTAGGAACACGAAACCTAGGTTAGACGCCAGTCATAACCCAGTAAAGGACAAAGATAGTTTTCGGGTAGCTATTGTCGACTTTGGTAATCCAGAACGAAAACTATCTCATGACCAATGGCAACTAATAGAAATAAGAATCCTGGACGGAGTGAACGACGCTATCCTAAAAAATGCAGGGAACATTCCGCTCTTTGGACAGCTGACCACGTTCAAAGGATTCAAAATAATCCAGTGTGACAATAAGTGCACACTGAATTGGTTGACGAAGTTCATCGACGAGACGAAAGCCCCATGGTCAAATGCAGACCTTCGCATCGTCGAAAAGAAAGAGCTTCTTAACCTGACCAGACCCAAAGGTCGCATCCTTATCCCAGGGCCATGCATCCCGAAGGATAGGATTGAGCGCAACCTACAGAACCTCAACCCAGAATTCCTCAGTAAGGACTGGGAGGTCATAGAGGCAGGAGAGCACTCAAAAACCGGCACGGAAGTTGTGGTGCTACTCAGCCACAAATCTATGCCGCTGTTACGCAAGAAAGGGTACAAAGTACGAGTCGGGATTACCCGATGCAAAGTACGTCCCTTCGTAACAGTCAGACGCAATGATGGGAGGAAAGCTGACCGCCATGAAGATAATACAAATAAATCTTCACCACAGTAAGGCGGCCAGCTCCAACCTTGTCTTCCTTTTAAATAGGAACGACATTGGCATGGCCCTAATACAAGAACCTTGGGTTCTTGGGCTAAACAGCAAAGATCTAGTAATGTACCATACTGGCTCATCCGACACAAACAGTAAGACTAGATCATGTATTGTAGCTAAGAAACAAATAAACCTTTTTCTCTTATCTACTCTCAGTAACAATGACCAGACCGTGGTAAAATATGAGCGGCGGGGGAAGTCCCCGATTGCAATAGCAGCCATCTATATGCCATACGACTCGATGGATGGACCTCCATCTGCCCTAACAGACTCCCTGATGCAAATGGCCAAATGTAAGAAGTGGGACCTCATAATGGGATGCGATGCCAACTCTCATCACACACAATGGGGCAGTTCAGACACCAACACACGAGGTGAGTCCTTGTTTCAATACATTGTAGACAACAATTTGTTAGTGGCGAACAGGGGTAATGACCCCACCTTTGTCACTAAAAATAGAGAAGAGGTTCTTGACATTACCCTCTTCAACAATTCTGATAGATTCGCTGTGTGCCACTGGAAAGTTTCATCAGAAACATCATACTCTGACCACAGAATAATAGAATTTGAAATAGAGGACGATACTAAACTCCCCCTTCAACATCGAAACCCCAAGAAAGCCAACTGGGACAAGTTCGTTGTGGAAGTAGGGAGACACAGTAGCGCCCTTCCACTGCATCTGATGGAAACTCCGTTTGAAATCGATGCTGCAGCGGAACTAATAGGCAATATTTTAGTCAAAGCCTATGAAAGGATCTGCCCTCTAAAGACTATAAAACCACAAAGATCACCGACATGGTGGACGAAAGAGCTTCAAAGCATTAGAAGGGAAACCAGGAAAACCTTTAACGCAGCAAGAAGCTCAAATTCGGAAACCGACTGGGATCTTTATAAGAATAATCAGCGAAAATTCAAAAGTGCGGTCAACAGTGCTAAACGCACCTCCTGGCGTAACTTCTGTTGCAGTGTAGAAAGCACTACTGAATCAGCTAGACTTAGAAAAATAATCGCCAAAGAACCGGCTGTGCCAGGCTACCTCAAGCTCCCCAATGGGGACTGGACACAATCCACCCATGAATCTTTAACACATCTACTGGAAACCCACTTTCCAGGATGTGATTCATACTCCGGTAGGACCCCAGACACAACCGTCTATGATTGCAACCCCATAACATCAGCAATGGAGGATATGGTTAGTGTAGAAAGAATCAATTGGGCAATTGACTCCTTCTCCCCCTATAAATCTCCAGGAGTCGATGGTATTATCCCGATCATGCTACAAAAATCGAAACACCTCGTAACAGCATTCCTACACAAACTGTTTGTTAGTAGTCTAAAATGCGGTTACATCCCTAGGTGCTGGCGGGAAGTAAAGGTAGTCTTTATCCCAAAAGCCGGCAAGCCCAGTCACATGACCGCGAAGGACTTTAGACCAATAAGTCTGGCATCCTTCATACTAAAAACATATGAAAAACTAATGGATATCTACATTCGTGACAAACTCGACCCCCAATACATATCCTCGGCACAGCATGCCTACACGAAAGGTAAGGGAGTCGAAACTGCCCTACATGATATCGTTAGTACAATAGAAAAACCTCTTCACGAGAAGGAATATACACTCACTGCATTTCTCGACATTGAAGGAGCCTTCAATAATGTGAACACAAACGCAGTCGAAAGAAACCTCGCGAAGAACAACATGGACCAACCTCTAATACATATTATTGGAAGTATGCTCAACCACAGAAATATAAATGCGAATCTGGGAGACACCCATCTCAAAGTAATAGCATCAAGAGGCACACCACTAGGAGGCGTTATCTCACCTCTGTTGTGGAACATAGTCATCAATGAGATACTCATAAAGCTACAGCGAAATGGGGTAAAAGTCATAGCCTACGCAGACGATGTAGCGATACAAGTTAAAGGGAAATTCCTACCCACTATTAGTGAACTACTCGAGCGGGCATTGAAAACTCTCAACGAGTGGACAAAACAATGTGGGCTTGGCATCAACCCCCAGAAAACGGAACTCGTTCTCTTTACGAACAAGAGGAAGATACCAATATTCGACCTACCGGCTATCGATGGGACTACCCTCAAACTAGCCGATAGTGCAAAGTATCTGGGTGTCATTCTTGATAGAAAACTCAACTGGAACCTAAATGTGCGCGAGCGCATTAAAAAGGCCACAGTCGCTTTCTATACGTGTAATCGAATATTCGGAAAAAACTGGGGTCCGAACCCCAAGATCATCCTATGGATGTACACGGCCATTGTGAGACCTATATTAACATATGGGGGGCTTGTCTGGTGGCAATCCACAAATAAAGTCACCCATCTGAAAAATATGACAAAGGTACAAAGAATAGCATGTGTGGGCGCTACTGGCGCAATGAGAACCACGCCAACAGCGGGACTGGAAACCATCCTTAACCTGCTACCGCTAGACCTTTACATGCAAGAATCTGCAGCCAAAAGTGCTCTAAGAATCAGCCAGCTCAACTGCTGGAAATCGAACTCAGGAGGACATGCCCAAATTCTACACAGATATCTGGGCTCAGCTGTATCCTCTGACTACATGCTGCCTCACCATGACTTTCAAAGACCATTCTCCTGCATCCTCCCAAGCAGAGAGGAGTGGGAGAGGAACGAACTGCGCCCCGAAACCATATCCATCTACACTGATGGTTCAAAAATGGATGTAGGCGTTGGAGCTGGAGTGTTTTCAGAAACACTGCAGTGTCTTCCAAGCCGAAATATTGGCAGTAGCAGAGGCAGCCAAAGCGACCTCAATGCTGGCGATACCACCAGATGATATCACCATCTTTATTGACAGTCAGGCTGCAATAAAAGCTATCTCTGCTGTCGAAATAAAATCTCGGCTTGTGAAACGTTGTCGTGAAGAGCTAAAGGTTCTTGGCGTCCAACATAATGTTAAGCTCTGCTGGGTCCCCGGACACAGAGGCATACAGGGCAATGAAATTGCTGACGAACTGGCAAGAAAAGGATCTGCCTCCAGCACTGACCAAGCAGACCAGTCTTTCAAACCACCACTATGCGACCTCAAATCTCAGGTGGGACAGAAAACACTGATCGCTGCCAAAAACAGGTGGAACTCCCTTCCCACATGTGAAACTTCCAAAAGGATGTGGCCTGAGTATGACAAAGCCAGAACCCATAAACTGCTTCGAAGAAACAGGAAATCTGTCTCTACTTTAGTTGGGATTCTTACTGGACACAACTTACTAAAAAGCCACAAACTGAAAATGCATCTCAAAGATGATGACCTCTGTAGAGGCTGCGGTGATGAAGAAATACACGAGGACACCCTCCACTTTCTATGCCACTGCCCAGGCCTCAGCCAATTAAGAATGAGAACCTTAGGAAAATACTTTTTCCATGACCTCACGGATCTATCCGAAATCCCTCTCCCTAATCTTTTCAGGTTTGCATCAACATCTGGATGGCTAGAAAGAGACTAACAACAATGGACAGTAACGGGACAATGAATGAACCAACCACATAAGTGGACCCCCAACGGGCATCACAATGGGTCTATATTGACCTGAGTGCGATGAGGGAGGACACACACCGTCTGCCTCATCAACCCACCAACCTACCTACCTAGTCGGCCATAGGCAACAATTTCACAAGTCAAGATAGGCATGCTATCCACTGCTTAATAGTGGAGCAATATAAAATTATTAAGCAATTATGCTTGTAGACAGCACAACGGAGTTCTTTACATTTACTCCGAAAGTAGAATAATGCCAGACGGTTGTCATAAAGGGCATAGATTCCTCAACGGATCCGCAGGCGCTGTTAATAAGCTCGAAGTCGTAGGAGTAAAGCCATTCACCACAGTGAAGGCCAGACAGGAGAATCGGAAACTACCGATCTTCCTAGTTCAGCTATCGCCCCAAAGCAAGCTGGAAAAGTTGAGGAATATCTCAGTCCTCAACTTCCAGGTTGTGCACTGTGAAACATTAAAAATAGGTGACAGCGTGCTTCAATGCATGCGTTTTCAAAGGCTCGGCCACGTCTCAGCCAACTGCGAAATGTGGTCTCGCTGTGTCAAGTGTGGAGAGAACCACAAAATAGGAGAGTGCAGGGGCTGTCTAAAGTTTCAGCAACTTAAAATTAATAAAAAAGCGAAGCAAACGGTAGTGGTTAATCAGTTCAGCAGTTCACCCTCTCACAATGTCTGCCAAACCACAAATTTCCAACTTCCGTGAAAAACGGTACAGCAACCACCAAAGCAAGCCCGACAGGCCCCCTTGCTTCAGGCTCTAGCAGTGGATGAGGATTTGTTGACTGCGTTGCAGGTCATTCGAGGTCAGCTCACCGGTCTTCGAAACCAGTTACGGGAGCAGGCGTCAAGGGTAGACTATATCTACTCCTTGTTGCAGAGCTTAACGCAAAATAGATCTTAATGGGCGTGCTGTCAGGAAGACCCTTAAAGATCCTGGCTGTGAATGTAAATTCACTGATTAGTATCAAGCAGAGCTAATCTTTTCCAGTTGCTTAAAGAACAAAGTCCCGATGTGCTTATGGCTAGCGAAACTAAGCTAAACCAGAAGCATAAACTGACTTAGGGCTCAGTTATAGCTATCATTGAACAACTTCATTGGAGCACAAAACATGATGGAATTAAAATTTTCCCCCCATAGATACCTATAGGATTAATTGGAAAATTCCTTTTCATTTCGATGGAACGACAAACATTACTTCACAGAAATAAATCTTGATCAGTGAAAAATAAAAAGTGATTTTCTGCGATAACTAGAATTAAAAACTAAAATATTTTTGGATAATCATGTTCTAAAATTCATAATTCTTGTTTTGACACCAACTAATCAATGATTGAATTTATAAAAAAACCGCAAGAAGTAAAAGAAAATTTCCAATGATGTTTTTATATGATAGCTATAACTGAGCCCTTATAGTAACTACAATATCGTAAGAGACACAAGACTGACAGTTATGGTCATAATGCCATTCCGTTTATTAAGCTCCAACTAACAACTGACAATACAAACACACTATTGACAGCAGGGATCAATCCGGAGGAAGCTGTCTTCGACTACGATTTCTATGTTATTGAAGATCCTCAGGAGAAAGTGGAGGCAGTGAGGGCTTTCCTTCAGGAAGTGTATAAGGTTAATGATAGCATGAACCGCGTCCTGGAAAGCAATGCCCTGCTCCATCATTTCTATCTCCGGAATAACATAACGCAATGGCGATCTGAGAACTGCGGTTTCACGCAGTTCGATGACGAAAGCTTGGCAACGCCATATTCGCTAAGCGAAGTGTGTCTACTTTGAGGTATATCTACCTAAATTATTTCTCTATGTTACAAACTATGTATCAAAACTAATAAAAACTATAAAAAGAAGTCAAAACGCGCTGAATATTGCACATTATCCAGTTCGTTGGAAGACGGCGGTGGTTCATCCTCTCCCGAAAAAGTTAAAGTGTAGTAAAGTACTGTAAGCTGATTTTTAATTTTTAATTTTCCTTTATTTACTTTCTTGCGTCAGCTTCTTGCAAATGCTCAGTAGGAAGTGAACGCCATACTTAAAACTATATCTCAACTGTGTGAAGTTGGTTACATTTTATAAATGGTTGAATTCAGACCTAAAGTTAAACATTTAAAATTGGTCAATAGATGGCGCTAATAAATTCATTACAGTTCGGCCATCCTGACAGAATGATCGACCTCGGTCATTACAATAATTATATTAACATTACTAAGTATCTTAAATATATCTTAATAACTAGATATTCCTTTTCTAAAATATTGTTCTGATACGAATCTAAATAACCTCATCACCCTGTTCTTTCCATAGGCGGATATAACAAGCTTCTATTATCCCATCGTAGGGAAGTTGCGTGACCTGACAGTTTTCGATGTCCCTGATGACATATCGGTCGTTGGGGAGTTTTTTGTAAATTACGTAAGGTCCCTTAAATTTTGGTATAAGTTTCTTGTTACCGGGAGACACATCGACATTTTTTATAACAACATAATCACCCGGCGCAAATAATTTAGCTGGCTTATGATTGTTCTCGAAGTGATGTTGGTTGTATTGTTGAGAGTGTGCTATAGCTTCTGATGCTTTTGATCTTATGTCACCCAAATTGCGCTCATTAGCGACCTGTTCTTCTAAATATTCAGTTAACCAATCTATAATTGTGCCTCTTTGATTAACGCCGAACAATAACATTGATGGACTTGCCCGCGTTGTGCTATGAATAGTATTGTTTATAGCAAATTCAATTTCATTAAGTTTGTTGTACCAATCGGAATGTTGTATTGGCTCACTCAACTTACTCAACATTGGGGTCAGAACTCGGTTAACGCGTTCTACTTGGCCGTTGGCTTGTGGAGACCCTACTGCCACCTTTACATGAACAATATTGTTACTAAGAAGAAATTCACTGAATTCGAGGGACGTGAAACAGGTTCCTCTATCGGAGACGATCCTTCTGGGTCTACTGTAGCACGAGAAGTATTTTTTGAGTGAACAAATCACTTCTTTCGAATTAGTGGAATTGACTGGGAAAAGCTTAACGAACTTAGTGAAGGCATCGATTACTACTAACAAATGCCTTCGCTTAGACTTAATTGAAGGTAGTGGCCCTAAATGATCGATATGGAGGGTGTCAAATGGAACCGGTTGTTTCGGGATGTTATAGATGGACTGTTCGTTTGATTTGACTGGGCCAGAATACATAATACATTTAAGACAGTTCTTAATAAACTTCTCTATCTTTCCTCGCATTCCAGGGAACCAATAGTGACTCTTGATCTCGTCGTAACATTTGACCGTGCCTAAGTGACCAACTTTTTCATGAGTGAGTCTAATTATATTTGATTCCATTTCACTGGGTACATATAGACATAAACTTTTGTCTCTACTCTTCCTGTATACTAAGCCATTCTTCAATTCGAATGGTTTTCTGCTTCCATTCTCTAATTTTTCACGTAGGCCTAAGATATTAGGATCTCTATTCTGAGTAGCTTCTAGTTGGAATTCGATGTCGTCCTCATTAATAGCGCAGATAGCTTCGCTGCGACTAAGTGCGTCGACATGACTCATACTAGATCCCCCGAGATGTTGAATCGAGTAATCAAAGTTTTGAAGTTCCAGAGCCCATCGCGCTATTCGTGGGTTAAGATTTCTTTTATTTAAGGTCAACGTAAGAGAATTACAATCAGTAATTATTTTGAAGGTTATACCTTCTAAGTATACCCGAAACCGCCTGAGGGCATAAATGATGTCAAGAGTTTCTAACTCGAAACTGTGATATCTTGTTTCAGGGTCGGTAGTTCGCTTTGAAAAATAAAACACTGGGTGCAATTTCCCGTCCATCTGTCGTTGTAATAAAGTGGCACCGAATCCTGTAATACTAGCGTCGCAGTGGAGCACAGTTTCTTTCTGAGGGTCATAAATCGCCAATACAGGTAGGTTAGTTAGTAGATATTTTAGTTTATCGTAGGCATGTAGGCATTTTTCGTCAAAATTAAACTGAACGTTCTTCTTAAGCAAGCTGTATAAAGGTTCGGCAATACGGGAAAACTGGGGAATAAACTTTCTAAAATATGCGCAAAGCCCTACAAAAGAGTGAAGCTGTTTCATTGTCTTAGGTACGGGGTAGTTCAATATTGAATATTTATGGGATTCATTAGGTTGAATTCCTTTGTCACTGACACTATACCCCAAATAATCTAGCTGAGTATGGCAGATTTTACATTTACTAAGCCTTAGCTCAAGACCGTTCTTGGCAAGGCAGTGGAAAACTTCCTTTAATATTCCAAGGTGGTCTTCTATAGTTTGGGATGCTATAAGAATGTCATCCATATAAATTATAATGAGTCCACTCTGAATTAAATCTCTAAATATAAACGAGATAAAGCGTTGAAATACAGATGGACTATTCTTTAATCCAAAAGGCATTCTGACGTATTCGAATTGTCCATTTGGGGTCACAAACGAAGTAAATTCCACTGAACTCTCAGCTACTTTCACTTGGTGGAATCCACTTTTCAAATCCAATAGGCTGAAATATTTTTTCTCCCTCAAATAATCAAGGCAATCTTCGATTAATGGCAAAGGATAGTTGTCTCTCAGAGTGATTTTGTTTAAGCTTCTATAGTCGATGCACATTCGAGTCTCGCCAGATTTTTTTTTCACTAAAACGATCGGTGAAGCGTAAGGAGAATCACTATGTCTGATAATCCCTTTTTCAAGCAAGGTGTTAGTAATTCTTTGAACTTCAATCTTATCACTATAAGACAGCCTTCTCGGGTGACGAAACACTGGAACGTTTGAGGTCAACCGGATGTTCATTGCGAACTGATTGTTGACATTTATCTGATTTGGATAATTAGACAAGTAATCTGATACAATAGTAATAATAGAGTCTCTAATATCCTGACTTAATATAGAATTTATATCAGGCTCTTCTGACCTATCACACACAACTCCATCGGTATCTATGCAAAAAATATCTAAAACCACGTCTATTTCTTTTCCAACACTAATACTATTTGAAACACTATCTTCAGGGCAATTACTTGAAAGCGCTGCTGTTCGGAAGTTTTGTGACCTAGAGGAGCGCTGGGCGTTCAAAAGGCAATCGGAAGGGAATTCGCTGTCGGAAGTTTCAACACTGAAGGAAATGTCATTACTCATAGAACCATCATCACCTAAAGAACAATCAATGCCTATTTCGTTTCTTGTCGCGTTGTTGTTATTTAAGAAATTGCTATTTAAATTATTTTTTGATTTATTTAATGTATTGAAATTCGTATCAGAGCATTTGTTATAATTCAAAATATTTCGAGTCTTAATACTGTTTAACGTTTGACAACTATTGGTACTTAATAAATCTGCAGATTTTCCGTCGGAATCTGATGTTTCTGTGGTGTCCATGAAAAAGTCAATGTTGAATATCTTGAGAAAATCACGTCCGAGTAGAAGCGGTTTTGGAAGGATATCACGTTCAACTATAAACAATGACATTCTTTTAGTTTTATTAAGTAATGATATAATGCACTCTAATTTACCGAATGTATTAAACTTTGTACCAGAAATGCCGGAAAATTTTGACTCTTCGTTTATATTAAGTTGATTGATGAAAAACGGAACGATTTCTTTGGAAGCGAAACTAGCTGGACTACCACTGTCGATTAAGGAATTACAATTAGAAAATCGCGTTTGACTCGAAATATTATTTAGAAAAGCAATACTTACATTCTGGTAAGGCGTAATCTTAGTTTTAGATTCTACATCTACATCTGGTTCGGCGTCCTCGTTGCTAATGTTGTTTACTATGTGTACCTTCGCTGGAGCCTTACATTCCTTCAGAAGATGTGAGGTGCTTCCGCATCGAAAACATGAGCCAGGTGAACGCCGTTTTTGTGTGCATTCTGCTGATAAATGTCCATACTGGGAGCAGTTGAAACATCGGGTCCTGCCAGAGGGTTGTGCTGCCATTGGGTTGGTGGACTTTTGAGTACATTCTTGTCGGTCCATTAGGCGCTTCCTCTCATATTTGAGAAGAAGATCTTTCAGCTGTTGCAGTGAAGTTGCGGTATACAACATCGACGTGTAGGCCGTCCGGTCGCGCAATCCTTCAATGATGAAACCAATAATTTCATCCTCTTCTATGTCACCTTGCGACGCAATTTCTTGCATCGATAGCATGTACAAAATGATGTTTTCCCCTTTTTGTCTGCTACGTGCCTGGAGTTGACGATAAATGTCCGTAATGGATATGTTCCGTTCGAATTGCTTCAGCAGGCCTCTCTTTAGTTCCTCGTATGTCGATGCATTAGTTGTGCGAAGATAGACCGCAGCCGTCCCTTTTAGCAGCCGTCGCATAGACATGAATTTGAAGTGTTGGGTAGTTACACTTGTCTGGAAGACGTTTTCCAAGTCTTTTACCCACTTTTCGATTGTGTATGCGTCGTCGCCGGTGAATGGTTGAACTAATCCTTCGATGTCAGCCATGCTTAGTTTATGCAGTTGGTTGGTAAGACTTCTATCTTCAAGAGCCTGAAGTTCCTGGCGGAGGAGGAGGATTTTCTTTTTCTTCTCAAGTTGAGCGATTACATCGTCATCTGAATTGGTGTACTTTTCATTCTCGAGCGAAGAGTCGTCTTGAAGCTGAAGATTTTTCTGAGGCGGAAGGTTATCCTGAAGCTGAAGATTTTTCTGAGGCGGAAGGTTATCCTGAAGCTGAAGATTTTTCTGAAGCGGAAGGTTATCCTGAAGCTGAAGATTGATTTGTAGCGGAAGGTTGTCTTGAAACGGAATATTTTCCTGAAGCGGAGTGCTGTTGTCTGGAGGCGGAAGATCGTTACTTGGTATATTTTCGGCCGAAACAATGAGGCTGCGCAGCTGTTGGGGTGTGGCTGTTGGCGGAAATTCCACTCCTAGAGTATCCAACCTCCTCATCAATTCCGCGCGTGTTTGTACCATGTTCGATTAAAACTCCGGTGGCCAATTTACAAAATAAAATTATTTTCGTACTTATTACGAATTTTTTTTACACGCGATTTATAAAAACTGTATGCGTGGTGATCCCACTTCTGAGATGTAAGCTGATTTTTAATTTTTAATTTTCCTTTATTTACTTTCTTGCGTCAGCTTCTTGCAAATGCTCAGTAGGAAGTGAACGCCATACTTAAAACTATATCTCAACTGTGTGAAGTTGGTTACATTTTATAAATGGTTGAATTCAGACCTAAAGTTAAACATTTAAAATTGGTCAATAGATGGCGCTAATAAATTCATTACAGTACCTTGGCATGATCTGGCTGTATCAGTATCTATATTTCGGAAGACATGTAGACGCTACTCTGGTGAGAGCTAGGGGAACGTTTGCCCTAGGGTAAAAGGTGATTTGCATGGCCCTCATCAGGCCGATGATTGCATATGGGTGCCCGGTGTGGTTAAACGTTGTCCCATCTCAAATGAAAAATATACGGGTGTTTGCGAGGCAGTGTTTGAGAAGCTGCCTTGGACTTCACAGAACAGCAGTATCTGACTACACAAAATATTATTCCAACCAGGTCCTATACAACGGGCCAACATATATAGAATAGACAATTTTCTGGTAAAAAGAGCGCCTGCCTATTGTGGTGACTACAAGATTAGTTAAGAGTTAGTTGACTTAATTGTATGACCAGTTAGGGTGGCACAAAAAAATAATACAAAAAATTAAAAAAAAAAAAAAACACACAAAAAAATGCTTGCTGTGCTGTTCTAGTTTTTAAGTTAACTTTTCTTGGTTTAAAAAACAGATAAATTTAAACTTAAACACATTAGATTATAGGTCGAAAGGCATTAGATTTAAATTGTTAATGTTTAGACCAGTAAGTTAGTTAAGTAGTTGATAAGTAGGCTATTTTTTCATAAACTTTTGTTTAGCATGTAAGTTAGTTTTAAGATAAATAAAAATGAATTTAAAAGATGGCTAATTCATCTCCCAGCATATCGTCTAGATCCTTGCAATCGCAACCTTGACTGAGTTTACGAACATGTGTGAACATTCAATAACATGTATATCTCTATACCACAAGAAGGCAAAAATATTGCTTTTGTCGTCTGTAATTGCGTTTGCCAAGAAAAAAAACTCCATGCGCTCTCTTTAGATTTGCCATTTTTCAACGTCCATATTGAATTGACTCAAATCCCCGAATTTCGCCGACATCCTTTAACATTTTCATTGTAACTAGAATTTAAAAAATGTTATTGAAATTATTGAAAGAACTATATAACTATCAAACAAACCGCATAGCAAAACTTTAATAGAAGAAAAAATAGATTAAATTAAAGAACCAACACGTGCAAATGTTTAAGTGTCAAACATGAATCTGTAGCGTGATGTTACACATTGTGTAAGCGCTAATGGCTTGCCTTGTTTTTACCGTCTGACTCAGCTACAACTACAGATACGCATTCAAGGCAGCCCTTTAGTGAGAAAGTAGTTTTGTATAAATGGCATTAAAATTTACAAATGTACCAAAGTGGGAACGCTGTATAATTATATTTGACGAAACATTGTAATTTTAGCACTGACTGTGGCCACTGTTATTGTTCGATAAGAAATCAAAACTGACACAAAAAGGAACACACTTTGCTTGGCTCTTGGGTAAATTATTGACGCCAGAATTGTTTGTATTTTATCATATTAGGTGTATAATATTAATCAAAACTTTCACGTACTTCTCAAACTGTAATTAGGAATTAAAAAAAATAATACAAACTTTATATCAAAATGAGTAACGTATCAAATGCCGACTTAAAGAAACACATCAAAGGTAAATATATCCCCCACCATCTTTTGCCGATTGCAAGTAAAACAATGTGGGCTCTCCAAAGTGCATACAAAATTTTATACTATAAATTCTGAAAAGACTGAACAAGTGTCTGGTTTTTAAAAACAAATTTGTGTAGATAAAATACAAAATACAAACAAGTTTACATTGCCTTTGATCGGTGAAACATAACCTCCAAATGGATCATGAATAAATTATTTGTTTTCTAATTATTTGCTTTATGTGTCAATAGAGATTTTAAAAACTGCTGATTTATCTGTGGTTACCTCTAAAATGGTCCGCGGAAAATTAGAAGACGCTCTTGCATGTTCATTAACAAGTCGCAAAAAGGAAATTGATGCTATTGTTCTGCAAGAGATAAATGAGGCCGAAGACAGTGGATCGGAATCAGAAGCAGAGGACAATAATAAAGGTAAAGCATCAGAAGAAGAGTCAGAGGAAGAGAAGCCTAAAAAAAAGCGCGCAGCACCAGCCCGTAAGGCTCCCGCAAAGAAAAAGAAGAAGAAGTCTGTCAATGGAACCGATACCAACTCGGACTCAGACGATGGATCTGATGAAGATTACAATCAAAAGAAAAAAACTAAAAAGGTTTTAATTTTAAAGTACATTTTTGAAGGTTTTTTTTTTATTATTATATATCTAATTTTAGAGTAAAGCTGGAAGCGGACCCAAGAAGGGAACCGGTTTTACTCGACCATATAACCTATCGAAAGAACTATCCGCTGTAGTGGGTGCCGAATCGTTGCCACGACACGAAGTAGTTAAAAAGATTTGGGCTATAATAAAAGAGCGTAACTTGTATGATCCTGAAAACAAACAGTTTGCAATCTGTGACGATGAATTGATGTCTGTGATGAAGATAAAACGATTCCGTACCTTCGGAATGCTTAAATACTTGAAGCCACATTTTATCAATTAGATTTAAAACACAAGAAAAGTCCTACGTTAGCCACACATACCACATACAAAACAACAAACAACAGCATTGCGTTCGGCTACTTTGAAATACCAACCTGCCTGAGAGAGAGAGAGAGAGAGTTGTGTTTATTAGCCAGAGTTGCATCCGCTTTACATGCCAGATTACTATTGTGCTTTTGTAATTCTGGAATATTAGTTAATAAGTTTATGATAATGTAGGTTCGCCCATTGACGCAATGTAATACAATACATTAAATTTCTTTGTTTTCATTTTTTGATCTGTCGTTGGATTGTAAGGCAATCGTTTTTTATAATCATTTGAATTCATAACTATAGTAATGAGGTTTAAATAAATTGATTGAAATTTTTTAAAAAGCGCTTATTTAAGTAAATGCAGTCTGTTAAGTGGGTACACTTTTGTTGATTTAGTTTTTTTTGATAACGCATTTTGAATCGGTTTTATCATATATACTCGCACATTATAAAAAGTAATAAGAGAACAGCCGTTGGTAAATGCATACATTTGCTCTTGGAGTTCGAGTGAGGGCTTTACTACTAAATTGCCTTCTTAGCCCGAAGAAACAGCGATTGGCAAGAGTAATTCTTCGTTTGATTTCAGACGAGATGTTGTCAGAGTTAAAAGTGGAGCCGAGGTAGACAAAGTCCCGTACTACCTCAAAGTTATATCTGTCAATGGTGACGTTCTGTCCAATTCGTCGATGTTGTGTGTCCTTTCGTGTTGACAGCATATACTTTGTCTTACCCTCATTTACTGCTAAATCCATTTTTGCCGCTTCCTTCTCTATACTAGCAAACGTGGCTATGACATCACGTTGAGTCCTACCAATGATGTCAATATCGTCGGCGTATGATAGTAGTTGCACCGATTTTTGGAGAATTGTGCCTCTGGTGTTGGCTCGGGAGTTTTGCACAATCCTCTTAAGAATCAAATTGAAGAAGTCACATGACAGCTCATCTCCTTGCCTAAATCCTTTTTTGGTCTCGAATGTGTCGGTGAGATCGTTTCCGACCCTGATGCTGCAGCGAGAATTCTCCATCGTCATCCTACACAAACGGACGAGTTTGGACGGTATACCAAAACTAGACATGGTTCTGTATAGTTCGTCTCTATAAATGCTGTCGTATGCGGCATTGAAATCGATAAATAGGTGGTGGGTATCGATTTGGACTTCTTGGGTTTTTTTCCAGGATCTGCCGAAGTGTGAAAATTTGATCGATCGTGGACTTTCCTGGCCTAAAACCACACTGATAAGGGCCGATCAGCTTGTTGGTAAACGGTTTCAGGCGTTCACATATTACGGCAGATAGGATCTTGTAGGCGATGTTGAGTAGACTTATGCCTCTGTAGTTGGCGCAGTTCAGAGGGTCTCCTTTTTTGTGGATCGGGCAAACGATGCTGAGGTTCCATGCTTTCAACCGACCAGATTTGGCTTATGAGTTGGTGGATGTTGCTTACCAAGTCATCTCCGCCAGCTTTATAAAGCTCAGCGGGAAGGCCGTCATTTCCGGCGGCCCTATTAAGCTTGAGTTTAGATATAGCTATCCTCACTTCACTTAGGTCGGGTGGTTGGCAGTTTTCGCTGTCGTTGCCAATATTAAATGGTTCGTTCTGCCTGAAAGCAGAATGTTGTTCGTCATCGCCGTTTAACAGTCTGCAGAAGTGGTTCTTCCATATCCTCAGCATCGACTGTGTCTCAACTACGATATTTCCTTGTTCATCTCGACAGGATTCTGTTCGAGCCTTGTATCCTTGGCTTTGACGTTTTACACTTTGGTAAAACTTGCGAACATCGTTCCTGGAGTGGCACCTCTCTATATCCTCGATCGCGCGCTTTTCTTGCTCTTTTTTCTTCTTTCTGAAAAGCCGATGTTCTTCACTTCTTCTTTGCCTATAGAGCTCAATGGCAGCTCTCGTCTTCACCTAAAGCTTAGCCTTGTAGGCCTCGTTCTTGACTGCGAGCATCTGTCGGCATTCCTCATCAAACCAGGGGTTTCTTGCTGGTGGCCGCGAGAAACCTAGCACATCAGTTGCGGCTGATCAAATGGCTTGTTGGCATCGTTGCCATTGTTCTTCTACATTAGATGCTGGTGGTGTGTTGTGAGTTGAGAGGTTAAGGGATACGCGTTGCGCGAAGGTCTTGGTCTCTGGCGATTGCAGTCTTTCGACATTAAATTTTTTCACAGTATTTCTGTTTTTTTTTTGTGTCGTGGTGGATATCCGCATCCTTACCTAGGCTACAACAAGGTAGTGATCCGAGTCGATATTAGCCCCTCGGAATGTTCGATTTTAACATCGTACTTTGGTAGTCGCTCATAGGTTTTGTCGAGGAGCTCGTAGAAGCAATCCTTAGTTATATCATCTTTTTCCTCCGTCGGAGCATGAGCGCATATAAGGCTTATGTTGGCGAATTTGGCCTTGATGCGGATTGTTACAATGCGTTCGCTAATGTCTTGAAAACATAAGACTTCTTGCCTAAGTCTGGGACTTATATCAAATCCGCATCCAAATAGTCGCTGTTTCTTCTCACTATAACACGGTCCATAGTAGATGTCACAGTTTTTCATCCTCTTTTTGCCCGGCCCATCCCATCGTATTTCCTGGATGGCAGTAATGTCTGCTTTGTAGCAGTTTAGGGCTTCCGCTAGTTGTTCGCCTGCACCTATCCTGTTTAATGTTCTCACATTCCAGGTGCAGGTACGAACGTCGTAGTCCTTTTTTCGTTTAGCATGGTCGTCAACAATAATATCTGGTTGCTTCGTAACATACGCTTTTTTCCGTGGATGGGTAGTTAACCCAAAGCACAACCCCCAACCTGGAGGGCCAGGCCCTTGTTTTGACCCTAGGACAGCGGGCCGAAAAAAAATACCGATGTCAGTAGCCCATTTTGGGGTATGAGGGCTCCTCCGCCACCAACTCGTTTCCAATACCCTGGCTCAGTATTGGAAATCCCTATAGACCTGGTGTTCAAATATATCGAAGCAGCTCATATAGGGATTTCACTACCAGTTCGATCAAACTGGAGCTGTAGGCGCCACCGTTGACTCCATCTAGGGAATTCCTCCGCTGCCGCCTGAAGAGTGAGTGCCTTAGTGAGAGGACACTCCTCCCCCCTCTCTCGTTTGCTGCCACCAACGACCTTCCACAGGGGTTTAGTACCCCATCTCGAATTTATCAATTTTAGCTTACAATATTACAGGTTTTAAGGCCTGTAATATTGTAACTATTGCAACCTGATTTTTTCAAGTACATATATAATTTTGATATCATAATACTCTTAGAAACCTTTTTAGAAGACAAAAGTGAACATGAATTTTATAAATATTTTAGTACAAATGTACATGGGAGAGCAAGTGGAGGTATTTTATGTGGCATTAAAACAAAGTTACATCACCTTGTTCAATTTGAAACTATAGAAGACAGGCTTGTTATTCAAATTTCAAAAAATCAACTTAAGTTATATATTATACCGGTTTATCTTAATTGTAATAATTGGAAGAGTGATTTCGAAAATTTATATAATTTTATTAACAATTCTTTCTTGGAAAATATAATGCTAATTGGTGATCTCAACGCGCGAATTGGTGAATTTCAGAACTCTCCTAAGGCCTTTAGAAATTCTAGAGATAAAACGACAAACAGAAATGGCAGGATTTTAACTGAATTGTTTGATGACTTTGGCTTGTTTGTACTGAACGGGGTGTCAAAGGGTGACAAGTGTGGCGAGCTTACATTTATAAGCGGGCAAGGCCAATCAGTAATCGATTTTTGTGCAATAAGTGGAGAATGGTACAACTTTGTAGAGGACTTCCAGGTGTTGATGGCAAATTATTCAGCGCACTTGCCAATATCAGTTGTATCGCATTTCAATAAGGCTGTACAGGAAACAAATTCAAACAATTTCCGTAAACTAAGGTGGATTGAGAACAAAGCTCACCGTTATAAAACGCTTCTGGATCGCATCTTGTAGGCGATGTTGAGTAGACTTATGCCTCTGTAGTTGGCGCAGTTCAGAGGGTCTCCTTTTTTGTGGATCGGGCAAACGATGCTGAGGTTCCATGCTTTCAACCGACCAGATTTGGCTTATGAGTTGGTGGATGTTGCTTACCAAGTCATCTCCGCCAGCTTTATAAAGCTCAGCGGGAAGGCCGTCATTTCCGGCGGCCCTATTAAGCTTGAGTTTAGATATAGCTATCCTCACTTCACTTAGGTCGGGTGGTTGGCAGTTTTCGCTGTCGTTGCCAATATTAAATGGTTCGTTCTGCCTGAAAGCAGAATGTTGTTCGTCATCGCCGTTTAACAGTCTGCAGAAGTGGTTCTTCCATATCCTCAGCATCGACTGTGTCTCAACTACGATATTTCCTTGTTCATCTCGACAGGATTCTGTTCGAGCCTTGTATCCTTGGCTTTGACGTTTTACACTTTGGTAAAACTTGCGAACATCGTTCCTGGAGTGGCACCTCTCTATATCCTCGATCGCGCGCTTTTCTTGCTCTTTTTTCTTCTTTCTGAAAAGCCGATGTTCTTCACTTCTTCTTTGCCTATAGAGCTCAATGGCAGCTCTCGTCTTCACCTAAAGCTTAGCCTTGTAGGCCTCGTTCTTGACTGCGAGCATCTGTCGGCATTCCTCATCAAACCAGGGGTTTCTTGCTGGTGGCCGCGAGAAACCTAGCACATCAGTTGCGGCTGATCAAATGGCTTGTTGGCATCGTTGCCATTGTTCTTCTACATTAGATGCTGGTGGTGTGTTGTGAGTTGAGAGGTTAAGGGATACGCGTTGCGCGAAGGTCTTGGTCTCTGGCGATTGCAGTCTTTCGACATTAAATTTTTTCACAGTATTTCTGTTTTTTTTTTGTGTCGTGGTGGATATCCGCATCCTTACCTAGGCTACAACAAGGTAGTGATCCGAGTCGATATTAGCCCCTCGGAATGTTCGATTTTAACATCGTACTTTGGTAGTCGCTCATAGGTTTTGTCGAGGAGCTCGTAGAAGCAATCCTTAGTTATATCATCTTTTTCCTCCGTCGGAGCATGAGCGCATATAAGGCTTATGTTGGCGAATTTGGCCTTGATGCGGATTGTTACAATGCGTTCGCTAATGTCTTGAAAACATAAGACTTCTTGCCTAAGTCTGGGACTTATATCAAATCCGCATCCAAATAGTCGCTGTTTCTTCTCACTATAACACGGTCCATAGTAGATGTCACAGTTTTTCATCCTCTTTTTGCCCGGCCCATCCCATCGTATTTCCTGGATGGCAGTAATGTCTGCTTTGTAGCAGTTTAGGGCTTCCGCTAGTTGTTCGCCTGCACCTATCCTGTTTAATGTTCTCACATTCCAGGTGCAGGTACGAACGTCGTAGTCCTTTTTTCGTTTAGCATGGTCGTCAACAATAATATCTGGTTGCTTCGTAACATACGCTTTTTTCCGTGGATGGGTAGTTAACCCAAAGCACAACCCCCAACCTGGAGGGCCAGGCCCTTGTTTTGACCCTAGGACAGCGGGCCGAAAAAAAATACCGATGTCAGTAGCCCATTTTGGGGTATGAGGGCTCCTCCGCCACCAACTCGTTTCCAATACCCTGGCTCAGTATTGGAAATCCCTATAGACCTGGTGTTCAAATATATCGAAGCAGCTCATATAGGGATTTCACTACCAGTTCGATCAAACTGGAGCTGTAGGCGCCACCGTTGACTCCATCTAGGGAATTCCTCCGCTGCCGCCTGAAGAGTGAGTGCCTTAGTGAGAGGACACTCCTCCCCCCTCTCTCGTTTGCTGCCACCAACGACCTTCCACAGGGGTTTAGTACCCCATCTCGAATTTATCAATTTTAGCTTACAATATTACAGGTTTTAAGGCCTGTAATATTGTAACTATTGCAACCTGATTTTTTCAAGTACATATATAATTTTGATATCATAATACTCTTAGAAACCTTTTTAGAAGACAAAAGTGAACATGAATTTTATAAATATTTTAGTACAAATGTACATGGGAGAGCAAGTGGAGGTATTTTATGTGGCATTAAAACAAAGTTACATCACCTTGTTCAATTTGAAACTATAGAAGACAGGCTTGTTATTCAAATTTCAAAAAATCAACTTAAGTTATATATTATACCGGTTTATCTTAATTATAATAATTGGAAGAGTGATTTCGAAAATTTATATAATTTTATTAACAATTCTTTCTTGGAAAATATAATGCTAATTGGTGATCTCAACGCGCGAATTGGTGAATTTCAGAACTCTCCTAAGGCCTTTAGAAATTCTAGAGATAAAACGACAAACAGAAATGGCAGGATTTTAACTGAATTGTTTGATGACTTTGGCTTGTTTGTACTGAACGGGGTGTCAAAGGGTGACAAGTGTGGCGAGCTTACATTTATAAGCGGGCAAGGCCAATCAGTAATCGATTTTTGTGCAATAAGTGGAGAATGGTACAACTTTGTAGAGGACTTCCAGGTGTTGATGGCAAATTATTCAGCGCACTTGCCAATATCAGTTGTATCGCATTTCAATAAGGCTGTACAGGAAACAAATTCAAACAATTTCCGTAAACTAAGGTGGATTGAGAACAAAGCTCACCGTTATAAAACGCTTCTGGATCGCACTTTTGTCTTCTTCCGTCTCTGGAATTGTCCAATGTTCAACAAATTGAGGAAGGTATTACTAGAGTCATTTTCACGTCCGCTCCACCTGTGACTTACAACGTCTCGTTCATGCCCAAAAATAAATGGTTTGACAAAGATTGTAGAAATATACGTAAGCTCTCATTCACATATTTGAAACTATTCAGATCGACAAACGCTAATGCTTTCAAAAATATGTACGTACGTGTCAACAAAGAATTTAAGCAGTTATGTTCCGTCAAAAAAATACAGTATCTAAAGAGTCTGGCAACCAAATTACTATACTCTAAAAACTCGAAGGACTTCTGGTGTAATGTACGTGAACTCAGAGGGCGTTGCCAAAGTATTAAGATTGCTCTCGATGCTGAAACTCTAGCTGCTCATTTTAAAACTCTATTGACAGCGGAGGAGAATCTTAATACTTTTAGTTACGCATTACAAAACGTTACTATGTCGGAACTCGATATTCAAATAACTACAAGAGAACTCGAAGCATCTTTGCTAACTATGAAGAACAACAAAGCTGCGGGTAGTGATGGTATTCCAGTAGAATTTTATAAATATGGAACTGAACAGCTCAAGGATTATATAGTGAAATTCTTCAAGCTGATTTACAATAATGCCTGTGTGCCTTCTAGTTTTACAAAAGCCCTTATTTGTGCTATATTTAAAAAAAGTGATGAAAGATTGGCGGTTAATTACAGGGGAATTTCTATTTTAAATTCACTCAGAAAGATCTTCGCTACAATACTATACAAAAGACTCTCCAATTGGATAGAAGACACCAATCGCCTCAGCATATTTCAAGCTGGTTGTCGCCCGGGATTTTCAACCATGGATCAAATTTTCACACTGAATAGTATTGCCAGAAGATATATTGAAAAGAACAAGAAGTTGTATGTGTGTTTTGTTGATTTCAAAGCAGCGTTTGATACAGTCAACAGGCAGGCCTTGATTCAT
Source organism: Rhingia campestris (assembly GCA_932526625.1). NCBI lineage: Eukaryota > Metazoa > Arthropoda > Insecta > Diptera > Syrphidae > Rhingia > Rhingia campestris. The sequence goes on from OW052183.1 coordinate 92,673,285, forward strand.
AAACTGGCGTTGCTCGGAGTATCTACTAAGTTCTTAACTTTATATCTTAAATTTCTGTCTTCATCAAGTGCAACTGTATGGGATGGTACTAAGTTGTCAGATTGGTTTGATACATCTGCAGGTGTTCCTCAGGGTTGCATTTTGAGCCCTATTCTATTCGCTCTGTTCATTGATGATATATGTAATATTCTCCCTGGAGGTGTATGCTTTGCCGGAATCCTCATTAAGGTCCTTCTTTACGTTGACGACTTGGTGCTGTTGGCTGAGAACCCCTTTACGCTTCAACTCCAAATAAACAGACTTCAATCGTACTGTGAGAAATGGGATCTCCGTATCAACGTTCTAAAAACGAAGATAATGATCTTTGAGAGCCGCCAAAGGAGAAGACTGCGTGAGGAATCGTGGCGACTGAACAACGAGCGGATTGATGTAGTACGTGAATTCAAGTACCTCGGAGTGTTTTTAACATATAACTTAAACTTCGGCAAACACGTGAAAGAAAAATGTAGTGAAGCTAAGTTGGCTCTTAACTTGATGTGGCCTCAATTTTTCGCGAATCAAGAGGTTGATCTAACATCAAAATATCAAGTGTTTAACGCGACTGTCAACACTTGCTTGTGCTACGGTGTACAGGTCTTTGGAGTTAGCTCCTTTGATGGTTTTGAAGCTGTCCAGAGATATTTCTTCAAGCGATTACTACGATTACCGAACTCAACACCAACCTATGCCATACAAGTGGAGTCGGGGCTTCCACCTATTTACATCCGAAATCTGAAAGCTCATTCGGACTATTTGATAAGAGTGATGAAGAGAAGTGGAAACAGTCTCCACAAATCAATTTTAGCTCAATTAATACAGACCAATGCTTCTCCATTCAGGGAATGGAATCAGATGGCGTCAACACAAAATCTTGCGAATGGCAGGATATATTTGCTTTGATCATAGCTAACGTTGATGACATCATTTATGACCAGCACCTAAGGAGAGCATCATCATCAGAATCCAGATTAATTTACAAAAACTTAAACCACCAATTGTTAACAGCAGAAAGCTACTTCAATACCAAATTCAAGCCTGAAGTTATAAGCACCATTTTCAGAACCAGGGTTGAAATATTGAACTTGAACTATATTCCTCATAGACCCAACCAACAGCAAATTTGCAATCTTTGCAATTGACGAGAAGTAGAAAATACTTACCATTTCATCGCGGTGTGCCCAATTCTACAAGAAATCCGACGTTTATATTTCCAAGAAGGTTTTCTGTCTTTAAATAGTCTCTATGAAATTTTAGATGGAGCTCGCGGTTGATCCACCTTGTTTAAATTTGTCAAACATGCACTGAGCTATCGTAATAGCTTTTAGAAAATACTTTCAGTTCTGCAAGTTATTATAATATTATCTTACTCGTATAACTATAATTTGCTTATATCATTTTCTTTTTCATGTTCTTTTAACGAAATGTCAAATCCGGCAGACGGCAGAATTGTCATATCCGTATTCATAGTTGTCATTGTACATAGTACTTAAAATGAAAAAAAAACATATGAGAGGCTACAATCCGCTATGCGGATCGTTGAACACCCTATCCCATCCCATCCTTAAAATTAATATCCTAAAAATATAGGCCTTATGGCGATGAAATACAGAAAATGACATTGTCACAATATATTCCTCAGACAGTTTATCAAAATCTTTTGTGGTTCGACAACAAACAACGTATTTCTATTGCTAATGCCTTGGGATGGGGTATACAAATGGTTTTTGTAAGAAAACGCCCCCAAAATGTGGGCGTAGGTGAAAATGATCCATAGACAAAATGTTTATATTACCATTGCGGAAGTATTTGCATCAAAAATTTTTTCGAAAGTTTTAAAATTTGGACAAAAAGCGTTTTTTACTAAAAACGCCCCCAAAAAGTGGGCGTGGCAAAAAACTTTGTATGGACGAAATATAGATATTAAGATTGTCTAAATATGCTGCTCAGGCACTTTTTTGAAATTCCTTACGGTTTGGCTTAAAACTACGTTTTTCTAAAAAGGGGGCGTGGCAGTGGGCGGATTTCAAAAATTTTTACACTTGTTCTGCTTCGTCGGCCAGAGAGTCTATATACCAAATTTGAACTCTCTAGCTCAAAATTTAAGGCCCAAAAATCGGTGACACACAGACGGACGGACGGACGGACGGACGGACGGACGGACGGACGGACGGACGGACGGACAGACAGACATGGCTTAATCGACTCAGCTAGCGATTCTGAATCGATCCATATACTTTGAGGTATATGTATCGAAATTATTTCTCTATGTTACAAACTTAATGTCAAAACTAATATACCCCCCTATGGGATAGGGTATAAACATATGAGAATAGTACAATCCCCTGTGCGGATCGTTTAATACCCTATCCCATCCCATCCTTAAAATTAATATCTCCAAAAAGTGGGCTTTATTAGCCTATAATATAGAAAATGACATTGTCACAACACATTGTTCAAACAGTTTATCAGAATCTTTTGTTGTTTGACAAAATACATCGTTTTCCTCCTGCATATGGCTATGGGGTAGGGTATACAAACGGTTTTTGTAAGAAAACGCCCTCAAAAAGTGGGCGTGGGCTAAAATGATCTATATACGAAATGTTTATATTAATATTACTAACTATTCTGCATCAAATTTTTTTTCCAAAATTTTAAAATTTGACCGTAAAACGTTTTTTATTAAAAACGCCCCCAAAAAGTGGGCGTGTCAAAAAACTTTATATGAATGAAATATAGATATTACGATTCTCTAACTATGTTTCTCAGACACTTTTTTAAAACTCCTTATGGTTTAGCCAAAAAACACGTTTTTCTGAATAGGGGACGTGGCAGTGGGCGGATTTCAAAAATTTTTACATTTGTTCTGCTGGGAGCAACAAAGAGCACGTGTACCAAATTTCATCCTTCTAGCTCAAAATTTAAGGCCCAAAAACTGGTGACGTACGGACGGACGGACTGACATGGCTAAATCGACTCAGCTATCAATTCTGAGTCGATCCATATACTTTGAGGCATATGTAGCTAAATTATTTCTCTATGTTACAAACTATGTATCAAAACTAATATACCCCTATGGGATAGGGTATAATAAAGAATCTATCTATCTATCTATCTATCTCTACCCCATCTCCAGTCGAGGTACTAGGCACCCACCAGTCACCAGCGTGGAGGTGAGAGTAGGAGTTGATAGTGAGAGGCTAGAGTGAGAACGCTTGTGTCCTCATATAATCGCATCACTATCCTTAAGCACCGGCACTATCCTTAAGCACCGGCAGTTGAGAGTTACTGATAAATTGTTAGTCTGTGAAAAAAGGGATACCGAGAGAAAACGAACCGCACCGGCCAAAGTATACAAATGAACTAACTTTATTGATTATTGTAATAATTGCATTACACGTTTACATGATGGGTATGGAACAATATGAACTTGGGGATAGGTTTTTTTATTTATTTTAACACTTCTCCTGAATGATTTATTTATTTTACAATTCAAATTCAAATATTTCATTCAAAATTCTAAGTGTTACATATCATTATTACAATTTAAAAATCAAATTAAATATATTTTTTTTGTTTACAAGGAATGATTACAATTAAAAAAGACCTAGTAATTGGTTATTTGATTCAAGTTTTATTTTAACCAAGCCTTTTGTTAAAGTGTCAGCTAAATTCTTATCGGTAGAGACGTATTTTAATTTAACTAAACCTTTTTATACCCTATCCCATAGGGGTATATTAGTTTTGATACATAGTTTGTAACATAGAGAAATAATTTAGCTACATATACCTCAAAGTATATGGATCGACTCAGAATCGATAGCTGAGTCGATTTAGCCATGTCTGTCCGTCCGTCCGTCCGTCCGTACGTCACCAGTTTTTGGGCCTTAAATTTTGAGCTAGAAGGATCAAATTTGGTACACGTGCTCTTTGTTGCTCCCAGCAGAACAAGTGTAAAAATTTTTGAAATCCGCCCACTGCCACGCCCCCTTTTTAGAAAAACGTATTTTTTGGCCAAACCATAAGAAATTTTGAAAAACTTTCTGAACAACATATTTAGACAATCTGCATATCTGTATTTCGTTCATATAAAGTTTTTTGCCACGCCCACTTTTTGTGGGCGTTTTTAATAAAAAAACGTTTTTCGGTCAAATTTTAAAATTTTCGAAAAAAAACTTTTGATGCAAAATCATTAGTAATATAAATATGAACATTTCGTCCATAGACCATTTTAACCCACCTCCACTTTTTGGGGTCGTTTTTATATAAAAACCATTTTTATACACTACCCCATAACATATGCAGGAGAACCGTAAAAGTTTTTTGTAAGCAGTCTGAAGAATTTGTTGTCACCATGTCATTTTCTTTATTTTATCCACATCGTGTTTTTAGCCATGTCCACTTTTTGGGGATTTTAGTTTTACAGATAGGATGGGATAGGGTATTCAACGATCCGCACAGCGGATTGTAGCTTTCCATATGTTTCGATTTGTTATCGAATAAACTGCGTTTTTATTTCTATATGTTTTGTGCGAGGTGAGTATGAGTTGTTTTGTATGAGTTGAATTGCACTCTTGTTGTCGCAGTGCAAGACAAATGTTTTTTCTGCATCTGGAAAAATGTCAGTATGCAAACGTTTGAGCCACATCAACTCCTGAATTGCCATTACAACTGCAACAAATTCGGATTCAGTCGATGATAGCGCAACTGTCGATTGACCTTTTAAGTAGCGAAGAACACGTTTGAGAGCGGTCCAATGTGCTCTTCCAGGGTTTGAAGAATATCTGCTGAGAATATTTATGGCAAAACTAATATCTGGCCTTGTAGTTTGCGCTGCAAACAGCAAGCTACCTATTACTTCCTTATATGGTACTTGAGACATGTACTGCTTTTCTGCAGGCGCCGTTGGACAGAGCTTCGATGAAATACTTTGATTGGAATCAATTGGAGTACTAACAGGATTACAATCAGTCATATTATACTTCTTTAGAACGTTCAAAATGATCCTATCACGAGCTATTCGAATACCAAGAACTGAACAAGCTTCCCCTAAGTCCTTCATAGCAAAATTTCGGCTAAATAGCCGCTCTAACTTTAATTCGTCGCAATTATCGTTTGAGAATATGAGGACGTCATCTACATAAACCGCAACAAACATCATTTGGCTGCCATTGATTTTAAAATATACGCACTGGTCTGCATTGGATCGCTGCAAACCAAATCCCAACAACAAATGATTTAATAGTTCGGTCCATTCGCGACTTGATTGCTTAAGTCCGTACAGAGATTTTCGAAGCTTACAAACCCTACTACTGCCATCATGAAATTCCTCCAGCTACTTCATAAAGATGTCTTCTTTTAATTCGCCGTTAAGAAACGCTGTAACTGCATCCAGTTGACTAATCTTCAAATCATATCGCACAGCCATGGCTATTAGAAATCGTATTGACGCATAACGGGTCACAGGAGAAAACGTTTCAGTGTAGTCTACACCCTCCTTCTGCAAATAACCCTTACATACAAGCCGTGCTTTGTACCTCAACACCTCTCCATTATCATTGCGCTTTGACTTAAAAACCCATTTTGAATTAATAAAATTCTTACCTCTGGGAAGTTGAACGAGTTCCCAAGTGCTGTTTTCTTGAAGCGACCTGAATTCGCTCTCCGTCGCCTCTCGCCAATGATGACTATTTGGAAGTGACATCGCCTCCTCCACCGTTTCAGGATCAACAAATTGCAACTCTGCACTAAAACTTGCCTGCGTAACTTTTCGAGTAGCAATACGTTCAGATCTGCGCACTTCGATCTCTGTTTTGTCCGTTTTGTTGGAAGTTGTAACCTCGGGTTGACTCTAATCATCGCATTCATTATTATTGACAGCTCCAGATTCGCTATCTCCAGTTGAATATTCAGCATCGTTGATAGCCAATTCGTTGCAGATGACTGGAACATTAACTTCGGTTAGATCGTCAGAATAGTCGACATTTGACGTATTGTTGATAGCTGGAACATTAACCATAGCTAGATCATCAGTTTCGTTGATAGCCAATTCGTCGCAGAAAACAGGAAGATTAACTTCAGGAACATCTCTAGTTTCAATAATATGCAAATCACAAATACCATAATCACTTGAATTTTCGTGGCATTTTATATTAGTTGAAAACTTTTCACTTTCAAAGAAAATTACATTTCGGCTGATTATGATGTTTCTGTTTTTGTCATACAAACGATAAGCCTTGGATTCACTGGAGTATCCAAGCATCATGCACTCTTCCGACTTGGGGTCAAGTTTCCGTCGTTTTGCATTTGGAATAGCACCATAGTCTTACATCCAAAAACACGTAACAACGATAAATCAGGTTTAGCTCCGGTCCAATGCTCCTCAGGTGTTTTCGATAAATCGCGTCTGCACGGAACTCGATTAATTAAAAATGCTGCTGTCTCTGCTGGAAAGTACCGTCGTACCGCCATTTCGGATAAAAAAAAATAAATATATTCTACATTTCTAAGTCCGATTGATTCTTAGTTGATTGAATGTTATTGTATAATATTAAAATTTGTATTTGACCTTAATGGGTATTTTTTTTTTAATCATACAAAAAACATCAATATATTTGGTATAAGTGATAAGGAAATAAATCCACTAAATACAAAGGTGGTATCATTCTGCTGAATACGAATTGAAATTGTGAATATTAAGTAATTTACAGCGCCATCTTGTATTATTTAAATATTTCATATGTATTCCACAACTAATTTGCCAGATTTTGAAAAGAAAGAAGTACATATGTACTTTCATTTGTGTTAAATGAATGAAACAACAAAAATGTTGTTTTACACTTTGCAAAAAATAAAAAAAAATCTCTTTGCTGAAATAGTTTGTAGTCCTGAAAAGGACTGTGATTTGTTTTCCTATAGTACGAGTACCAGTGCAGAGAAATTATTTTTTTGGTTTCTTTGCTGCGACTGCCTTTTTGGGTTTGGCAGCAGCTGTTTTGGCCTTGGGCACTTTGGCTTTGGGCGCAGCAGCCTTTGCCTTTGTTGGTTTCGCCTTCAATGTTGTTGTTTTCTTGATGCTTTTTACCTTTGCCTTTTCAGCCTTCTTTTTATCGGTACTCTTCTTGGTAGTGGCTGTAGTTTTTTTTACTTTCTTGTCACCAGTTGCTGTCTTTTTCACTTTTTTCTCACCAGCTCCAGCGACTTTTGGCTTTGCTGATTTTTTCTTTTCAGCAGACTTTACTTTTGGTTCCTTGCTAGCTGATGCAGACAACTTGAACGAACCAGCAGCGCCCTTTCCCTTTGTTTGTACTAACTTACCACTGACAACGGCACTTTTTAAATATTTCTTGATGAAAGGTGCTAGTTTTTGTACATCAACTTTGTATGTAGCTGCGATGTATTTTTTAATTGCCATTAGCGAAGAACCACCACGCTCCTTCAACGTTTTAATAGCAGCGTCCACCATTTGCTGAGTGGGAGGATGACTTGGTGTTGTTTTTGGCTTCTTTACACCAGCAGCCTTCTTGGTTTTCTTTTCTGCGACAACAGCAGGAGAAGTAGCGACAGTATCGACCATTTTATTAACTTTTATTATATATTTTTTTCACTTGAGAAACTTGAAAAACACATTCACATTGTATTCAATTAGGAAATGGCATTCAGTCAAACTACTGTGAGAATCAGGGAGGACGAATGTACACAAAATATTAGTTTATTTGACTGCATTGACTCTATTGTATACTTCAGTTCTTTAGAAAACATAATAATTTTAGATGATATGAATCATATTATAAACATTTATTTACTTTATTGTCTTTTAACAATATTACAAAATACACACTTAATTTTTCATTCATATATATTCATTAAGTATGCCAGTAGATGCCATTTGAACTCATTGTTTTATGGATTTCATAAAGTATTCATCTTTAAAACCCTTTTTTATTAAACAAAAACAACTGTTTAAGACCTAAAACTACAACAATAACAATGTTTATAGTGTTTTTATTGGTTGTATTTAAATAAAGTTCATAAATTCTATCTGAAATCGATTCATAAATTAAATACCAACTTTTAAGGTTTGATTCGCTTTCTCGAACAATATTTAATTTTGGCTAAAATAAATACTTCTCTAATTTTTATTAAACATAACAAAATAAGAAATATTTATGAAATAGATTTCTATATAATAAATGGCAAACAATATATCTTTTATAAATATTTTAAATCAATTTTACTATATGGTCACATGACATGCATTTTAATTGACGTGTTCATGATATATATATTTTTTCTATTCCTGTTTTTTTTTTTTTTTTAATCCAATAGTAATAGTAAGATATTCTCAAGTAAATTTTTAGTTTGCAGATAACTTTCTACTTTATTGAGGATATGGACAATAATATACAAAAAGTCCTAATAAACAATAGTATCTAAAACTATTTCTTCTTCTACTCATTAAATAGTCTTGTCGAATTCGTGTATGTACCATATTTTGTTTCCCATGCGTTTTCTTCGCAAGCGTTCCATGTCTATATTAAGTTTCCAGATAACAACAGTTAAATATTATGTATCTATAATCTAATTAATAAATAGCTAACACATAATTTTACAATATAGCCATTGAAAAACTTTGTCTCATGAATGTTTGTTTGTAATTAATAAGTGTCTAATCATTACTGATGTAAAATAAATCGATATCTTGGTATTTAGATGAACTTTGTGGTAAAAAATAACTTATTATATATTTTCATTTGGTATTTAGGTGTGTTTGGTGGATACCAAGGTAAAATAAGTAAAAATCAAAGTCGTTTACGGTTGTCAGTATCAATAAGTTTGCGACCATATTTTTATTTAACTTAATTATTAATTTAAATAAATTCATAGATCTCTTAGAAATTTTTTAGTGGTCCTGAAAAGGACCGATTGATTTCGTTGAGATGTTTTGCACTTAAGCACGTTCACCACGGATGCGTCTGGCCAATTGGATGTCTTTTGGCATAATTGTAACACGCTTAGCATGAATGGCGCACAAATTTGTATCTTCGAAAAGACCAACCAAGTAGGCTTCACTAGCTTCTTGAAGAGCCATCACAGCTGAACTTTGGAAACGCAAGTCAGTTTTGAAATCTTGTGCAATTTCACGAACTAAACGTTGGAAGGGCAATTTGCGAATCAGCAACTCGGTACTCTTTTGGTAGCGACGGATTTCACGAAGGGCAACAGTACCGGGACGATAACGATGTGGTTTCTTGACACCTCCGGTTGCTGGAGCACTTTTACGAGCTGCTTTAGTCGCCAATTGCTTCCTTGGTGCTTTTCCACCGGTGGATTTACGGGCGGTTTGCTTTGTTCGAGCCATCACAATTTATTTCACTTTAGCTTACACTTTCAAACACTAGCCAGAGTCACGACACGACAATAATGAAAAAATCGATTTACGATTAAGATTTTTGTTTATTTAGTCATACTATATACAAATTGACTTAGAACTAGACTTATAATTAAATAATGTAATGTCGGCTCAACAACAGGGGCCCGACGGATTTCATTTGTTTAGTTAAAATTGTTTTCTTAAACAGTATAATTGTGTACTTAATCTTTTAAATGTTTTTTTTTTTTTTTTTAATTATTAATTTTTAAAAAAGTTGGTATTTAATTATTATTATTATTTTCTTTTCAAAACTAATATTACCGAGGATTAACCTCTGTAATGTCCGCTGGTGGCCTTCTTATAGAATGGAGTATCTTCATTGTGGAATATATTCTCGAATCGGCTATCGGTGATGGAACGTGCGTTGAGGTATCGGTGGCTCGGCTCAATCTCTTGCTGAAGTAAATCCTGTATATCTACATTTGGATGGTCTGTAAGGTTCTGAATGATTCTTTCAGAGAGTTTCATCATAAACTGATCAATTGGGAGAATAGCTGCTTCATTATAAATCATTCCAGTTGGGTAGTATTTTAGAGTTGTGGGATTTCGATGAAGCCCTGTACAAATACGAAGTACCTTCCTTTCAAACATCTGGATTTTTCCCATCGTTGTTGGGGATATTGTAAGCCATATAGGACAAGCATATGTTACAACAGGTCTTATGAGCTGCTTGTATATAAGCAGCTTGGTCTTTTGGCTTAATCCATTCCTTTTCCTTAGGAGTGGGTGCACAAGATGTAGTGCAAAGTTCGCTCGCTTCAGAATGGTGTTTCCGTGAGGGTTGAACCTGAATCTCTCACTAAAGTTTATTCCCAGGTATTTAGTGGACTTCTTCGTAGTTACAACACTGTTGTCCGGAAGGGTTATTTTTATGTTGCTGCATCTTGTTGCAAAAGTTCTACGTCCTCTGGTCATAGTTACTGGATTCCTGAAGCATATGAGTTCCGTTTTGTTGCTGTTTATCTTAAGTCCCCACTTAAGGTAATATTCCCAAAGGCTTCTTATATGACATTCAACTCTGCGAGCTGCTATCTCTGGTGAAAGTGAGCAAGCGTATGTAATGGAATCATCAGCGTAAAGTAGTGTCTTACACCTGGCTGCATTTAGAGGCTGGTCTGCAGTGTAAATGTTGAAGAGCATAGGCCCAAGCCTCGATCCTTGCGGTACTCCAGCATTGATTCGTCTGATGGTGGACTTCACATTGTGAATCTGTACATAAAAGGTTCTGTTAGTTAAGAAATTATAAATTAATCTTACTATATGATTGGGAAAGTCAAGCAAAATCAGTTTGAATATTAATCCTTTTATCCATACGCTGTCGAAGGCCTTTTCTATGTCCAAGAGGCAAGCTACTGTCGTTTCCTTTTTGTTTAGGCCTTGTGTGACGTCGTTGTGTAGTTTCAATAGGGGATGAATTGTTGAATGTTTGCTTCTAAATCCAAACTGGAAACTTGGGAGTATGCCTCTTTCCGTATTCAGGATGTTAATCTTTTTTAAGATGAGTGATTCTAGCGTCTTACTTAAACAGCACAGCAATGCAATGGGTCGATATCCTTCCACACACGAACGGTTTCCCTTCTTTGGAACAGGAACAACTTTTCCAATTTTCCAAGTTACTGGAAAGTAGCTGTTGTTAATGCAATTATTTAAGATAATCGTCAGAAGTAGAAATGCAAGATTAGGTAACTTTTTTAGTAAAAAGTTAGAAATCTGATCATCACCAGACGATTTTTTCGAGTTGCCGTCGTGTATGATTTCAGTGACTTCCTCCAAACTGGTGAATATATCTTCAATTGTAGGGTCGTCTGCTGGATTTTCCCTATTAAATGAAGTGATGCTGTTGCTAGCGCTAGTTGCTTCATTTACCACTGCTTCGACTTCATCCAGGAATTCCGGTAAATGTTCCGGAGGTCTGTCCATAAAATTGGCTTCGAAATGCGTGGCAAATGCTTCGGCTTTTTCTGTTGGGGTTTTGGCTGAGCTCATTCCATGGGTGATAGTTTCCGGCAAGGTATTCGATTTTCCTACCAAGAAATTAATTTTCTTGAAAGCATCAGGGCCAGGTTTTATATCCTCCAGTCTCTTTTTGAATTGTTCATCTCTGAAGTGCTTCACTGCACGTTGAAACATAATAGAGGTACACTCGAGTTGCGAATGTACTCGTCTATACTCCTCGTTATTGGTATTCCAAGTCCTGTGAAATATCCTTTGAAGTCTTTTTCTTAGTCGTTGCCGGTGAGCGTAGATTGCTTGGATGTGTTGTGGTAGATTGTCATAATTATCTTTGCTGGTGCGGGGTTTCTTCTGGCGGTCTAAAGCTCCATTCACTATAGTCTGGAGATGGTTAATGACGTCATCTATATCACTGTTTGCTAGGTTGTCTTCTCGTGTTGGCATTTGAAGCTCCGCTTCAATTTCCGTTTTAAATCGTAACCAGTTCATTCTGTTGTAGTTGATATGCCTATCCGGTCGTGGACGTTGTTGAAGTATTCTTTGGTTCAGCCGAATCCTGAGCTCTACTGCAAGATGATCAGAATCACTGTCAAGCGCAGTGCAAGAGTAATTTTGAAAATCAGGCAGAATGCTAACTAGATTCGATGACGCTAAAAAGAAATCCAGAGTTGACGGGGTCCGAGGAAAAGTTTTCCGTGGTTGCGATATAACAGTCAACGAATGAAGGTGTCCATTAGTGTTCAGCCAATCTACAATTGCTAATCCCTGGGGTGAGGTCATATCGTCATCCCAGAGCTGGTGTCTAGCATTAAAATCTCCCCCAATCAGGCAATATGTATATTGACAACACACATTGTTGATTTTAGATAGGTCATGTTTGATGTTCTCGTTTCTAGCGTTGCAGTGATTATATATGGAGACTACCAACAGTGATTCTTGACCGGCGACTTTAACGACAACGGCAGATGTCTCCATTGTTCTTAGCCCAGAAATCCGAAGTAGCTCGCATTTAAAAGTTGATTTAAGAGCAATGGCCGTTCCATTGTTACTAGACGTTTTGTCTTCCCTGAATATTTGATATCCGTCCAGTTTGTATGGGTTCCTTGTTGTAAGTTTTGTTTCCTGTAATAAAAGAATGTCAGGTTTATTAGTTTTTATAAATAAGCTTAATGCACATCTCCTGGCTACAGAGTAAATAGAATTTACATTGTAGGTTATTACATTAAGCTTATTTATTGAGAACATAATTCACAAATAAGTTTACCAAGAACGACTGTCTTCTCCTTATCGTTTAACGAACCGTAGTTAGTCGGAACTACCTTCTTTGCCTTCTGAAGAAGTGTAAGTAGGTCTGTGCCAAATAACCTCTCGGTATCGTCAAAGATGTTGAAATTAGTTGTTGTTGAGTTTGGTTTGGCCAATTTGATTGCTACGGGCTTGGTGTTGTTCGAATGTTGGGGTTGAGGCTTGGCGGGTTGAGGTTTTGAGGTTGATTTACCCAATGCAGCTACATCAGCAAAGCTTAATCCTTTAGATATCGCTTTGGAGGCTGAAGAAACAGCAAACTGGTGTTGTTCCTGCATCTTCGTTGTCTTTTTTAGTTTGTCAGCTACCTTCTCCTTATATTTAGGGCAACCTTTGTAATTAGCTGGATGTCCCCTTTTCTGACAATTAACGCAGTATACAGCGTCATCTTTTTTATTGTCCTGAGTCCGTGGGCAATTGCCAGGTAGATGGTTCTCGTTGCATTTGACGCAACGGTACTTCATGCCGCAATTACTGGCCACGTGTCCAAATTTCTGGCAATTTCTGCATTGGGTTATTCCATTCCCTTTAAACTTCTCCCAATAAACCTTTTGGTGCAGCAAAAGGTTTTTCTTGAAAATTCCAGGTAGATCCGCATTCTTTGCTACCTCTACGACGAAGTTGTTAAACTTTTTATCGGGCCTGGTCGATTTATAAGGGGTGACATTTAACACATTAACCCCTTCCTTTGTCAGTTCATCCTTAATTTCATCAACCAGGTAGGAATGGTGAACGCCTTTGATGACGAGAAGGGTTTTCTTTTCGTCCTTTGAAGTGTATGTATTAAACTCTGTCCTATTTCCTTTCAGGAAATCGCGTAGTTTGATATGATCCTCTTTTGTTTTTGTTGTCAACACAGATTTTGTGCCGTTAATATTATGCACCTTATATGCAATATTCAGTGGCTTGGCAAATCTGTGTAGTTCCGCTACGTTTAACTTGAAGCAGATAATTGGCGGCATTGTCTTTGGCGTGGTTGTTGTAACTTGTACAGATGGGGCTGGAGAAGGTGGCTTTGATGTCGAAGCAGTTAGGCTAATGGTGGGAGCTTTAACTGTAACTTGAGCTGGTATGGGCAAAGGAGACTCCGACTTCCTTCGTTTTTTGGCCTGAATTGGCGGGAATTCTTCGTCAGAGCAGCCTTCTATACTTCCTTCTGAGTCATAATGTGAGGAGGACTCTTGGTCAGTTTCTGCATCGGTAAATTCCTCTTCCATGATTTCTTGGCCTTCGATGACTTCTTCACCAGAGTTAAATGTTGTGGCTTCTTCTGAATATAAAGCAGAACAGTCAGCCAATTTGGCATGCATCAGTTGAGCAAACTCTTCGCCATAGATGTCGACCTGCGATTTTACATGCGCAATGAAGGCATCGTATGACTTTTGGACGACAACCTTGCGTTGCTCCTTTTTTCCCATATTTAATTGGGTACTAATATTGGTATATTATACTTTTTTACTTTTTTCCACACACGCTTATGCGCAGGTAGAAAGTCCTTTATCAGGTAAATACACTTTACTTTGTTGCGCACTTTATTAAACACAACCGTTCACTATGAGTGTTCGATACGAACTGAAGATTTGTATTCCACAATCCTTATTGGGTTAACAATACTTACTTGAAAAAATCCTATTGGTGTTATTTTCCTTATACATACAAACCTATGTTATGTTCACGTTCTGCTGTTTTCTAGCATTGCATTATAATATGTATCTCGTCTTACTCTGAAAATAAGTATAAATACGTGTGTTAAATTTGAATCTGTACAGTACAGTTTTGTTGTGACAGTGAAAATTAAAGTACTTTGAAAAATGACTGGTCGTGGTAAAGGAGGAAAAGGCTTGGGTAAAGGTGGCGCCAAACGTCATCGTAAAGTGTTGCGTGATAACATCCAAGGTATCACGAAGCCAGCAATTCGTCGCTTAGCTCGTCGTGGTGGTGTAAAACGTATTTCTGGTTTAATCTATGAAGAAACCCGTGGAGTTTTAAAGGTGTTCTTGGAAAACGTCATTCGTGATGCTGTTACATATACTGAACACGCTAAGCGTAAGACTGTTACTGCAATGGATGTAGTATACGCATTGAAGAGGCAAGGACGCACTCTGTATGGTTTCGGCGGCTAAGTTATGTGAAAAAAAAAAAATATTAATTCACACCAATCGGTCCTTTTCAGGACCACAAAAAAATATCTAAAGTGATTTGAAAATTCGAACATTGATTTATTAATGAAATTTATCGAGCCAATGATTTAGATTTTGTCTTTAACTAAACCCAGAAGTTCTTTTTATATTCATGTGCGATTTTTAAATAAAAAAAATGGCGTTGTGGCGTCACAAACACACATGTGATATACAAAATAAAAATCCAATAGGAAAACTAAACACAAAAGTGAAATCACAGCACATTCGTTATGAATTTAAAAAAGGCGGTAACTTTTTCCACAACTACCTGAATTTTTCTCGCATCCATATTTATAAAAAAAAAAATAGCGTCTTCCAATATATTATTTTTACCTATCTCTGTTTTTCAAATACATACTCTATTCTATGGAATTTCGGTTTTATTACTTTATGACTATGACAAAATGAAATTATGTATTTAATTCTCTTATTGGAAATATTTCGTCGTCCTGAAAAGGACGGTTTGTTTTATCATGTATGTATATGTTGAATATTTAAGCGCTCTTTTCGGTCTTCTTTGGCAATAAAACAGCCTGGATGTTTGGAAGAACACCTCCCTGGGCAATTGTAACACCAGAAAGCAATTTGTTCAACTCTTCATCGTTACGGATCGCCAATTGCAAATGACGGGGGATGATTCTTGTCTTCTTGTTGTCACGAGCAGCATTTCCCGCCAATTCCAAAACTTCAGCAGCCAAATATTCCATGACAGCTGCTAGATACACTGGAGCTCCAGCACCAACACGCTCTGCATAGTTACCTTTGCGAAGCAAACGATGAATACGACCAACTGGAAATTGTAGACCAGCACGACTGGAGCGTGACTTTGCTTTTCCCTTCACTTTTCCGCCTTTACCACGACCAGACATATTTTAATGTTATTTATTTTTCACGTTCACTGAAGCACTGTTCACAAAACAATGAGCAGAAAACGCTGGGGTGCTTCTATTTATATCACACACACAACAATAGTAGCCCATTTTAGTGTATATATTTTCCCATACATGAGCCGGCGCATAACCACTTATAACGGAGGTTCAAATTCGAAATGAGCACAGTTGTCGTTTAATCGTTAAGCAGTGAATAAAGTGAATAAGTGAACAATGCCGCCTAAAACTAGTGGAAAAGCAGCCAAAAAAGCCGGAAAGGCACAAAAAAACATTACCAAGTCCGATAAGAAGAAGAAGCGCAAGAGGAAGGAAAGCTACGCAATCTACATTTACAAAGTTTTGAAGCAAGTTCATCCCGATACTGGAATTTCTTCAAAGGCCATGAGTATCATGAACAGTTTTGTAAATGATATTTTCGAACGTATTGCCGCCGAAGCATCTCGTTTGGCACACTATAACAAACGTTCAACAATTACAAGTCGGGAAATCCAAACTGCCGTCCGTTTGTTATTGCCTGGTGAGCTTGCTAAGCACGCTGTTAGTGAAGGAACTAAAGCAGTTACCAAATACACTAGTTCCAAATAAATATACGACAACATTTCGTACAAATGGCCCTTTTCAGGGCCTCCAAATATTGAAATGAAGAGATTCTTTTAAATGATCGAAATTTACAATAGAGGTAAAAATAAATTACATGCCGTTTTTAAATGGAAAGTACCGTCGTACCGCCATTTCGGATAAAAAAAAATAAATATATTCTACATTTCTAAGTCCGATTGATTCTTAGTTGATTGAATGTTATTGTATAATATTAAAATTTGTATTTGACCTTAATGGGTATTTTTTTTTTAATCATACAAAAAACATCAATATATTTGGTATAAGTGATAAGGAAATAAATCCACTAAATACAAAGGTGGTATCATTCTGCTGAATACGAATTGAAATTGTGAATATTAAGTAATTTACAGCGCCATCTTGTATTATTTAAATATTTCATATGTATTCCACAACTAATTTGCCAGATTTTGAAAAGAAAGAAGTACATATGTACTTTCATTTGTGTTAAATGAATGAAACAACACTTTGCAAAAAATAAAAAAAAATCTCTTTGCTGAAATAGTTTGTAGTCCTGAAAAGGACTGTGATTTGTTTTCCTATAGTACGAGTACCAGTGCAGAGAAATTATTTTTTTGGTTTCTTTGCTGCGACTGCCTTTTTGGGTTTGGCAGCAGCTGTTTTGGCCTTGGGCACTTTGGCTTTGGGCGCAGCAGCCTTTGCCTTTGTTGGTTTCGCCTTCAATGTTGTTGTTTTCTTGATGCTTTTTACCTTTGCCTTTTCAGCCTTCTTTTTATCGGTACTCTTCTTGGTAGTGGCTGTAGTTTTTTTTACTTTCTTGTCACCAGTTGCTGTCTTTTTCACTTTTTTCTCACCAGCTCCAGCGACTTTTGGCTTTGCTGATTTTTTCTTTTCAGCAGACTTTACTTTTGGTTCCTTGCTAGCTGATGCAGACAACTTGAACGAACCAGCAGCGCCCTTTCCCTTTGTTTGTACTAACTTACCACTGACAACGGCACTTTTTAAATATTTCTTGATGAAAGGTGCTAGTTTTTGTACATCAACTTTGTATGTAGCTGCGATGTATTTTTTAATTGCCATTAGCGAAGAACCACCACGCTCCTTCAACGTTTTAATAGCAGCGTCCACCATTTGCTGAGTTGGAGGATGACTTGGTGTTGTTTTTGGCTTCTTTACACCAGCAGCCTTCTTGGTTTTCTTTTCTGCGACAACAGCAGGAGAAGTAGCGACAGTATCGACCATTTTATTAACTTTTATTATATATTTTTTTCACTTGAGAAACTTGAAAAACACATTCACATTGTATTCAATTAGGAAATGGCATTCAGTCAAACTACTGTGAGAATCAGGGAGGACGAATGTACACAAAATATTAGTTTATTTGACTGCATTGACTCTATTGTATACTTCAGTTCTTTAGAAAACATAATAATTTTATATGATATGAATCATATTATAAACATTTATTTACTTTATTGTATTTTAACAATATTACAAAATACACACTTAATTTTTCATTCATATATATTCATTAAGTATGCCAGTAGATGCCATTTGAACTCATTGTTTTATGGATTTCATAAAGTATTCATCTTTAAAACCCTTTTTTATTAAACAAAAATAACTGTTTAAGACCTAAAACTACAACAATAACAATGTTTATAGTGTTTTTATTGGTTGTATTTAAATAAAGTTCATAAATTCTATCTGAAATCGATTCATAAATTAAATACCAACTTTTAAGGTTTGATTCGCTTTCTCGAACAATATTTAATTTTGGCTAAAATAAATACTTCTCTAATTTTTATTAAACATAACAAAATAAGAAATATTTATGAAATAGATTTCTATATAATAAATGGCAAACAATATATCTTTTATAAATATTTTAAATCAATTTTACTATATGGTCACATGACATGCATTTTAATTGACGTGTTCATGATATATATATTTTTTCTATTCCTGTTTTTTTTTTTTTTTAATCCAATAGTAATAGTAAGATATTCTCAAGTAAATTTTTAGTTTGCAGATAACTTTCTACTTTATTGAGGATATGGACAATAATATACAAAAAGTCCTAATAAACAATAGTATCTAAAACTATTTCTTCTTCTACTCATTAAATAGTCTTGTCGAATTCGTGTATGTACCATATTTTGTTTCCCATGCGTTTTCTTCGCAAGCGTTCCATGTCTATATTAAGTTTCCAGATAACAACAGTTAAATATTATGTATCTATAATCTAATTAATAAATAGCTAACACATAATTTTACAATATAGCCATTGAAAAACTTTGTCTCATGAATGTTTGTTTGTAATTAATAAGTGTCTAATCATTACTGATGTAAAATAAATCGATATCTTGGTATTTAGATGAACTTTGTGGTAAAAAATAACTTATTATATATTTTCATTTGGTATTTAGGTGTGTTTGGTGGATACCAAGGTAAAACAAGTAAAAATCAAAGTCGTTTACGGTTGTCAGTATCAATAAGTTTGCGACCATATTTTTATTTAACTTAATTATTAATTTAAATAAATTCATAGATCTCTTAGAAATTTTTTAGTGGTCCTGAAAAGGACCGATTGATTTCGTTGAGATGTTTTGCACTTAAGCACGTTCACCACGGATGCGTCTGGCCAATTGGATGTCTTTTGGCATAATTGTAACACGCTTAGCATGAATGGCGCACAAATTTGTATCTTCGAAAAGACCAACCAAGTAGGCTTCACTAGCTTCTTGAAGAGCCATCACAGCTGAACTTTGGAAACGCAAGTCAGTTTTGAAATCTTGTGCAATTTCACGAACTAAACGTTGGAAGGGCAATTTGCGAATCAGCAACTCGGTACTCTTTTGGTAGCGACGGATTTCACGAAGGGCAACAGTACCGGGACGATAACGATGTGGTTTCTTGACACCTCCGGTTGCTGGAGCACTTTTACGAGCTGCTTTAGTCGCCAATTGCTTCCTTGGTGCTTTTCCACCGGTGGATTTACGGGCGGTTTGCTTTGTTCGAGCCATCACAATTTATTTCACTTTAGCTTACACTTTCAAACACTAGCCAGAGTCACGACACGACAATAATGAAAAAATCCTGTTGGTGTTATTTTCCTTATACATACAAACCTATGTTATGTTCACGTTCTGCTGTTTTCTAGCATTGCATTATAATATGTATCTCGTCTTACTCTGAAAATAAGTATAAATACGTGTGTTAAATTTGAATCTCTACAGTACAGTTTTGTTGTGACAGTGAAAATTAAAGTACTTTGAAAAATGACTGGTCGTGGTAAAGGAGGAAAAGGCTTGGGTAAAGGTGGCGCCAAACGTCATCGTAAAGTGTTGCGTGATAACATCCAAGGTATCACGAAGCCAGCAATTCGTCGCTTAGCTCGTCGTGGTGGTGTAAAACGTATTTCTGGTTTAATCTATGAAGAAACCCGTGGAGTTTTAAAGGTGTTCTTGGAAAACGTCATTCGTGATGCTGTTACATATACTGAACACGCTAAGCGTAAGACTGTTACTGCAATGGATGTAGTATACGCATTGAAGAGGCAAGGACGCACTCTGTATGGTTTCGGCGGCTAAGTTATGTGAAAAAAAAAATATTAATTCACACCAATCGGTCCTTTTCAGGACCACAAAAAATATCTGAAGTGATTTGAAAATTCGAACATTGATTTATTAATGAAATTTATCGAGCCAATGATTTAGATTTTGTCTTTAACTAAACCCAGAAGAAGTTCTTTTTATATTCATGTGCGATTTTTAAATAAAAAAAATGGCGTTGTGGCGTCACAAACACACATGTGATATACAAAATAAAAATCCAATAGGAAAACTTAACACAAAAGTGAAATCACAGCACATTCGTTATGAATTTAAAAAAGGCGGTAACTTTTTCCACAACTACCTGAATTTTTCTCGCATCCATATTTATAAAAAAAAAAATAGCGTCTTCCAATATATTATTTTTACCTATCTCTGCTTTTCAAATACATACTCTATTCTATGGAATTTCGGTTTTATTACTTTATGACTATGACAAAATGAAATTATGTATTTAATTCTCTTATTGGAAATATTTCGTCGTCCTGAAAAGGACGGTTTGTTTTATCATGTATGTATATGTTGAATATTTAAGCGCTCTTTTCGGTCTTCTTTGGCAATAAAACAGCCTGGATGTTTGGAAGAACACCTCCCTGGGCAATTGTAACACCAGAAAGCAATTTGTTCAACTCTTCATCGTTACGGATCGCCAATTGCAAATGAAATAGATTTCTATATAATAAATGGCAAACAATATATCTTTTATAAATATTTTATATCAATTTTAATATATGGTCACATGACATGCATTTTAATTGACGTGTTCATGATATATATATTTTTTCTATTCCTGTTTTTTTTTTTTTTTTAATCCAATAGTAATAGTAAGATATTCTCAAGTAAATTTTTAGTTTGCAGATAACTTTCTACTTTATTGAGGATATGGACAATAATATACAAAAAGTCCTAATAAACAATAGTATCTAAAACTATTTCTTCTTCTACTCATTAAATAGTCTTGTCGAATTCGTGTATGTACCATATTTTGTTTCCCATGCGTTTTCTTCGCAAGCGTTCCATGTCTATATTAAGTTTCCAGATAACAACAGTTAAATATTATGTATCTATAATCTAATTAATAAATAGCTAACACATAATTTTACAATATAGCCATTGAAAAACTTTGTCTCATGAATGTTTGTTTGTAATTAATAAGTGTCTAATCATTACTGATGTAAAATAAATCGATATCTTGGTATTTAGATGAACTTTGTGGTAAAAAATAACTTATTATATATTTTCATTTGGTATTTAGGTGTGTTTGGTGGATACCAAGGTAAAACAAGTAAAAATCAAAGTCGTTTACGGTTGTCAGTATCAATAAGTTTGCGACCATATTTTTATTTAACTTAATTATTAATTTAAATAAATTCATAGATCTCTTAGAAATTTTTTAGTGGTCCTGAAAAGGACCGATTGATTTCGTTGAGATGTTTTGCACTTAAGCACGTTCACCACGGATGCGTCTGGCCAATTGGATGTCTTTTGGCATAATTGTAACACGCTTAGCATGAATGGCGCACAAATTTGTATCTTCGAAAAGACCAACCAAGTAGGCTTCACTAGCTTCTTGAAGAGCCATCACAGCTGAACTTTGGAAACGCAAGTCAGTTTTGAAATCTTGTGCAATTTCACGAACTAAACGTTGGAAGGGCAATTTGCGAATCAGCAACTCGGTACTCTTTTGGTAGCGACGGATTTCACGAAGGGCAACAGTACCGGGACGATAACGATGTGGTTTCTTGACACCTCCGGTTGCTGGAGCACTTTTACGAGCTGCTTTAGTCGCCAATTGCTTCCTTGGTGCTTTTCCACCGGTGGATTTACGGGCGGTTTGCTTTGTTCGAGCCATCACAATTTATTTCACTTTAGCTTACACTTTCAAACACTAGCCAGAGTCACGACACGACAATAATGAAAAAATCCTATTGGTGTTATTTTGCTTATACATACAAACCTATGTTATGTTCACGTTCTGCTGTTTTCTAGCATTGCATTATAATATGTATCTCGTCTTACTCTGAAAATAAGTATAAATACGTGTGTTAAATTTGAATCTGTACAGTACAGTTTTGTTGTGACAGTGAAAATTAAAGTACTTTGAAAAATGACTGGTCGTGGTAAAGGAGGAAAAGGCTTGGGTAAAGGTGGCGCCAAACGTCATCGTAAAGTGTTGCGTGATAACATCCAAGGTATCACGAAGCCAGCAATTCGTCGCTTAGCTCGTCGTGGTGGTGTAAAACGTATTTCTGGTTTAATCTATGAAGAAACCCGTGGAGTTTTAAAGGTGTTCTTGGAAAACGTCATTCGTGATGCTGTTACATATACTGAACACGCTAAGCGTAAGACTGTTACTGCAATGGATGTAGTATACGCATTGAAGAGGCAAGGACGCACTCTGTATGGTTTCGGCGGCTAAGTTATGTGAAAAAAAAAATATTAATTCACACCAATCGGTCCTTTTCAGGACCACAAAAAAATATCTAAAGTGATTTGAAAATTCGAACATTGATTTATTAATGAAATTTATCGAGCCAATGATTTAGATTTTGTCTTTAACTGAACCCAGAAGAAGTTCTTTTTATATTCATGTGCGATTTTTAAATAAAAAAAATGGCGTTGTGGCGTCACAAACACACATGTGATATACAAAATAAAAATCCAATAGGAAAACTTAACACAAAAGTGAAATCACAGCACATTCGTTATGAATTTAAAAAAGGCGGTAACTTTTTCCACAACTACCTGAATTTTTCTCGCATCCATATTTATAAAAAAAAAAATAGCGTCTTCCAATATATTATTTTTACCTATCTCTGTTTTTCAAATACATACTCTATTCTATGGAATTTCGGTTTTATTACTTTATGACTATGACAAAATGAAATTATGTATTTAATTCTCTTATTGGAAATATTTCGTCGTCCTGAAAAGGACGGTTTGTTTTATCATGTATGTATATGTTGAATATTTAAGCGCTCTTTTCGGTCTTCTTTGGCAATAAAACAGCCTGGATGTTTGGAAGAACACCTCCCTGGGCAATTGTAACACCAGAAAGCAATTTGTTCAACTCTTCATCGTTACGGATCGCCAATTGCAAATGACGGGGGATGATTCTTGTCTTCTTGTTGTCACGAGCAGCATTTCCCGCCAATTCCAAAACTTCAGCAGCCAAATATTCCATGACAGCTGCTAGATACACTGGAGCTCCAGCACCAACACGCTCTGCATAGTTACCTTTGCGAAGCAAACGATGAATACGACCAACTGGAAATTGTAGACCAGCACGACTGGAGCGTGACTTTGCTTTTCCCTTCACTTTTCCGCCTTTACCACGACCAGACATATTTTAATGTTATTTATTTTTCACGTTCACTGAAGCACTGTTCACAAAACAATGAGCAGAAAACGCTGGGGTGCTTCTATTTATATCACACACACAACAATAGTAGCCCATTTTAGTGTATATATTTTCCCATACATGAGCCGGCGCATAACCACTTATAACGGAGCTTCAAATTCGAAATAAGCACAGTTGTCGTTTAATCGTTAAGCAGTGAATAAGTGAACAATGCCGCCTAAAACTAGTGGAAAAGCAGCCAAAAAAGCCGGAAAGGCACAAAAAAACATTACCAAGTCCGATAAGAAGAAGAAGCGCAAGAGGAAGGAAAGCTACGCAATCTACATTTACAAAGTTTTGAAGCAAGTTCATCCCGATACTGGAATTTCTTCAAAGGCCATGAGTATCATGAACAGTTTTGTAAATGATATTTTCGAACGTATTGCCGCCGAAGCATCTCGTTTGGCACACTATAACAAACGTTCAACAATTACAAGTCGGGAAATCCAAACTGCCGTCCGTTTGTTATTGCCTGGTGAGCTTGCTAAGCACGCTGTTAGTGAAGGAACTAAAGCAGTTACCAAATACACTAGTTCCAAGTAAATATACGACAACATTTCGTACAAATGGCCCTTTTCAGGGCCTCCAAATATTGAAATGAAGAGATTCTTTTAAATGATCGAAATTTACAATAGAGGTACAAATAAATTACATGCCGTTTTTAAATGGAAAGTACCGTCGTACCGCCATTTCGGATAAAAAAAAATAAATATATTCTACATTTCTAAGTCCGATTGATTCTTAGTTGATTGTATGTTATTGTATAATATTAAAATTTGTATTTGACCTTAATGGGTATTTTGTTTTTAATCATACAAAAAACATCAATATATTTGGTATAAGTGATAAGGAAATACATCCACTAAATACAAAGGTGGTATCATTCTGCTGAATACGAATTGAAATTGTGAATATTAAGTAATTTACAGCGCCATCTTGTATTATTTAAATATTTCATATGTATTCCACAACTAATTTGCCAGATTTTGAAAAGAAAGAAGTACATATGTACTTTCATTTGTGTTAAATGAATGAAACAACAAAAATGTTGTTTTACACTTTGCAAAAAATAAAAAAAAATCTCTTTGCTGAAATAGTTTGTAGTCCTGAAAAGGACTGTGATTTGTTTTCCTATAGTACGAGTACCAGTGCAGAGAAATTATTTTTTTGGTTTCTTTGCTGCGACTGCCTTTTTGGGTTTGGCAGCAGCTGTTTTGGCCTTGGGCACTTTGGCTTTAGGCGCAGCAGCCTTTGCCTTTGTTGGTTTCGCCTTCAATGTTGTTGTTTTCTTGATGCTTTTTACCTTTGCCTTTTCAGCCTTCTTTTTATCGGTACTCTTCTTGGTAGTGGCTGTAGTTTTTTTTACTTTCTTGTCACCAGTTGCTGTCTTTTTCACTTTTTTCTCACCAGCTCCAGCGACTTTTGGCTTTGCTGATTTTTTCTTTTCAGCAGACTTTACTTTTGGTTCCTTGCTAGCTGATGCAGACAACTTGAACGAACCAGCAGCGCCCTTTCCCTTTGTTTGTACTAACTTACCACTAACAACGGCACTTTTTAAATATTTCTTGATGAAAGGTGCTAGTTTTTGTACATCAACTTTGTATGTAGCTGCGATGTATTTTTTAATTGCCATTAGCGAAGAACCACCACGCTCCTTCAACGTTTTAATAGCAGCGTCCACCATTTGCTGAGTGGGAGGATGACTTGGTGTTGTTTTTGGCTTCTTTACACCAGCAGCCTTCTTGGTTTTCTTTTCTGCGACAACAGCAGGAGAAGTAGCGACAGTATCGACCATTTTATTAACTTTTATTATATATTTTTTTCACTTGAGAAACTTGAAAAACACATTCACATTGTATTCAATTAGGAAATGGCATTCAGTCAAACTACTGTGAGAATCAGGGAGGACGAATGTACACAAAATATTAGTTTATTTGACTGCATTGACTCTATTGTATACTTCAGTTCTTTAGAAAACATAATAATTTTATATGATATGAATCATATAATAAAAATTTATTTACTTTATTGTATTTTAACAATATTACAAAATACACACTTAATTTTTCATTCATATATATTCATTAAGTATGCCAGTAGATGCCATTTGAACTCATTGTTTTATGGATTTCATAAAGTATTCATCTTTAAAACCCTTTTTTATTAAACAAAAATAACTGTTAAAACCTAAAACTACAACAATAACAATGTTTATAGTGTTTTTATTGGTTGTATTTAAATAAAGTTCATAAATTCTATCTGAAATCGATTCATAAATTAAATACCAACTTTTAAGGTTTGATTCGCTTTCTCGAACAATATTTAATTTTGGCTAAAATAAATACTTCTCTAATTTTTATTAAACATAACAAAATAAGAAATATTTATGAAATAGATTTCTATATAATAAATGGCAAACAATATATCTTTTATAAATATTTTAAATCAATTTTACTATATGGTCACATGACATGCATTTTAATTGACGTGTTCATGATATATATATTTTTTCTATTCCTGTTTTTTTTTTTTTTTTAATCCAATAGTAATAGTAAGATATTCTCAAGTAAATTTTTAGTTTGCAGATAACTTTCTACTTTATTGAGGATATGGACAATAATATACAAAAAGTCCTAATAAACAATAGTATCTAAAACTATTTCTTCTTCTACTCATTAAATAGTCTTGTCGAATTCGTGTATGTACCATATTTTGTTTCCCATGCGTTTTCTTCGCAAGCGTTCCATGTCTATATTAAGTTTCCAGATAACAGCAGTTAAATATTATGTATCTATAATCCAATTATTAAATAAATAGCTAACACATAATTTTACATTATAGCCATTGAAAAACTTTGTCTCATGAATGTTTGTTTGTAATTAATAAGTGTCTAATCATTACTGATGTAAAATAAATCGATATCTTGGTATTTAGATGAACTTTGTGGTAAAAAATAATTTATTATATATTTTCATTTGGTATTTAGGTGTGTTTGGTGGATACCAAGGTAAAACAAGTAAAAATCAAAGTCGTTTACGGTTGTCAGTATCAATAAGTTTGCGACCATATTTTTATTTAACTTAATTATTAATTTAAATAAATTCATAGATCTCTTAGAAATTTTTTAGTGGTCCTGAAAAGGACCGATAAAAAATTTCTAAGAGATCTATGAATTTATTTAAATTAATAATTAAGTTAAATAAAAATATGGTCGCAAACTTATTGATACTGACAACCGTAAACGACTTTGATTTTTACTTGTTTTTAGGACCGATTGATTTCGTTGAGATGTTTTGCACTTAAGCACGTTCACCACGGATGCGTCTGGCCAATTGGATGTCTTTTGGCATAATTGTAACACGCTTAGCATGAATGGCGCACAAATTTGTATCTTCGAAAAGACCAACCAAGTAGGCTTCACTAGCTTCTTGAAGAGCCATCACAGCTGAACTTTGGAAACGCAAGTCAGTTTTGAAATCTTGTGCAATTTCACGAACTAAACGTTGGAAGGGCAATTTGCGAATCAGCAACTCGGTACTCTTTTGGTAGCGACGGATTTCACGAAGGGCAACAGTACCGGGACGATAACGATGTGGTTTCTTGACACCTCCGGTTGCTAGAGCACTTTTACGAGCTGCTTTAGTCGCCAATTAGAGCTGTAGCAAAACGTATGTATTCGTTACTGAGTAACGAATATTCGATACGATTCGAAGTAACGAATCGTTACTCTCCAATAAGTTTCGTTACTTTTACAGGTTTCGTTACTCGAATCAGATTCGTTATTCTTATGTTTTTTCGATACTCGCCGTTCGGTTCGTTTGGAAATAATTTGAATTTTGTGTATACCTATACTGAATGTTGTATCTTATCCGTGCAAACAGAGGGTACCTCTCTGTTTGCACGGATAAGATACATACATAAGATGTTTACATAGCACCTGATAGCTATGTAGGCAGGGTAGGTATATGTTTTTTTGTTTTCTATGTGTTTTGCATCTGCAGTGTAGTTGTAGTCATATAGTGATGTTGAAAGTTGAATAGTTAAAAATGTTATTTAAGAATGTTATTTTTTTTAATTTAATTTAATTATTTTTCCTAATATTTTATTTTTTTATTACTTTTTTAATTTTAATACTTAATTTGATTAATATTTATGCTATTTTTTAAAATAAACTCATTCACTTTCTCGTTTTTTTTACTAATTAAAGCAAATACATTCATATATTGGATTTAATAAACACCTTAATGTTACTAAATGATCTAATATTGTTTTATTTATTCACTCTTCTCAATTAAAAATCAAATTGAACCTTAACCACTCTTCCCGAAATGCGCTTCTAACAACACCCTGAGTACTTTAAAACGTAATTCTATCGAATGTAAGAAAGTAACGAAAGTAACGAAAGTAACGAATACTTTGTAACGGGTAGTTACTTAAAAAGTACCGAACACATACGGGTACTGATTTTTTCGTTACTTTTACAGCTCTATCGCCAATTGCTTCCTTGGTGCTTTTCCACCGGTGGATTTACGGGCGGTTTGCTTCGTTCGAGCCATCACAATTTATTTCACTTTAGCTTACACTTTCAAACACTAGCCAGAGTCACGACACGACAATAATGAAAAAATCCTATTGGTGTTATTTTCCTTATACATACAAACCTATGTTATGTTCACGTTCTGCTGTTTTCTAGCATTGCATTATAATATGTATCTCGTCTTACTCTGAAAATAAGTATAAATACGTGTGTTAAATTTGAATCTGTACAGTACAGTTTTGTTGTGACAGTGAAAATTAAAGTACTTTGAAAAATGACTGGTCGTGGTAAAGGAGGAAAAGGCTTGGGTAAAGGTGGCGCCAAACGTCATCGTAAAGTGTTGCGTGATAACATCCAAGGTATCACGAAGCCAGCAATTCGTCGCTTAGCTCGTCGTGGTGGTGTAAAACGTATTTCTGGTTTAATCTATGAAGAAACCCGTGGAGTTTTAAAGGTGTTCTTGGAAAACGTCATTCGTGATGCTGTTACATATACTGAACACGCTAAGCGTAAGACTGTTACTGCAATGGATGTAGTATACGCATTGAAGAGGCAAGGACGCACTCTGTATGGTTTCGGCGGCTAAGTTATGTGAAAAAAAAAATATTAATTCACACCAATCGGTCCTTTTCAGGACCACAAAAAAATATCTAAAGTGATTTGAAAATTCGAACATTGATTATTAATGAAATTTATCGAGCCAATGATTTACATTTTGTCTTTAACTGAACCCAGAAGAAGTTCTTTTTATATTCATGTGCGATTTTTAAATAAAAAAAATGGCGTTGTGGCGTCACAAACACACATGTGATATACAAAATAAAAATCCAATAGGAAAACTTAACACAAAAGTGAAATCACAGCACATTCGTTATGAATTTAAAAAAGGCGGTAACTTTTTCCACAACTACCTGAATTTTTCTCGCATCCATATTTATAAAAAAAAAAATAGCGTCTTCCAATATATTATTTTTACCTATCTCTGTTTTTCAAATACATACTCTATTCTATGGAATTTCGGTTTTATTACTTTATGACTATGACAAAATGAAATTATGTATTTAATTCTCTTATTGGAAATATTTCGTCGTCCTGAAAAGGACGGTTTGTTTTATCATGTATGTATATGTTGAATATTTAAGCGCTCTTTTCGGTCTTCTTTGGCAATAAAACAGCCTGGATGTTTGGAAGAACACCTCCCTGGGCAATTGTAACACCAGAAAGCAATTTGTTCAACTCTTCATCGTTACGGATCGCCAATTGCAAATGACGGGGGATGATTCTTGTCTTCTTGTTGTCACGAGCAGCATTTCCCGCCAATTCCAAAACTTCAGCAGCCAAATATTCCATGACAGCTGCTAGATACACTGGAGCTCCAGCACCAACACGCTCTGCATAGTTACCTTTGCGAAGCAAACGATGAATACGACCAACTGGAAATTGTAGACCAGCACGACTGGAGCGTGACTTTGCTTTTCCCTTCACTTTTCCGCCTTTACCACGACCAGACATATTTTAATGTTATTTATTTTTCACGTTCACTGAAGCACTGTTCACAAAACAATGAGCAGAAAACGCTGGGGTGCTTCTATTTATATCACACACACAACAATAGTAGCCCATTTTAGTGTATATATTTTCCCATACATGAGCCGGCGCATAACCACTTATAAGGGAGCTTCAAATTCGAAATAAGCACAGTTGTCGTTTAATCGTTCGTTAAGCAGTGAATAAGTGAACAATGCCGCCTAAAACTAGTGGAAAAGCAGCCAAAAAAGCCGGAAAGGCACAAAAAAACATTACCAAGTCCGATAAGAAGAAGAAGCGCAAGAGGAAGGAAAGCTACGCAATCTACATTTACAAAGTTTTGAAGCAAGTTCATCCCGATACTGGAATTTCTTCAAAGGCCATGAGTATCATGAACAGTTTTGTAAATGATATTTTCGAACGTATTGCCGCCGAAGCATCTCGTTTGGCACACTATAACAAACGTTCAACAATTACAAGTCGGGAAATCCAAACTGCCGTCCGTTTGTTATTGCCTGGTGAGCTTGCTAAGCACGCTGTTAGTGAAGGAACTAAAGCAGTTACCAAATACACTAGTTCCAAGTAAATATACGACAACATTTCGTACAAATGGCCCTTTTCAGGGCCTCCAAATATTGAAATGAAGAGATTCTTTTAAATGATCGAAATTTACAATAGAGGTACAAATAAATTACATGCCGTTTTTAAATGGAAAGTACCGTCGTACCGCCATTTCGGATAAAAAAAAATAAATATATTCTACATTTCTAAGTCCGATTGATTCTTAGTTGATTGTATGTTATTGTATAATATTAAAATTTGTATTTGACCTTAATGGGTATTTTTTTTTAATCATACAAAAAACATCAATATATTTGGTATAAGTGATAAGGAAATACATCCACTAAATACAAAGGTGGTATCATTCTGCTGAATACGAATTGAAATTGTGAATATTAAGTAATTTACAGCGCCATCTTGTATTATTTAAATATTTCATATGTATTCCACAACTAATTTGCCAGATTTTGAAAAGAAAGAAGTACATATGTACTTTCATTTGTGTTAAATGAATGAAACAACAAAAATGTTGTTTTACACTTTGCAAAAAATAAAAAAAAATCTCTTTGCTGAAATAGTTTGTAGTCCTGAAAAGGACTGTGATTTGTTTTCCTATAGTACGAGTACCAGTGCAGAGAAATTATTTTTTTGGTTTCTTTGCTGCGACTGCCTTTTTGGGTTTGGCAGCAGCTGTTTTGGCCTTGGGCACTTTGGCTTTAGGCGCAGCAGCCTTTGCCTTTGTTGGTTTCGCCTTCAATGTTGTTGTTTTCTTGATGCTTTTTACCTTTGCCTTTTCAGCCTTCTTTTTATCGGTACTCTTCTTGGTAGTGGCTGTAGTTTTTTTTACTTTCTTGTCACCAGTTGCTGTCTTTTTCACTTTTTTCTCACCAGCTCCAGCGACTTTTGGCTTTGCTGATTTTTTCTTTTCAGCAGACTTTACTTTTGGTTCCTTGCTAGCTGATGCAGACAACTTGAACGAACCAGCAGCGCCCTTTCCCTTTGTTTGTACTAACTTACCACTAACAACGGCACTTTTTAAATATTTCTTGATGAAAGGTGCTAGTTTTTGTACATCAACTTTGTATGTAGCTGCGATGTATTTTTTAATTGCCATTAGCGAAGAACCACCACGCTCCTTCAACGTTTTAATAGCAGCGTCCACCATTTGCTGAGTGGGAGGATGACTTGGTGTTGTTTTTGGCTTCTTTACACCAGCAGCCTTCTTGGTTTTCTTTTCTGCGACAACAGCAGGAGAAGTAGCGACAGTATCGACCATTTTATTAACTTTTATTATATATTTTTTTCACTTGAGAAACTTGAAAAACACATTCACATTGTATTCAATTAGGAAATGGCATTCAGTCAAACTACTGTGAGAATCAGGGAGGACGAATGTACACAAAATATTAGTTTATTTGACTGCATTGACTCTATTGTATACTTCAGTTCTTTAGAAAACATAATAATTTTATATGATATGAATCATATAATAAAAATTTATTTACTTTATTGTATTTTAACAATATTACAAAATACACACTTAATTTTTCATTCATATATATTCATTAAGTATGCCAGTAGATGCCATTTGAACTCATTGTTTTATGGATTTCATAAAGTATTCATCTTTAAAACCCTTTTTTATTAAACAAAAATAACTGTTTAAGACCTAAAACTACAACAATAACAATGTTTATAGTGTTTTTATTGGTTGTATTTAAATAAAGTTCATAAATTCTATCTGAAATCGATTCATAAATTAAATACCAACTTTTAAGGTTTGATTCGCTTTCTCGAACAATATTTAATTTTGGCTAAAATAAATACTTCTCTAATTTTTATTAAACATAACAAAATAAGAAATATTTATGAAATAGATTTCTATATAATAAATGGCAAACAATATATCTTTTATAAATATTTTAAATCAATTTTACTATATGGTCACATGACATGCATTTTAATTGACGTGTTCATGATATATATATTTTTTCTATTCCTGTTTTTTTTTTTTTTTTAATCCAATAGTAATAGTAAGATATTCTCAAGTAAATTTTTAGTTTGCAGATAACTTTCTACTTTATTGAGGATATGGACAATAATATACAAAAAGTCCTAATAAACAATAGTATCTAAAACTATTTCTTCTTCTACTCATTAAATAGTCTTGTCGAATTCGTGTATGTACCATATTTTGTTTCCCATGCGTTTTCTTCGCAAGCGTTCCATGTCTATATTAAGTTTCCAGATAACAACAGTTAAATATTATGTATCTATAATCCAATTAATAAATAGCTAACACATAATTTTACAATATAGCCATTGAAAAACTTTGTCTCATGAATGTTTGTTTGTAATTAATAAGTGTCTAATCATTACTGATGTAAAATAAATCGATATCTTGGTATTTAGATGAACTTTGTGGTAAAAAATAACTTATTATATATTTTCATTTGGTATTTAGGTGTGTTTGGTGGATACCAAGGTAAAACAAGTAAAAATCAAAGTCGTTTACGGTTGTCAGTATCAATAAGTTTGCGACCATATTTTTATTTAACTTAATTATTAATTTAAATAAATTCATAGATCTCTTAGAAATTTTTTAGTGGTCCTGAAAAGGACCGATTGATTTCGTTGAGATGTTTTGCACTTAAGCACGTTCACCACGGATGCGTCTGGCCAATTGGATGTCTTTTGGCATAATTGTAACACGCTTAGCATGAATGGCGCACAAATTTGTATCTTCGAAAAGACCAACCAAGTAGGCTTCACTAGCTTCTTGAAGAGCCATCACAGCTGAACTTTGGAAACGCAAGTCAGTTTTGAAATCTTGTGCAATTTCACGAACTAAACGTTGGAAGGGCAATTTGCGAATCAGCAACTCGGTACTCTTTTGGTAGCGACGGATTTCACGAAGGGCAACAGTACCGGGACGATAACGATGTGGTTTCTTGACACCTCCGGTTGCTGGAGCACTTTTACGAGCTGCTTTAGTCGCCAATTGCTTCCTTGGTGCTTTTCCACCGGTGGATTTACGGGCGGTTTGCTTTGTTCGAGCCATCACAATTTATTTCACTTTAGCTTACACTTTCAAACACTAGCCAGAGTCACGACACGACAATAATGAAAAAATCCTATTGGTGTTATTTTCCTTATACATACAAACCTATGTTATGTTCACGTTCTGCTGTTTTCTAGCATTGCATTATAATATGTATCTCGTCTTACTCTGAAAATAAGTATAAATACGTGTGTTAAATTTGAATCTGTACAGTACAGTTTTGTTGTGACAGTGAAAATTAAAGTACTTTGAAAAATGACTGGTCGTGGTAAAGGAGGAAAAGGCTTGGGTAAAGGTGGCGCCAAACGTCATCGTAAAGTGTTGCGTGATAACATCCAAGGTATCACGAAGCCAGCAATTCGTCGCTTAGCTCGTCGTGGTGGTGTAAAACGTATTTCTGGTTTAATCTATGAAGAAACCCGTGGAGTTTTAAAGGTGTTCTTGGAAAACGTCATTCGTGATGCTGTTACATATACTGAACACGCTAAGCGTAAGACTGTTACTGCAATGGATGTAGTATACGCATTGAAGAGGCAAGGACGCACTCTGTATGGTTTCGGCGGCTAAGTTATGTGAAAAAAAAAATATTAATTCACACCAATCGGTCCTTTTCAGGACCACAAAAAAATATCTAAAGTGATTTGAAAATTCGAACATTGATTTATTAATGAAATTTATCGAGCCAATGATTTACATTTTGTCTTTAACTGAACCCAGAAGAAGTTATTTTTATATTCATGTGCGATTTTTAAATAAAAAAAATGGCGTTGTGGCGTCACAAACACACATGTGATATACAAAATAAAAATCCAATAGGAAAACTTAACACAAAAGTGAAATCACAGCACATTCGTTATGAATTTAAAAAAGGCGGTAACTTTTTCCACAACTACCTGAATTTTTCTCGCATCCATATTTATAAAAAAAAAAATAGCGTCTTCCAATATATTATTTTTACCTATCTCTGTTTTTCAAATACATACTCTATTCTATGGAATTTCGGTTTTATTACTTTATGACTATGACAAAATGAAATTATGTATTTAATTCTCTTATTGGAAATATTTCGTCGTCCTGAAAAGGACGGTTTGTTTTATCATGTATGTATATGTTGAATATTTAAGCGCTCTTTTCGGTCTTCTTTGGCAATAAAACAGCCTGGATGTTTGGAAGAACACCTCCCTGGGCAATTGTAACACCAGAAAGCAATTTGTTCAACTCTTCATCGTTACGGATCGCCAATTGCAAATGACGGGGGATGATTCTTGTCTTCTTGTTGTCACGAGCAGCATTTCCCGCCAATTCCAAAACTTCAGCAGCCAAATATTCCATGACAGCTGCTAGATACACTGGAGCTCCAGCACCAACACGCTCTGCATAGTTACCTTTGCGAAGCAAACGATGAATACGACCAACTGGAAATTGTAGACCAGCACGACTGGAGCGTGACTTTGCTTTTCCCTTCACTTTTCCGCCTTTACCACGACCAGACATATTTTAATGTTATTTATTTTTCACGTTCACTGAAGCACTGTTCACAAAACAATGAGCAGAAAACGCTGGGGTGCTTCTATTTATATCACACACACAACAATAGTAGCCCATTTTAGTGTATATATTTTCCCATACATGAGCCGGCGCATAACCACTTATAAGGGAGGTTCAAATTCGAAATAAGCACAGTCACAGTCAGTTCGTATCGAACACTCATAGTGAACGGTTGTGTTTAATAAAGTGCGCAACAAAGTAAAGTGTATTTACCTGATAAAGGACTTTCTACCTGCGCATAAGCGTGTGTGGAAAAAAGTAAAAAAGTATAATATACCAATATTAGTACCCAATTAAATATGGGAAAAAAGGAGCAACGCAAGGTTGTCGTCCAAAAGTCATACGATGCCTTCATTGCGCATGTAAAATCGCAGGTCGACATCTATGGCGAAGAGTTTGCTCAACTGATGCATGCCAAATTGGCTGACTGTTCTGCTTTATATTCAGAAGAAGCCACAACATTTAACTCTGGTGAAGAAGTCATCGAAGGCCAAGAAATCATGGAAGAGGAATTTACCGATGCAGAAACTGACCAAGAGTCCTCCTCACATTATGACTCAGAAGGAAGTATAGAAGGCTGCTCTGACGAAGAATTCCCGCCAATTCAGGCCAAAAAACGAAGGAAGTCGGAGTCTCCTTTGCCCATACCAGCTCAAGTTACAGTTAAAGCTCCCACCATTAGCCTAACTGCTTCGACATCAAAGCCACCTTCTCCAGCCCCATCTGTACAAGTTACAACAACCACGCCAAAGACAATGCCGCCAATTATCTGCTTCAAGTTAAACGTAGCGGAACTACACAGATTTGCCAAGCCACTGAATATTGCATATAAGGTGCATAATATTAACGGCACAAAATCTGTGTTGACAACAAAAACAAAAGAGGATCATATCAAACTACGCGATTTCCTGAAAGGAAATAGGACAGAGTTTAATACATACACTTCAAAGGACGAAAAGAAAACCCTTCTCGTCATCAAAGGCGTTCACCATTCCTACCTGGTTGATGAAATTAAGGATGAACTGACAAAGGAAGGGGTTAATGTGTTAAATGTCACCCCTTATAAATCGACCAGGCCCGATAAAAAGTTTAACAACTTCGTCGTAGAGGTAGCAAAGAATGCGGATCTACCTGGAATTTTCAAGAAAAACCTTTTGCTGCACCAAAAGGTTTATTGGGAGAAGTTTAAAGGGAATGGAATAACCCAATGCAGAAATTGCCAGAAATTTGGACACGTGGCCAGTAATTGCGGCATGAAGTACCGTTGCGTCAAATGCAACGAGAACCATCTACCTGGCAATTGCCCACGGACTCAGGAGAATAAAAAAGATGACGCTGTATACTGCGTTAATTGTCAGAAAAGGGGACATCCAGCTAATTACAAAGGTTGCCCTAAATATAAGGAGAAGGTAGCTGACAAACTAAAAAAGACAACGAAGATGCAGGAACAACACCAGTTTGCTGTTTCTTCAGCCTCCAAAGCGATATCTAAAGGATTAAGCTTTGCTGATGTAGCTACATTGGGTAAATCAACCTCAAGACCTCAACCCCAACATTCGAACAACACCAAGCCCGTAGCAATCAAATTGGCCAAACCAAACTCAATAACAACTAATTTCAACATCTTTGACGATACCGAGAGGTTATTTGGCACAGACCTACTTACACTTCTTCAGAAGGCAAAGAAGGTAGTTCCGACTTACTACGGTTCGTTAAACGATAAGGAGAAGACAGTCGTTCTTGGTAAACTTATTTGTGAATTATGTTCTCAATAAATAAGCTTAATGTAATAACCTACAATGTAAATTCTATTTACTCTGTAGCCAGGAGATGTGCATTAAGCTTATTTATTAAAACTAATAAACCTGACATTCTTTTATTACAGGAAACAAAACTTACAACAAGGAACCCATACAAACTGGACGGATATCAAATATTCAGGGAAGACAAAACGTCTAGTAACAATGGAACGGCCATTGCTCTTAAATCAACTTTTAAATGCGAGCTACTTCGGATTTATGGGCTAAGAACAATGGAGACATCTGCCGTTGTCGTTAAAGTCGCCGGTCAAGAATCACTGTTGGTAGTCTCCATATATAATCACTGCAACGCTAGAAACGAGAACATCAAACATGACTTATCTAAAATCAACAATGTGTGTTGTCAATATACATATTGCCTGATTGGGGGAGATTTTAATGCTAGACACCAGCTCTGGGATGACGATATGACCTCACCCCAGGGATTAGCAATTGCAGATTGGCTGAACACTAATGGACACCTTCATTCGTTGACTGTTATATCGCAACCACGGAAAACTTTTCCTCGGACCCCGTCAACTCTGGATTTCTTTTTAGCGTCATCGAATCTAGTTAGCATTCTGCCTGATTTTCAAAATTACTCTTGCACTGCGCTTGACAGTGATTCTGATCATCTTGCAGTAGAGCTCAGGATTCGGCTGAACCAAAGAATACTTCAAGAACGTCCACGATCGGATAGGCATATCAACTACAACAGAATGAACTGGTTACGATTTAAAACGGAAATTGAAGCGGAGCTTCAAATGCCAACACGAGAAGACAACCTAGCAAACAGTGATATAGATGACGTCATTAACCATCTCCAGACTATAGTGAATGGAGCTATAGAACGCCAGAAGAAACCCCGCACCAGCAAAGATAATTATGACAATCTTCCACAACACATCCAAGCAATCTACGCTCACCGGCAACGACTAAGAAAAAGACTTCAAAGGATATTTCACAGGACTTGGAACACCAATAACGAGGAGTATAGACGAGTACATTCGCAACTCGAGTGTACCTCTATTATGTTTCAACGTACAGTAAAGCACTTCAGAGATGAACAATTCAAAAAGAGACTGGAGGATATAAAACCTGGCCCTGATGCTTTCAAGAAAATTAATTTCTTGGTAGGAAAATCGAATACCTTGCCGGAAACTATCACCCATGGAATGAGCTCAGCCAAAACCCCAACAGAAAAAGCCGAAGCATTTGCCACGCATTTCGAAGCCAATTTTATGGATAGACCTCCAGAACATTTACCGGAATTCCTGGATGAAGTCGAAGCAGTGGTAAATGAAGCAACTAGCGCTAGCAACAGCATCACTTCATTTAATAGGGAAAATCCAGCAGACGACCCTACAATTGAAGATATATTCACCAGTTTGGAGGAAGTCACTGAAATCATACACGACGGCAACTCGAAAAAATCGTCTGGTGATGATCAGATTTCTAACTTTTTACTAAAAAAGTTACCTAATCTTGCATTACTACTTCTGACGATTATCTTAAATAATTGCATTAACAACAGCTACTTTCCAGTAACTTGGAAAATTGGAAAAGTTGTTCCTGTTCCAAAGAAGGGAAACCGTTCGTGTGTGGAAGGATATCGACCCATTGCATTGCTGTGCTGTTTAAGCAAGACGCTAGAATCACTCATCTTAAAAAAGATTAACATCATGAATACGGAAAGAGGCATACTCCCAAGTTTCCAGTTTGGATTTAGAAGCAAACATTCAACAATTCATCCCCTATTGAAACTACACAACGACGTCACACAAGGCCTAAACAAAAAGGAAACGACAGTAGCTTGCCTATTGGACATAGAAAAGGCCTTCGACAGCGTATGGATAAAAGGATTAATATTCAAACTGATTGTGCTTGACTTTCCCAATCATATAGTAAGATTAATTTATAATTTCTTAACTAACAGAACCTTTTATGTACAGATTCACAATGTGAAGTCCTCCATCAGACGAATCAATGCTGGAGTACCGCAAGGATCTAGGCTTGGGCCTATTCTCTTCAACATTTACACTGCAGACCAGCCTCTAAATGCAGCCAGGTGTAAGACACTACTTTACGCTGATGATTCCATTACATACGCTTGCTCACTTTCACCAGAGATAGCAGCTCGCAGAGTTGAATGCCATATAAGAAGCCTTTGGGAATATTACCTTAAGTGGGGACTTAAGATAAACAGCAGCAAAACTGAACTTATATGCTTCAGGAATCCAGTAACTATGACCAGAGGACGTAGAACTTTTGCAACAAGATGCAGCAACTTAAAAATAACCCTTCCGGACAACAGTGTTGTAACTACGAAGAAGTCCACTAAATATCTGGGAATAAACTTTAGTGAGAGATTCAGGTTCAACCCTCACGGAAACACCATTCTGAAGCGAGCGAACTTTGCACTACATCTTGTGCACCCACTCCTAAGGAAAAGGAATGGATTAAGCCAAAAGACCAAGCTGCTTATATACAAGCAGCTCATAAGACCTGTTTTAACATATGCTTGTCCTATATGGCTTACAATATCCCCAACAACGATGGGAAAAATCCAGATGTTTGAAAGGAAGGTACTTCGTATTTGTACAGGGCTTCATCGAAATCCCACAACTCTAAAATACTACCCAACTGGAATGATTTATAATGAAGCAGCTATTCTCCCAATCGATCAGTTTATGATGAAACTCTCTGAAAGAATCATTCAGAACCTTACAGACCATCCAAATGTAGATATACAGGATTTACTTCAGCAAGAGATTGAGCCCAGCCACCGATACCTCAACGCACGTTCCATCACCGATAGCCGATTCGAGAATATATTCCACAATGAAGATACTCCATTCTATAAGAAGGCCACCAGCGGACATTACAGAGGTTAATCCTCGGTAATATTAGTTTTGAAAAGAAAATAATAATAATAAATAAATACCAACTTTTTTAAAAATTAATAATTAAAAAAAAAAAAAACATTTAAAAGATTAAGTACACAATTATACTGTTTAAGAAAACAATTTTAACTAAACAAATGAAATCCGTCGGGCCCCTGTTGTTGAGCCGACATTACATTATTTAATTATAAGTCTAGTTCTAAGTCAATTTGTATATAGTATGACTAAATAAACAAAAATCTTAATCGTAAATCGTAAAATCGAAATAAGCACAGTTGTCGTTTAATCGTTAAGCAGTGAATAAGTGAACAATGCCGCCTAAAACTAGTGGAAAAGCAGCCAAAAAAGCCGGAAAGGCACAAAAAAACATTACCAAGTCCGATAAGAAGAAGAAGCGCAAGAGGAAGGAAAGCTACGCAATCTACATTTACAAAGTTTTGAAGCAAGTTCATCCCGATACTGGAATTTCTTCAAAGGCCATGAGTATCATGAACAGTTTTGTAAATGATATTTTCGAACGTATTGCCGCCGAAGCATCTCGTTTGGCACACTATAACAAACGTTCAACAATTACAAGTCGGGAAATCCAAACTGCCGTCCGTTTGTTATTGCCTGGTGAGCTTGCTAAGCACGCTGTTAGTGAAGGAACTAAAGCAGTTACCAAATACACTAGTTCCAAGTAAATATACGACAACATTTCGTACAAATGGCCCTTTTCAGGGCCTCCAAATATTGAAATGAAGAGATTCTTTTAAATGATCGAAATTTACAATAGAGGTACAAATAAATTACATGCCGTTTTTAAATGGAAAGTACCGTCGTACCGCCATTTCGGATAAAAAAAAATAAATATATTCTACATTTCTAAGTCCGATTGATTCTTAGTTGATTGTATGTTATTGTATAATATTAAAATTTGTATTTGACCTTAATGGGTATTTTTTTTTAATCATACAAAAAACATCAATATATTTGGTATAAGTGATAAGGAAATACATCCACTAAATACAAAGGTGGTATCATTCTGCTGAATACGAATTGAAATTGTGAATATTAAGTAATTTACAGCGCCATCTTGTATTATTTAAATATTTCATATGTATTCCACAACTAATTTGCCAGATTTTGAAAAGAAAGAAGTACATATGTACTTTCATTTGTGTTAAATGAATGAAACAACAAAAATGTTGTTTTACACTTTGCAAAAAATAAAAAAAAAATCTCTTTGCTGAAATAGTTTGTAGTCCTGAAAAGGACTGTGATTTGTTTTCCTATAGTACGAGTACCAGTGCAGAGAAATTATTTTTTTGGTTTCTTTGCTGCGACTGCCTTTTTGGGTTTGGCAGCAGCTGTTTTGGCCTTGGGCACTTTGGCTTTAGGCGCAGCAGCCTTTGCCTTTGTTGGTTTCGCCTTCAATGTTGTTGTTTTCTTGATGCTTTTTACCTTTGCCTTTTCAGCCTTCTTTTTATCGGTACTCTTCTTGGTAGTGGCTGTAGTTTTTTTTACTTTCTTGTCACCAGTTGCTGTCTTTTTCACTTTTTTCTCACCAGCTCCAGCGACTTTTGGCTTTGCTGATTTTTTCTTTTCAGCAGACTTTACTTTTGGTTCCTTGCTAGCTGATGCAGACAACTTGAACGAACCAGCAGCGCCCTTTCCCTTTGTTTGTACTAACTTACCACTAACAACGGCACTTTTTAAATATTTCTTGATGAAAGGTGCTAGTTTTTGTACATCAACTTTGTATGTAGCTGCGATGTATTTTTTAATTGCCATTAGCGAAGAACCACCACGCTCCTTCAACGTTTTAATAGCAGCGTCCACCATTTGCTGAGTGGGAGGATGACTTG
Source organism: Rhingia campestris (assembly GCA_932526625.1). Taxonomy (NCBI): domain Eukaryota; kingdom Metazoa; phylum Arthropoda; class Insecta; order Diptera; family Syrphidae; genus Rhingia; species Rhingia campestris. The sequence goes on from OW052183.1 coordinate 92,714,458, forward strand.
GTGTTGTTTTTGGCTTCTTTACACCAGCAGCCTTCTTGGTTTTCTTTTCTGCGACAACAGCAGGAGAAGTAGCGACAGTATCGACCATTTTATTAACTTTTATTATATATTTTTTTCACTTGAGAAACTTGAAAAACACATTCACATTGTATTCAATTAGGAAATGGCATTCAGTCAAACTACTGTGAGAATCAGGGAGGACGAATGTACACAAAATATTAGTTTATTTGACTGCATTGACTCTATTGTATACTTCAGTTCTTTAGAAAACATAATAATTTTATATGATATGAATCATATAATAAAAATTGATTTACTTTATTGTATTTTAACAATATTACAAAATACACACTTAATTTTTCATTCATATATATTCATTAAGTATGCCAGTAGATGCCATTTGAACTCATTGTTTTATGGATTTCATAAAGTATTCATCTTTAAAACCCTTTTTTATTAAACAAAAATAACTGTTTAAGACCTAAAACTACAACAATAACAATGTTTATAGTGTTTTTATTGGTTGTATTTAAATAAAGTTCATAAATTCTATCTGAAATCGATTCATAAATTAAATACCAACTTTTAAGGTTTGATTCGCTTTCTCGAACAATATTTAATTTTGGCTAAAATAAATACTTCTCTAATTTTTATTAAACATAACAAAATAAGAAATATTTATGAAATAGATTTCTATATAATAAATGGCAAACAATATATCTTTTATAAATATTTTAAATCAATTTTACTATATGGTCACATGACATGCATTTTAATTGACGTGTTCATGATATATATATTTTTTCTATTCCTGTTTTTTTTTTTTTTTTTTTTTTTAATCCAATAGTAATAGTAAGATATTCTCAAGTAAATTTTTAGTTTGCAGATAACTTTCTACTTTATTGAGGATATGGACAATAATATACAAAAAGTCCTAATAAACAATAGTATCTAAAACTATTTCTTCTTCTACTCATTAAATAGTCTTGTCGAATTCGTGTATGTACCATATTTTGTTTCCCATGCGTTTTCTTCGCAAGCGTTCCATGTCTATATTAAGTTTCCAGATAACAACAGTTAAATATTATGTATCTATAATCCAATTAATAAATAGCTAACACATAATTTTACAATATAGCCATTGAAAAACTTTGTCTCATGAATGTTTGTTTGTAATTAATAAGTGTCTAATCATTACTGATGTAAAATAAATCGATATCTTGGTATTTAGATGAACTTTGTGGTAAAAAATAACTTATTATATATTTTCATTTGGTATTTAGGTGTGTTTGGTGGATACCAAGGTAAAACAAGTAAAAATCAAAGTCGTTTACGGTTGTCAGTATCAATAAGTTTGCGACCATATTTTTATTTAACTTAATTATTAATTTAAATAAATTCATAGATCTCTTAGAAATTTTTTAGTGGTCCTGAAAAGGACCGATTGATTTCGTTGAGATGTTTTGCACTTAAGCACGTTCACCACGGATGCGTCTGGCCAATTGGATGTCTTTTGGTATAATTGTAACACGCTTAGCATGAATGGCGCACAAATTTGTATCTTCGAAAAGACCAACCAAGTAGGCTTCACTAGCTTCTTGAAGAGCCATCACAGCTGAACTTTGGAAACGCAAGTCAGTTTTGAAATCTTGTGCAATTTCACGAACTAAACGTTGGAAGGGCAATTTGCGAATCAGCAACTCGGTACTCTTTTGGTAGCGACGGATTTCACGAAGGGCAACAGTACCGGGACGATAACGATGTGGTTTCTTGACACCTCCGGTTGCTGGAGCACTTTTACGAGCTGCTTTAGTCGCCAATTGCTTCCTTGGTGCTTTTCCACCGGTGGATTTACGGGCGGTTTGCTTTGTTCGAGCCATCACAATTTATTTCACTTTAGCTTACACTTTCAAACACTAGCCAGAGTCACGACACGACAATAATGAAAAAATCCTATTGGTGTTATTTTCCTTATACATACAAACCTATGTTATGTTCACGTTCTGCTGTTTTCTAGCATTGCATTATAATATGTATCTCGTCTTACTCTGAAAATAAGTATAAATACGTGTGTTAAATTTGAATCTGTACAGTACAGTTTTGTTGTGACAGTGAAAATTAAAGTACTTTGAAAAATGACTGGTCGTGGTAAAGGAGGAAAAGGCTTGGGTAAAGGTGGCGCCAAACGTCATCGTAAAGTGTTGCGTGATAACATCCAAGGTATCACGAAGCCAGCAATTCGTCGCTTAGCTCGTCGTGGTGGTGTAAAACGTATTTCTGGTTTAATCTATGAAGAAACCCGTGGAGTTTTAAAGGTGTTCTTGGAAAACGTCATTCGTGATGCTGTTACATATACTGAACACGCTAAGCGTAAGACTGTTACTGCAATGGATGTAGTATACGCATTGAAGAGGCAAGGACGCACTCTGTATGGTTTCGGCGGCTAAGTTAGTGAAAAAAAAAATATTAATTCACACCAATCGGTCCTTTTCAGGACCACAAAAAAATATCTAAAGTGATTTGAAAATTCGAACATTGATTTATTAATGAAATTTATCGAGCCAATGATTTACATTTTGTCTTTAACTGAACCCAGAAGAAGTTCTTTTTATATTCATGTGCGATTTTTAAATAAAAAAAATGGCGTTGTGGCGTCACAAACACACATGTGATATACAAAATAAAAATCCAATAGGAAAACTTAACACAAAAGTTAAATCACAGCACATTCGTTATGAATTTAAAAAAGGCGATAACTTTTTCCACAACTACCTGAATTTTTCTCGCATCCATATTTATAAAAAAAAAAATAGCGTCTTCCAATATATTATTTTTACCTATCTCTGTTTTTCAAATACATACTCTATTCTATGGAATTTCGGTTTTATTACTTTATGACTATGACAAAATGAAATTATGTATTTAATTCTCTTATTGGAAATATTTCGTCGTCCTGAAAAGGACGGTTTGTTTTATCATGTATGTATATGTTGAATATTTAAGCGCTCTTTTCGGTCTTCTTTGGCAATAAAACAGCCTGGATGTTTGGAAGAACACCTCCCTGGGCAATTGTAACACCAGAAAGCAATTTGTTCAACTCTTCATCGTTACGGATCGCCAATTGCAAATGACGGGGGATGATTCTTGTCTTCTTGTTGTCACGAGCAGCATTTCCCGCCAATTCCAAAACTTCAGCAGCCAAATATTCCATGACAGCTGCTAGATACACTGGAGCTCCAGCACCAACACGCTCTGCATAGTTACCTTTGCGAAGCAAACGATGAATACGACCAACTGGAAATTGTAGACCAGCACGACTGGAGCGTGACTTTGCTTTTCCCTTCACTTTTCCGCCTTTACCACGACCAGACATATTTTAATGTTATTTATTTTTCACGTTCACTGAAGCACTGTTCACAAAACAATGAGCAGAAAACGCTGGGGTGCTTCTATTTATATCACACACACAACAATAGTAGCCCATTTTAGTGTATATATTTTCCCATACATGAGCCGGCGCATAACCACTTATAAGGGAGGTTCAAATTCGAAATAAGCACAGTCACAGTCAGTTCGTATCGAACACTCATAGTGAACGGTTGTGTTTAATAAAGTGCGCAACAAAGTAAAGTGTATTTACCTGATAAAGGACTTTCTACCTGCGCATAAGCGTGTGTGGAAAAAAGTAAAAAAGTATAATATACCAATATTAGTACCCAATTAAATATGGGAAAAAAGGAGCAACGCAAGGTTGTCGTCCAAAAGTCATACGATGCCTTCATTGCGCATGTAAAATCGCAGGTCGACATCTATGGCGAAGAGTTTGCTCAACTGATGCATGCCAAATTGGCTGACTGTTCTGCTTTATATTCAGAAGAAGCCACAACATTTAACTCTGGTGAAGAAGTCATCGAAGGCCAAGAAATCATGGAAGAGGAATTTACCGATGCAGAAACTGACCAAGAGTCCTCCTCACATTATGACTCAGAAGGAAGTATAGAAGGCTGCTCTGACGAAGAATTCCCGCCAATTCAGGCCAAAAAACGAAGGAAGTCGGAGTCTCCTTTGCCCATACCAGCTCAAGTTACAGTTAAAGCTCCCACCATTAGCCTAACTGCTTCGACATCAAAGCCACCTTCTCCAGCCCCATCTGTACAAGTTACAACAACCACGCCAAAGACAATGCCGCCAATTATCTGCTTCAAGTTAAACGTAGCGGAACTACACAGATTTGCCAAGCCACTGAATATTGCATATAAGGTGCATAATATTAACGGCACAAAATCTGTGTTGACAACAAAAACAAAAGAGGATCATATCAAACTACGCGATTTCCTGAAAGGAAATAGGACAGAGTTTAATACATACACTTCAAAGGACGAAAAGAAAACCCTTCTCGTCATCAAAGGCGTTCACCATTCCTACCTGGTTGATGAAATTAAGGATGAACTGACAAAGGAAGGGGTTAATGTGTTAAATGTCACCCCTTATAAATCGACCAGGCCCGATAAAAAGTTTAACAACTTCGTCGTAGAGGTAGCAAAGAATGCGGATCTACCTGGAATTTTCAAGAAAAACCTTTTGCTGCACCAAAAGGTTTATTGGGAGAAGTTTAAAGGGAATGGAATAACCCAATGCAGAAATTGCCAGAAATTTGGACACGTGGCCAGTAATTGCGGCATGAAGTACCGTTGCGTCAAATGCAACGAGAACCATCTACCTGGCAATTGCCCACGGACTCAGGAGAATAAAAAAGATGACGCTGTATACTGCGTTAATTGTCAGAAAAGGGGACATCCAGCTAATTACAAAGGTTGCCCTAAATATAAGGAGAAGGTAGCTGACAAACTAAAAAAGACAACGAAGATGCAGGAACAACACCAGTTTGCTGTTTCTTCAGCCTCCAAAGCGATATCTAAAGGATTAAGCTTTGCTGATGTAGCTACATTGGGTAAATCAACCTCAAGACCTCAACCCCAACATTCGAACAACACCAAGCCCGTAGCAATCAAATTGGCCAAACCAAACTCAATAACAACTAATTTCAACATCTTTGACGATACCGAGAGGTTATTTGGCACAGACCTACTTACACTTCTTCAGAAGGCAAAGAAGGTAGTTCCGACTTACTACGGTTCGTTAAACGATAAGGAGAAGACAGTCGTTCTTGGTAAACTTATTTGTGAATTATGTTCTCAATAAATAAGCTTAATGTAATAACCTACAATGTAAATTCTATTTACTCTGTAGCCAGGAGATGTGCATTAAGCTTATTTATTAAAACTAATAAACCTGACATTCTTTTATTACAGGAAACAAAACTTACAACAAGGAACCCATACAAACTGGACGGATATCAAATATTCAGGGAAGACAAAACGTCTAGTAACAATGGAACGGCCATTGCTCTTAAATCAACTTTTAAATGCGAGCTACTTCGGATTTATGGGCTAAGAACAATGGAGACATCTGCCGTTGTCGTTAAAGTCGCCGGTCAAGAATCACTGTTGGTAGTCTGCATATATAATCACTGCAACGCTAGAAACGAGAACATCAAACATGACTTATCTAAAATCAACAATGTGTGTTGTCAATATACATATTGCCTGATTGGGGGAGATTTTAATGCTAGACACCAGCTCTGGGATGACGATATGACCTCACCCCAGGGATTAGCAATTGCAGATTGGCTGAACACTAATGGACACCTTCATTCGTTGACTGTTATATCGCAACCACGGAAAACTTTTCCTCGGACCCCGTCAACTCTGGATTTCTTTTTAGCGTCATCGAATCTAGTTAGCATTCTGCCTGATTTTCAAAATTACTCTTGCACTGCGCTTGACAGTGATTCTGATCATCTTGCAGTAGAGCTCAGGATTCGGCTGAACCAAAGAATACTTCAAGAACGTCCACGATCGGATAGGCATATCAACTACAACAGAATGAACTGGTTACGATTTAAAACGGAAATTGAAGCGGAGCTTCAAATGCCAACACGAGAAGACAACCTAGCAAACAGTGATATAGATGACGTCATTAACCATCTCCAGACTATAGTGAATGGAGCTATAGAACGCCAGAAGAAACCCCGCACCAGCAAAGATAATTATGACAATCTTCCACAACACATCCAAGCAATCTACGCTCACCGGCAACGACTAAGAAAAAGACTTCAAAGGATATTTCACAGGACTTGGAACACCAATAACGAGGAGTATAGACGAGTACATTCGCAACTCGAGTGTACCTCTATTATGTTTCAACGTACAGTAAAGCACTTCAGAGATGAACAATTCAAAAAGAGACTGGAGGATATAAAACCTGGCCCTGATGCTTTCAAGAAAATTAATTTCTTGGTAGGAAAATCGAATACCTTGCCGGAAACTATCACCCATGGAATGAGCTCAGCCAAAACCCCAACAGAAAAAGCCGAAGCATTTGCCACGCATTTCGAAGCCAATTTTATGGATAGACCTCCAGAACATTTACCGGAATTCCTGGATGAAGTCGAAGCAGTGGTAAATGAAGCAACTAGCGCTAGCAACAGCATCACTTCATTTAATAGGGAAAATCCAGCAGACGACCCTACAATTGAAGATATATTCACCAGTTTGGAGGAAGTCACTGAAATCATACACGACGGCAACTCGAAAAAATCGTCTGGTGATGATCAGATTTCTAACTTTTTACTAAAAAAGTTACCTAATCTTGCATTACTACTTCTGACGATTATCTTAAATAATTGCATTAACAACAGCTACTTTCCAGTAACTTGGAAAATTGGAAAAGTTGTTCCTGTTCCAAAGAAGGGAAACCGTTCGTGTGTGGAAGGATATCGACCCATTGCATTGCTGTGCTGTTTAAGCAAGACGCTAGAATCACTCATCTTAAAAAAGATTAACATCATGAATACGGAAAGAGGCATACTCCCAAGTTTCCAGTTTGGATTTAGAAGCAAACATTCAACAATTCATCCCCTATTGAAACTACACAACGACGTCACACAAGGCCTAAACAAAAAGGAAACGACAGTAGCTTGCCTATTGGACATAGAAAAGGCCTTCGACAGCGTATGGATAAAAGGATTAATATTCAAACTGATTGTGCTTGACTTTCCCAATCATATAGTAAGATTAATTTATAATTTCTTAACTAACAGAACCTTTTATGTACAGATTCACAATGTGAAGTCCTCCATCAGACGAATCAATGCTGGAGTACCGCAAGGATCTAGGCTTGGGCCTATTCTCTTCAACATTTACACTGCAGACCAGCCTCTAAATGCAGCCAGGTGTAAGACACTACTTTACGCTGATGATTCCATTACATACGCTTGCTCACTTTCACCAGAGATAGCAGCTCGCAGAGTTGAATGCCATATAAGAAGCCTTTGGGAATATTACCTTAAGTGGGGACTTAAGATAAACAGCAGCAAAACTGAACTTATATGCTTCAGGAATCCAGTAACTATGACCAGAGGACGTAGAACTTTTGCAACAAGATGCAGCAACTTAAAAATAACCCTTCCGGACAACAGTGTTGTAACTACGAAGAAGTCCACTAAATATCTGGGAATAAACTTTAGTGAGAGATTCAGGTTCAACCCTCACGGAAACACCATTCTGAAGCGAGCGAACTTTGCACTACATCTTGTGCACCCACTCCTAAGGAAAAGGAATGGATTAAGCCAAAAGACCAAGCTGCTTATATACAAGCAGCTCATAAGACCTGTTTTAACATATGCTTGTCCTATATGGCTTACAATATCCCCAACAACGATGGGAAAAATCCAGATGTTTGAAAGGAAGGTACTTCGTATTTGTACAGGGCTTCATCGAAATCCCACAACTCTAAAATACTACCCAACTGGAATGATTTATAATGAAGCAGCTATTCTCCCAATCGATCAGTTTATGGTGAAACTCTCTGAAAGAATCATTCAGAACCTTACAGACCATCCAAATGTAGATATACAGGATTTACTTCAGCAAGAGATTGAGCCCAGCCACCGATACCTCAACGCACGTTCCATCACCGATAGCCGATTCGAGAATATATTCCACAATGAAGATACTCCATTCTATAAGAAGGCCACCAGCGGACATTACAGAGGTTAATCCTCGGTAATATTAGTTTTGAAAAGAAAATAATAATAATAATTAAATACCAACTTTTTTTAAAAATTAATAATTAAAAAAAAAAAAAACATTTAAAAGATTAAGTACACAATTATACTGTTTAAGAAAACAATTTTAACTAAACAAATGAAATCCGTCGGGCCCCTGTTGTTGAGCCGACATTACATTATTTAATTATAAGTCTAGTTCTAAGTCAATTTGTATATAGTATGACTAAATAAACAAAAATCTTAATCGTAAATCGTAAAATCGAAATAAGCACAGTTGTCGTTTAATCGTTAAGCAGTGAATAAGTGAACAATGCCGCCTAAAACTAGTGGAAAAGCAGCCAAAAAAGCCGGAAAGGCACAAAAAAACATTACCAAGTCCGATAAGAAGAAGAAGCGCAAGAGGAAGGAAAGCTACGCAATCTACATTTACAAAGTTTTGAAGCAAGTTCATCCCGATACTGGAATTTCTTCAAAGGCCATGAGTATCATGAACAGTTTTGTAAATGATATTTTCGAACGTATTGCCGCCGAAGCATCTCGTTTGGCACACTATAACAAACGTTCAACAATTACAAGTCGGGAAATCCAAACTGCCGTCCGTTTGTTATTGCCTGGTGAGCTTGCTAAGCACGCTGTTAGTGAAGGAACTAAAGCAGTTACCAAATACACTAGTTCCAAGTAAATATACGACAACATTTCGTACAAATGGCCCTTTTCAGGGCCTCCAAATATTGAAATGAAGAGATTCTTTTAAATGATCGAAATTTACAATAGAGGTACAAATAAATTACATGCCGTTTTTAAATGGAAAGTACCGTCGTACCGCCATTTCGGATAAAAAAAAATAAATATATTCTACATTTCTAAGTCCGATTGATTCTTAGTTGATTGTATGTTATTGTATAATATTAAAATTTGTATTTGACCTTAATGGGTATTTTTTTTTAATCATACAAAAAACATCAATATATTTGGTATAAGTGATAAGGAAATACATCCACTAAATACAAAGGTGGTATCATTCTGCTGAATACGAATTGAAATTGTGAATATTAAGTAATTTACAGCGCCATCTTGTATTATTTAAATATTTCATATGTATTCCACAACTAATTTGCCAGATTTTGAAAAGAAAGAAGTACATATGTACTTTCATTTGTGTTAAATGAATGAAACAACAAAAATGTTGTTTTACACTTTGCAAAAAATAAAAAAAAAATCTCTTTGCTGAAATAGTTTGTAGTCCTGAAAAGGACTGTGATTTGTTTTCCTATAGTACGAGTACCAGTGCAGAGAAATTATTTTTTTGGTTTCTTTGCTGCGACTGCCTTTTTGGGTTTGGCAGCAGCTGTTTTGGCCTTGGGCACTTTGGCTTTAGGCGCAGCAGCCTTTGCCTTTGTTGGTTTCGCCTTCAATGTTGTTGTTTTCTTGATGCTTTTTACCTTTGCCTTTTCAGCCTTCTTTTTATCGGTACTCTTCTTGGTAGTGGCTGTAGTTTTTTTTACTTTCTTGTCACCAGTTGCTGTCTTTTTCACTTTTTTCTCACCAGCTCCAGCGACTTTTGGCTTTGCTGATTTTTTCTTTTCAGCAGACTTTACTTTTGGTTCCTTGCTAGCTGATGCAGACAACTTGAACGAACCAGCAGCGCCCTTTCCCTTTGTTTGTACTAACTTACCACTAACAACGGCACTTTTTAAATATTTCTTGATGAAAGGTGCTAGTTTTTGTACATCAACTTTGTATGTAGCTGCGATGTATTTTTTAATTGCCATTAGCGAAGAACCACCACGCTCCTTCAACGTTTTAATAGCAGCGTCCACCATTTGCTGAGTGGGAGGATGACTTGGTGTTGTTTTTGGCTTCTTTACACCAGCAGCCTTCTTGGTTTTCTTTTCTGCGACAACAGCAGGAGAAGTAGCGACAGTATCGACCATTTTATTAACTTTTATTATATATTTTTTTCACTTGAGAAACTTGAAAAACACATTCACATTGTATTCAATTAGGAAATGGCATTCAGTCAAACTACTGTGAGAATCAGGGAGGACGAATGTACACAAAATATTAGTTTATTTGACTGCATTGACTCTATTGTATACTTCAGTTCTTTAGAAAACATAATAATTTTATATGATATGAATCATATAATAAAAATTGATTTACTTTATTGTATTTTAACAATATTACAAAATACACACTTAATTTTTCATTCATATATATTCATTAAGTATGCCAGTAGATGCCATTTGAACTCATTGTTTTATGGATTTCATAAAGTATTCATCTTTAAAACCCTTTTTTATTAAACAAAAATAACTGTTTAAGACCTAAAACTACAACAATAACAATGTTTATAGTGTTTTTATTGGTTGTATTTAAATAAAGTTCATAAATTCTATCTGAAATCGATTCATAAATTAAATACCAACTTTTAAGGTTTGATTCGCTTTCTCGAACAATATTTAATTTTGGCTAAAATAAATACTTCTCTAATTTTTATTAAACATAACAAAATAAGAAATATTTATGAAATAGATTTCTATATAATAAATGGCAAACAATATATCTTTTATAAATATTTTAAATCAATTTTACTATATGGTCACATGACATGCATTTTAATTGACGTGTTCATGATATATATATTTTTTCTATTCCTGTTTTTTTTTTTTTTTTTTTTTTAATCCAATAGTAATAGTAAGATATTCTCAAGTAAATTTTTAGTTTGCAGATAACTTTCTACTTTATTGAGGATATGGACAATAATATACAAAAAGTCCTAATAAACAATAGTATCTAAAACTATTTCTTCTTCTACTCATTAAATAGTCTTGTCGAATTCGTGTATGTACCATATTTTGTTTCCCATGCGTTTTCTTCGCAAGCGTTCCATGTCTATATTAAGTTTCCAGATAACAACAGTTAAATATTATGTATCTATAATCCAATTAATAAATAGCTAACACATAATTTTACAATATAGCCATTGAAAAACTTTGTCTCATGAATGTTTGTTTGTAATTAATAAGTGTCTAATCATTACTGATGTAAAATAAATCGATATCTTGGTATTTAGATGAACTTTGTGGTAAAAAATAACTTATTATATATTTTCATTTGGTATTTAGGTGTGTTTGGTGGATACCAAGGTAAAACAAGTAAAAATCAAAGTCGTTTACGGTTGTCAGTATCAATAAGTTTGCGACCATATTTTTATTTAACTTAATTATTAATTTAAATAAATTCATAGATCTCTTAGAAATTTTTTAGTGGTCCTGAAAAGGACCGATTGATTTCGTTGAGATGTTTTGCACTTAAGCACGTTCACCACGGATGCGTCTGGCCAATTGGATGTCTTTTGGCATAATTGTAACACGCTTAGCATGAATGGCGCACAAATTTGTATCTTCGAAAAGACCAACCAAGTAGGCTTCACTAGCTTCTTGAAGAGCCATCACAGCTGAACTTTGGAAACGCAAGTCAGTTTTGAAATCTTGTGCAATTTCACGAACTAAACGTTGGAAGGGCAATTTGCGAATCAGCAACTCGGTACTCTTTTGGTAGCGACGGATTTCACGAAGGGCAACAGTACCGGGACGATAACGATGTGGTTTCTTGACACCTCCGGTTGCTGGAGCACTTTTACGAGCTGCTTTAGTCGCCAATTGCTTCCTTGGTGCTTTTCCACCGGTGGATTTACGGGCGGTTTGCTTTGTTCGAGCCATCACAATTTATTTCACTTTAGCTTACACTTTCAAACACTAGCCAGAGTCACGACACGACAATAATGAAAAAATCCTATTGGTGTTATTTTCCTTATACATACAAACCTATGTTATGTTCACGTTCTGCTGTTTTCTAGCATTGCATTATAATATGTATCTCGTCTTACTCTGAAAATAAGTATAAATACGTGTGTTAAATTTGAATCTGTACAGTACAGTTTTGTTGTGACAGTGAAAATTAAAGTACTTTGAAAAATGACTGGTCGTGGTAAAGGAGGAAAAGGCTTGGGTAAAGGTGGCGCCAAACGTCATCGTAAAGTGTTGCGTGATAACATCCAAGGTATCACGAAGCCAGCAATTCGTCGCTTAGCTCGTCGTGGTGGTGTAAAACGTATTTCTGGTTTAATCTATGAAGAAACCCGTGGAGTTTTAAAGGTGTTCTTGGAAAACGTCATTCGTGATGCTGTTACATATACTGAACACGCTAAGCGTAAGACTGTTACTGCAATGGATGTAGTATACGCATTGAAGAGGCAAGGACGCACTCTGTATGGTTTCGGCGGCTAAGTTATGTGAAAAAAAAAATATTAATTCACACCAATCGGTCCTTTTCAGGACCACAAAAAAATATCTAAAGTGATTTGAAAATTCGAACATTGATTTATTAATGAAATTTATCGAGCCAATGATTTACATTTTGTCTTTAACTGAACCCAGAAGAAGTTCTTTTTATATTCATGTGCGATTTTTAAATAAAAAAAATGGCGTTGTGGCGTCACAAACACACATGTGATATACAAAATAAAAATCCAATAGGAAAACTTAACACAAAAGTTAAATCACAGCACATTCGTTATGAATTTAAAAAAGGCGATAACTTTTTCCACAACTACCTGAATTTTTCTCGCATCCATATTTATAAAAAAAAAAATAGCGTCTTCCAATATATTATTTTTACCTATCTCTGTTTTTCAAATACATACTCTATTCTATGGAATTTCGGTTTTATTACTTTATGACTATGACAAAATGAAATTATGTATTTAATTCTCTTATTGGAAATATTTCGTCGTCCTGAAAAGGACGGTTTGTTTTATCATGTATGTATATGTTGAATATTTAAGCGCTCTTTTCGGTCTTCTTTGGCAATAAAACAGCCTGGATGTTTGGAAGAACACCTCCCTGGGCAATTGTAACACCAGAAAGCAATTTGTTCAACTCTTCATCGTTACGGATCGCCAATTGCAAATGACGGGGGATGATTCTTGTCTTCTTGTTGTCACGAGCAGCATTTCCCGCCAATTCCAAAACTTCAGCAGCCAAATATTCCATGACAGCTGCTAGATACACTGGAGCTCCAGCACCAACACGCTCTGCATAGTTACCTTTGCGAAGCAAACGATGAATACGACCAACTGGAAATTGTAGACCAGCACGACTGGAGCGTGACTTTGCTTTTCCCTTCACTTTTCCGCCTTTACCACGACCAGACATATTTTAATGTTATTTATTTTTCACGTTCACTGAAGCACTGTTCACAAAACAATGAGCAGAAAACGCTGGGGTGCTTCTATTTATATCACACACACAACAATAGTAGCCCATTTTAGTGTATATATTTTCCCATACATGAGCCGGCGCATAACCACTTATAAGGGAGGTTCAAATTCGAAATAAGCACAGTTGTCGTTTAATCGTTAAGCAGTGAATAAGTGAACAATGCCGCCTAAAACTAGTGGAAAAGCAGCCAAAAAAGCCGGAAAGGCACAAAAAAACATTACCAAGTCCGATAAGAAGAAGAAGCGCAAGAGGAAGGAAAGCTACGCAATCTACATTTACAAAGTTTTGAAGCAAGTTCATCCCGATACTGGAATTTCTTCAAAGGCCATGAGTATCATGAACAGTTTTGTAAATGATATTTTCGAACGTATTGCCGCCGAAGCATCTCGTTTGGCACACTATAACAAACGTTCAACAATTACAAGTCGGGAAATCCAAACTGCCGTCCGTTTGTTATTGCCTGGTGAGCTTGCTAAGCACGCTGTTAGTGAAGGAACTAAAGCAGTTACCAAATACACTAGTTCCAAGTAAATATACGACAACATTTCGTACAAATGGCCCTTTTCAGGGCCTCCAAATATTGAAATGAAGAGATTCTTTTAAATGATCGAAATTTACAATAGAGGTACAAATAAATTACATGCCGTTTTTAAATGGAAAGTACCGTCGTACCGCCATTTCGGATAAAAAAAAATAAATATATTCTACATTTCTAAGTCCGATTGATTCTTAGTTGATTGTATGTTATTGTATAATATTAAAATTTGTATTTGACCTTAATGGGTATTTTTTTTTTAATCATACAAAAAACATCAATATATTTGGTATAAGTGATAAGGAAATACATCCACTAAATACAAAGGTGGTATCATTCTGCTGAATACGAATTGAAATTGTGAATATTAAGTAATTTACAGCGCCATCTTGTATTATTTAAATATTTCATATGTATTCCACAACTAATTTGCCAGATTTTGAAAAGAAAGAAGTACATATGTACTTTCATTTGTGTTAAATGAATGAAACAACAAAAATGTTGTTTTACACTTTGCAAAAAATAAAAAAAAATCTCTTTGCTGAAATAGTTTGTAGTCCTGAAAAGGACTGTGATTTGTTTTCCTATAGTACGAGTACCAGTGCAGAGAAATTATTTTTTTGGTTTCTTTGCTGCGACTGCCTTTTTGGGTTTGGCAGCAGCTGTTTTGGCCTTGGGCACTTTGGCTTTAGGCGCAGCAGCCTTTGCCTTTGTTGGTTTCGCCTTCAATGTTGTTGTTTTCTTGATGCTTTTTACCTTTGCCTTTTCAGCCTTCTTTTTATCGGTACTCTTCTTGGTAGTGGCTGTAGTTTTTTTTACTTTCTTGTCACCAGTTGCTGTCTTTTTCACTTTTTTCTCACCAGCTCCAGCGACTTTTGGCTTTGCTGATTTTTTCTTTTCAGCAGACTTTACTTTTGGTTCCTTGCTAGCTGATGCAGACAACTTGAACGAACCAGCAGCGCCCTTTCCCTTTGTTTGTACTAACTTACCACTAACAACGGCACTTTTTAAATATTTCTTGATGAAAGGTGCTAGTTTTTGTACATCAACTTTGTATGTAGCTGCGATGTATTTTTTAATTGCCATTAGCGAAGAACCACCACGCTCCTTCAACGTTTTAATAGCAGCGTCCACCATTTGCTGAGTGGGAGGATGACTTGGTGTTGTTTTTGGCTTCTTTACACCAGCAGCCTTCTTGGTTTTCTTTTCTGCGACAACAGCAGGAGAAGTAGCGACAGTATCGACCATTTTATTAACTTTTATTATATATTTTTTTCACTTGAGAAACTTGAAAAACACATTCACATTGTATTCAATTAGGAAATGGCATTCAGTCAAACTACTGTGAGAATCAGGGAGGACGAATGTACACAAAATATTAGTTTATTTGACTGCATTGACTCTATTGTATACTTCAGTTCTTTAGAAAACATAATAATTTTATATGATATGAATCATATAAAAAAAATTTATTTACTTTATTGTATTTTAACAATATTACAAAATACACACTTAATTTTTCATTCATATATATTCATTAAGTATGCCAGTAGATGCCATTTGAACTCATTGTTTTATGGATTTCATAAAGTATTCATCTTTAAAACCCTTTTTTATTAAACAAAAATAACTGTTTAAGACCTAAAACTACAACAATAACAATGTTTATAGTGTTTTTATTGGTTGTATTTAAATAAAGTTCATAAATTCTATCTGAAATCGATTCATAAATTAAATACCAACTTTTAAGGTTTGATTCGCTTTCTCGAACAATATTTAATTTTGGCTAAAATAAATACTTCTCTAATTTTTATTAAACATAACAAAATAAGAAATATTTATGAAATAGATTTCTATATAATAAATGGCAAACAATATATCTTTTATAAATATTTTAAATCAATTTTACTATATGGTCACATGACATGCATTTTAATTGACGTGTTCATGATATATATATTTTTTCTATTCCTGTTTTTTTTTTTTTTTTAATCCAATAGTAATAGTAAGATATTCTCAAGTAAATTTTTAGTTTGCAGATAACTTTCTACTTTATTGAGGATATGGACAATAATATACAAAAAGTCCTAATAAACAATAGTATCTAAAACTATTTCTTCTTCTACTCATTAAATAGTCTTGTCGAATTCGTGTATGTACCATATTTTGTTTCCCATGCGTTAAATATTATGTAGCTATAATCCAATTATTAAATAAATAGCTAACACATAATTTTACAATATAGCCATTGAAAAACTTTGTCTCATGAATGTTTGTTTGTAATTAATAAGTGTCTAATCATTACTGATGTAAAATAAATCGATATCTTGGTATTTAGATAACTTTGTGGTAAAAAATAACTTATTATATATTTTCATTTGGTATTTAGGTGTGTTTGGTGGATACCAAGGTAAAACAAGTAAAAATCAAAGTCGTTTACGGTTGTCAGTATCAATAAGTTTGCGACCATATTTTTATTTAACTTAATTATTAATTTAAATAAATTCATAGATCTCTTAGAAATTTTTTAGTGGTCCTGAAAAGGACCGATTGATTTCGTTGAGATGTTTTGCACTTAAGCACGTTCACCACGGATGCGTCTGGCCAATTGGATGTCTTTTGGCATAATTGTAACACGCTTAGCATGAATGGCGCACAAATTTGTATCTTCGAAAAGACCAACCAAGTAGGCTTCACTAGCTTCTTGAAGAGCCATCACAGCTGAACTTTGGAAACGCAAGTCAGTTTTGAAATCTTGTGCAATTTCACGAACTAAACGTTGGAAGGGCAATTTGCGAATCAGCAACTCGGTACTCTTTTGGTAGCGACGGATTTCACGAAGGGCAACAGTACCGGGACGATAACGATGTGGTTTCTTGACACCTCCGGTTGCTGGAGCACTTTTACGAGCTGCTTTAGTCGCCAATTGCTTCCTTGGTGCTTTTCCACCGGTGGATTTACGGGCGGTTTGCTTTGTTCGAGCCATCACAATTTATTTCACTTTAGCTTACACTTTCAAACACTAGCCAGAGTCACGACACGACAATAATGAAAAAATCCTATTGGTGTTATTTTCCTTATACATACAAACCTATGTTATGTTCACGTTCTGCTGTTTTCTAGCATTGCATTATAATATGTATCTCGTCTTACTCTGAAAATAAGTATAAATACGTGTGTTAAATTTGAATCTGTACAGTACAGTTTTGTTGTGACAGTGAAAATTAAAGTACTTTGAAAAATGACTGGTCGTGGTAAAGGAGGAAAAGGCTTGGGTAAAGGTGGCGCCAAACGTCATCGTAAAGTGTTGCGTGATAACATCCAAGGTATCACGAAGCCAGCAATTCGTCGCTTAGCTCGTCGTGGTGGTGTAAAACGTATTTCTGGTTTAATCTATGAAGAAACCCGTGGAGTTTTAAAGGTGTTCTTGGAAAACGTCATTCGTGATGCTGTTACATATACTGAACACGCTAAGCGTAAGACTGTTACTGCAATGGATGTAGTATACGCATTGAAGAGGCAAGGACGCACTCTGTATGGTTTCGGCGGCTAAGTTATGTGAAAAAAAAAAATATTAATTCACACCAATCGGTCCTTTTCAGGACCACAAAAAAATATCTAAAGTGATTTGAAAATTCGAACATTGATTTATTAATGAAATTCATCGAGCCAATGATTTACATTTTGTCTTTAACTGAACCCAGAAGAAGTTCTTTTTATATTCATGTGCGATTTTTAAATAAAAAAAATGGCGTTGTGGCGTCACAAACACACATGTGATATACAAAATAAAAATCCAATAGGAAAACTTAACACAAAAGTGAAATCACAGCACATTCGTTATGAATTTAAAAAAGGCGGTAACTTTTTCCACAACTACCTGAATTTTTCTCGCATCCATATTTATAAAAAAAAAATAGCGTCTTCCAATATATTATTTTTACCTATCTCTGTTTTTCAAATACATACTCTATTCTATGGAATTTCGGTTTTATTACTTTATGACTATGACAAAATGAAATTATGTATTTAATTCTCTTATTGGAAATATTTCGTCGTCCTGAAAAGGACGGTTTGTTTTATCATGTATGTATATGTTGAATATTTAAGCGCTCTTTTCGGTCTTCTTTGGCAATAAAACAGCCTGGATGTTTGGAAGAACACCTCCCTGGGCAATTGTAACACCAGAAAGCAATTTGTTCAACTCTTCATCGTTACGGATCGCCAATTGCAAATGACGGGGGATGATTCTTGTCTTCTTGTTGTCACGAGCAGCATTTCCCGCCAATTCCAAAACTTCAGCAGCCAAATATTCCATGACAGCTGCTAGATACACTGGAGCTCCAGCACCAACACGCTCTGCATAGTTACCTTTGCGAAGCAAACGATGAATACGACCAACTGGAAATTGTAGACCAGCACGACTGGAGCGTGACTTTGCTTTTCCCTTCACTTTTCCGCCTTTACCACGACCAGACATATTTTAATGTTATTTATTTTTCACGTTCACTGAAGCACTGTTCACAAAACAATGAGCAGAAAACGCTGGGGTGCTTCTATTTATATCACACACACAACAATAGTAGCCCATTTTAGTGTATATATTTTCCCATACATGAGCCGGCGCATAACCACTTATAAGGGAGGTTCAAATTCGAAATAAGCACAGTTGTCGTTTAATCGTTAAGCAGTGAATAAGTGAACAATGCCGCCTAAAACTAGTGGAAAAGCAGCCAAAAAAGCCGGAAAGGCACAAAAAAACATTACCAAGTCCGATAAGAAGAAGAAGCGCAAGAGGAAGGAAAGCTACGCAATCTACATTTACAAAGTTTTGAAGCAAGTTCATCCCGATACTGGAATTTCTTCAAAGGCCATGAGTATCATGAACAGTTTTGTAAATGATATTTTCGAACGTATTGCCGCCGAAGCATCTCGTTTGGCACACTATAACAAACGTTCAACAATTACAAGTCGGGAAATCCAAACTGCCGTCCGTTTGTTATTGCCTGGTGAGCTTGCTAAGCACACTGTTAGTGAAGGAACTAAAGCAGTTACCAAATACACTAGTTCCAAGTAAATATACGACAACATTTCGTACAAATGGCCCTTTTCAGGGCCTCCAAATATTGAAATGAAGAGATTCTTTTAAATGATCGAAATTTACAATAGAGGTACAAATAAATTACATGCCGTTTTTAAATGGAAAGTACCGTCGTACCGCCATTTCGGATAAAAAAAAATAAATATATTCTACATTTCTAAGTCCGATTGATTCTTAGTTGATTGTATGTTATTGTATAATATTAAAATTTGTATTTGACCTTAATGGGTATTTTTTTTTTAATCATACAAAAAACATCAATATATTTGGTATAAGTGATAAGGAAATACATCCACTAAATACAAAGGTGGTATCATTCTGCTGAATACGAATTGAAATTGTGAATATTAAGTAATTTACAGCGCCATCTTGTATTATTTAAATATTTCATATGTATTCCACAACTAATTTGCCAGATTTTGAAAAGAAAGAAGTACATATGTACTTTCATTTGTGTTAAATGAATGAAACAACAAAAATGTTGTTTTACACTTTGCAAAAAATAAAAAAAAATCTCTTTGCTGAAATAGTTTGTAGTCCTGAAAAGGACTGTGATTTGTTTTCCTATAGTACGAGTACCAGTGCAGAGAAATTATTTTTTTGGTTTCTTTGCTGCGACTGCCTTTTTGGGTTTGGCAGCAGCTGTTTTGGCCTTGGGCACTTTGGCTTTAGGCGCAGCAGCCTTTGCCTTTGTTGGTTTCGCCTTCAATGTTGTTGTTTTCTTGATGCTTTTTACCTTTGCCTTTTCAGCCTTCTTTTTATCGGTACTCTTCTTGGTAGTGGCTGTAGTTTTTTTTACTTTCTTGTCACCAGTTGCTGTCTTTTTCACTTTTTTCTCACCAGCTCCAGCGACTTTTGGCTTTGCTGATTTTTTCTTTTCAGCAGACTTTACTTTTGGTTCCTTGCTAGCTGATGCAGACAACTTGAACGAACCAGCAGCGCCCTTTCCCTTTGTTTGTACTAACTTACCACTAACAACGGCACTTTTTAAATATTTCTTGATGAAAGGTGCTAGTTTTTGTACATCAACTTTGTATGTAGCTGCGATGTATTTTTTAATTGCCATTAGCGAAGAACCACCACGCTCCTTCAACGTTTTAATAGCAGCGTCCACCATTTGCTGAGTGGGAGGATGACTTGGTGTTGTTTTTGGCTTCTTTACACCAGCAGCCTTCTTGGTTTTCTTTTCTGCGACAACAGCAGGAGAAGTAGCGACAGTATCGACCATTTTATTAACTTTTATTATATATTTTTTTCACTTGAGAAACTTGAAAAACACATTCACATTGTATTCAATTAGGAAATGGCATTCAGTCAAACTACTGTGAGAATCAGAGAGGACGAATGTACACAAAATATTAGTTTATTTGACTGCATTGACTCTATTGTATACTTCAGTTCTTTAGAAAACATAATAATTTTATATGATATGAATCATATAATAAAAATTTATTTACTTTATTGTATTTTAACAATATTACAAAATACACACTTAATTTTTCATTCATATATATTCATTAAGTATGCCAGTAGATGCCATTTGAACTCATTGTTTTATGGATTTCATAAAGTATTCATCTTTAAAACCCTTTTTTATTAAACAAAAATAACTGTTTAAGACCTAAAACTACAACAATAACAATGTTTATAGTGTTTTTATTGGTTGTATTTAAATAAAGTTCATAAATTCTATCTGAAATCGATTCATAAATTAAATACCAACTTTTAAGGTTTGATTCGCTTTCTCGAACAATATTTAATTTTGGCTAAAATAAATACTTCTCTAATTTTTATTAAACATAACAAAATAAGAAATATTTATGAAATAGATTTCTATATAATAAATGGCAAACAATATATCTTTTATAAATATTTTAAATCAATTTTACTATATGGTCACATGACATGCATTTTAATTGACGTGTTCATGATATATATATTTTTTCTATTCCTGTTTTTTTTTTTTTTTTTAATCCAATAGTAATAGTAAGATATTCTCAAGTAAATTTTTAGTTTGCAGATAACTTTCTACTTTATTGAGGATATGGACAATAATATACAAAAAGTCCTAATAAACAATAGTATCTAAAACTATTTCTTCTTCTACTCATTAAATAGTCTTGTCGAATTCGTGTATGTACCATATTTTGTTTCCCATGCGTTTTCTTCGCAAGCGTTCCATGTCTATATTAAGTTTCCAGATAACAACAGTTAAATATTATGTATCTATAATCCAATTAATAAATAGCTAACACATAATTTTACAATATAGCCATTGAAAAACTTTGTCTCATGAATGTTTGTTTGTAATTAATAAGTGTCTAATCATTACTGATGTAAAATAAATCGATATCTTGGTATTTAGATGAACTTTGTGGTAAAAAATAACTTATTATATATTTTCATTTGGTATTTAGGTGTGTTTGGTGGATACCAAGGTAAAACAAGTAAAAATCAAAGTCGTTTACGGTTGTCAGTATCAATAAGTTTGCGACCATATTTTTATTTAACTTAATTATTAATTTAAATAAATTCATAGATCTCTTAGAAATTTTTTAGTGGTCCTGAAAAGGACCGATTGATTTCGTTGAGATGTTTTGCACTTAAGCACGTTCACCACGGATGCGTCTGGCCAATTGGATGTCTTTTGGCATAATTGTAACACGCTTAGCATGAATGGCGCACAAATTTGTATCTTCGAAAAGACCAACCAAGTAGGCTTCACTAGCTTCTTGAAGAGCCATCACAGCTGAACTTTGGAAACGCAAGTCAGTTTTGAAATCTTGTGCAATTTCACGAACTAAACGTTGGAAGGGCAATTTGCGAATCAGCAACTCGGTACTCTTTTGGTAGCGACGGATTTCACGAAGGGCAACAGTACCGGGACGATAACGATGTGGTTTCTTGACACCTCCGGTTGCTGGAGCACTTTTACGAGCTGCTTTAGTCGCCAATTGCTTCCTTGGTGCTTTTCCACCGGTGGATTTACGGGCGGTTTGCTTTGTTCGAGCCATCACAATTTATTTCACTTTAGCTTACACTTTCAAACACTAGCCAGAGTCACGACACGACAATAATGAAAAAATCCTATTGGTGTTATTTTCCTTATACATACAAACCTATGTTATGTTCACGTTCTGCTGTTTTCTAGCATTGCATTATAATATGTATCTCGTCTTACTCTGAAAATAAGTATAAATACGTGTGTTAAATTTGAATCTGTACAGTACAGTTTTGTTGTGACAGTGAAAATTAAAGTACTTTGAAAAATGACTGGTCGTGGTAAAGGAGGAAAAGGCTTGGGTAAAGGTGGCGCCAAACGTCATCGTAAAGTGTTGCGTGATAACATCCAAGGTATCACGAAGCCAGCAATTCGTCGCTTAGCTCGTCGTGGTGGTGTAAAACGTATTTCTGGTTTAATCTATGAAGAAACCCGTGGAGTTTTAAAGGTGTTCTTGGAAAACGTCATTCGTGATGCTGTTACATATACTGAACACGCTAAGCGTAAGACTGTTACTGCAATGGATGTAGTATACGCATTGAAGAGGCAAGGACGCACTCTGTATGGTTTCGGCGGCTAAGTTATGTGAAAAAAAAAATATTAATTCACACCAATCGGTCCTTTTCAGGACCACAAAAAAATATCTAAAGTGATTTGAAAATTCGAACATTGATTTATTAATGAAATTTATCGAGCCAATGATTTACATTTTGTCTTTAACTGAACCCAGAAGAAGTTCTTTTTATATTCATGTGCGATTTTTAAATAAAAAAAATGGCGTTGTGGCGTCACAAACACACATGTGATATACAAAATAAAAATCCAATAGGAAAACTTAACACAAAAGTTAAATCACAGCACATTCGTTATGAATTTAAAAAAGGCGGTAACTTTTTCCACAACTACCTGAATTTTTCTCGCATCCATATTTATAAAAAAAAAATAGCGTCTTCCAATATATTATTTTTACCTATCTCTGTTTTTCAAATACATACTCTATTCTATGGAATTTCGGTTTTATTACTTTATGACTATGACAAAATGAAATTATGTATTTAATTCTCTTATTGGAAATATTTCGTCGTCCTGAAAAGGACGGTTTGTTTTATCATGTATGTATATGTTGAATATTTAAGCGCTCTTTTCGGTCTTCTTTGGCAATAAAACAGCCTGGATGTTTGGAAGAACACCTCCCTGGGCAATTGTAACACCAGAAAGCAATTTGTTCAACTCTTCATCGTTACGGATCGCCAATTGCAAATGACGGGGGATGATTCTTGTCTTCTTGTTGTCACGAGCAGCATTTCCCGCCAATTCCAAAACTTCAGCAGCCAAATATTCCACGACAGCTGCTAGATACACTGGAGCTCCAGCACCAACACGCTCTGCATAGTTACCTTTGCGAAGCAAACGATGAATACGACCAACTGGAAATTGTAGACCAGCACGACTGGAGCGTGACTTTGCTTTTCCCTTCACTTTTCCGCCTTTACCACGACCAGACATATTTTAATGTTATTTATTTTTCACGTTCACTGAAGCACTGTTCACAAAACAATGAGCAGAAAACGCTGGGGTGCTTCTATTTATATCACACACACAACAATAGTAGCCCATTTTAGTGTATATATTTTCCCATACATGAGCCGGCGCATAACCACTTATAAGGGAGGTTCAAATTCGAAATAAGCACAGTTGTCGTTTAATCGTTCGTTAAGCAGTGAATAAGTGAACAATGCCGCCTAAAACTAGTGGAAAAGCAGCCAAAAAAGCCGGAAAGGCACAAAAAAACATTACCAAGTCCGATAAGAAGAAGAAGCGCAAGAGGAAGGAAAGCTACGCAATCTACATTTACAAAGTTTTGAAGCAAGTTCATCCCGATACTGGAATTTCTTCAAAGGCCATGAGTATCATGAACAGTTTTGTAAATGATATTTTCGAACGTATTGCCGCCGAAGCATCTCGTTTGGCACACTATAACAAACGTTCAACAATTACAAGTCGGGAAATCCAAACTGCCGTCCGTTTGTTATTGCCTGGTGAGCTTGCTAAGCACGCTGTTAGTGAAGGAACTAAAGCAGTTACCAAATACACTAGTTCCAAGTAAATATACGACAACATTTCGTACAAATGGCCCTTTTCAGGGCCTCCAAATATTGAAATGAAGAGATTCTTTTAAATGATCGAAATTTACAATAGAGGTACAAATAAATTACATGCCGTTTTTAAATGGAAAGTACCGTCGTACCGCCATTTCGGATAAAAAAAAATAAATATATTCTACATTTCTAAGTCCGATTGATTCTTAGTTGATTGTATGTTATTGTATAATATTAAAATTTGTATTTGACCTTAATGGGTATTTTTTTTTTAATCATACAAAAAACATCAATATATTTGGTATAAGTGATAAGGAAATACATCCACTAAATACAAAGGTGGTATCATTCTGCTGAATACGAATTGAAATTGTGAATATTAAGTAATTTACAGCGCCATCTTGTATTATTTAAATATTTCATATGTATTCCACAACTAATTTGCCAGATTTTGAAAAGAAAGAAGTACATATGTACTTTCATTTGTGTTAAATGAATGAAACAACAAAAATGTTGTTTTACACTTTGCAAAAAATAAAAAAAAATCTCTTTGCTGAAATAGTTTGTAGTCCTGAAAAGGACTGTGATTTGTTTTCCTATAGTACGAGTACCAGTGCAGAGAAATTATTTTTTTGGTTTCTTTGCTGCGACTGCCTTTTTGGGTTTGGCAGCAGCTGTTTTGGCCTTGGGCACTTTGGCTTTAGGCGCAGCAGCCTTTGCCTTTGTTGGTTTCGCCTTCAATGTTGTTGTTTTCTTGATGCTTTTTACCTTTGCCTTTTCAGCCTTCTTTTTATCGGTACTCTTCTTGGTAGTGGCTGTAGTTTTTTTTACTTTCTTGTCACCAGTTGCTGTCTTTTTCACTTTTTTCTCACCAGCTCCAGCGACTTTTGGCTTTGCTGATTTTTTCTTTTCAGCAGACTTTACTTTTGGTTCCTTGCTAGCTGATGCAGACAACTTGAACGAACCAGCAGCGCCCTTTCCCTTTGTTTGTACTAACTTACCACTAACAACGGCACTTTTTAAATATTTCTTGATGAAAGGTGCTAGTTTTTGTACATCAACTTTGTATGTAGCTGCGATGTATTTTTTAATTGCCATTAGCGAAGAACCACCACGCTCCTTCAACGTTTTAATAGCAGCGTCCACCATTTGCTGAGTGGGAGGATGACTTGGTGTTGTTTTTGGCTTCTTTACACCAGCAGCCTTCTTGGTTTTCTTTTCTGCGACAACAGCAGGAGAAGTAGCGACAGTATCGACCATTTTATTAACTTTTATTATATATTTTTTTCACTTGAGAAACTTGAAAAACACATTCACATTGTATTCAATTAGGAAATGATATATATCATGATATATATATTTTTTCTATTCCTGTTTTTTTTTTTTTTTTTAATCCAATAGTAATAGTAAGATATTCTCAAGTAAATTTTTAGTTTGCAGATAACTTTCTACTTTATTGAGGATATGGACAATAATATACAAAAAGTCCTAATAAACAATAGTATCTAAAACTATTTCTTCTTCTACTCATTAAATAGTCTTGTCGAATTCGTGTATGTACCATATTTTGTTTCCCATGCGTTTTCTTCGCAAGCGTTCCATGTCTATATTAAGTTTCCAGATAACAACAGTTAAATATTATGTATCTATAATCCAATTAATAAATAGCTAACACATAATTTTACAATATAGCCATTGAAAAACTTTGTCTCATGAATGTTTGTTTGTAATTAATAAGTGTCTAATCATTACTGATGTAAAATAAATCGATATCTTGGTATTTAGATGAACTTTGTGGTAAAAAATAACTTATTATATATTTTCATTTGGTATTTAGGTGTGTTTGGTGGATACCAAGGTAAAACAAGTAAAAATCAAAGTCGTTTACGGTTGTCAGTATCAATAAGTTTGCGACCATATTTTTATTTAACTTAATTATTAATTTAAATAAATTCATAGATCTCTTAGAAATTTTTTAGTGGTCCTGAAAAGGACCGATTGATTTCGTTGAGATGTTTTGCACTTAAGCACGTTCACCACGGATGCGTCTGGCCAATTGGATGTCTTTTGGCATAATTGTAACACGCTTAGCATGAATGGCGCACAAATTTGTATCTTCGAAAAGACCAACCAAGTAGGCTTCACTAGCTTCTTGAAGAGCCATCACAGCTGAACTTTGGAAACGCAAGTCAGTTTTGAAATCTTGTGCAATTTCACGAACTAAACGTTGGAAGGGCAATTTGCGAATCAGCAACTCGGTACTCTTTTGGTAGCGACGGATTTCACGAAGGGCAACAGTACCGGGACGATAACGATGTGGTTTCTTGACACCTCCGGTTGCTGGAGCACTTTTACGAGCTGCTTTAGTCGCCAATTGCTTCCTTGGTGCTTTTCCACCGGTGGATTTACGGGCGGTTTGCTTTGTTCGAGCCATCACAATTTATTTCACTTTAGCTTACACTTTCAAACACTAGCCAGAGTCACGACACGACAATAATGAAAAAATCCTATTGGTGTTATTTTCCTTATACATACAAACCTATGTTATGTTCACGTTCTGCTGTTTTCTAGCATTGCATTATAATATGTATCTCGTCTTACTCTGAAAATAAGTATAAATACGTGTGTTAAATTTGAATCTGTACAGTACAGTTTTGTTGTGACAGTGAAAATTAAAGTACTTTGAAAAATGACTGGTCGTGGTAAAGGAGGAAAAGGCTTGGGTAAAGGTGGCGCCAAACGTCATCGTAAAGTGTTGCGTGATAACATCCAAGGTATCACGAAGCCAGCAATTCGTCGCTTAGCTCGTCGTGGTGGTGTAAAACGTATTTCTGGTTTAATCTATGAAGAAACCCGTGGAGTTTTAAAGGTGTTCTTGGAAAACGTCATTCGTGATGCTGTTACATATACTGAACACGCTAAGCGTAAGACTGTTACTGCAATGGATGTAGTATACGCATTGAAGAGGCAAGGACGCACTCTGTATGGTTTCGGCGGCTAAGTTATGTGAAAAAAAAAATATTAATTCACACCAATCGGTCCTTTTCAGGACCACAAAAAAATATCTAAAGTGATTTGAAAATTCGAACATTGATTTATTAATGAAATTTATCGAGCCAATGATTTACATTTTGTCTTTAACTGAACCCAGAAGAAGTTCTTTTTATATTCATGTGCGATTTTTAAATAAAAAAAATGGCGTTGTGGCGTCACAAACACACATGTGATATACAAAATAAAAATCCAATAGGAAAACTTAACACAAAAGTTAAATCACAGCACATTCGTTATGAATTTAAAAAAGGCGGTAACTTTTTCCACAACTACCTGAATTTTTCTCGCATCCATATTTATAAAAAAAAAATAGCGTCTTCCAATATATTATTTTTACCTATCTCTGTTTTTCAAATACATACTCTATTCTATGGAATTTCGGTTTTATTACTTTATGACTATGACAAAATGAAATTATGTATTTAATTCTCTTATTGGAAATATTTCGTCGTCCTGAAAAGGACGGTTTGTTTTATCATGTATGTATATGTTGAATATTTAAGCGCTCTTTTCGGTCTTCTTTGGCAATAAAACAGCCTGGATGTTTGGAAGAACACCTCCCTGGGCAATTGTAACACCAGAAAGCAATTTGTTCAACTCTTCATCGTTACGGATCGCCAATTGCAAATGACGGGGGATGATTCTTGTCTTCTTGTTGTCACGAGCAGCATTTCCCGCCAATTCCAAAACTTCAGCAGCCAAATATTCCATGACAGCTGCTAGATACACTGGAGCTCCAGCACCAACACGCTCTGCATAGTTACCTTTGCGAAGCAAACGATGAATACGACCAACTGGAAATTGTAGACCAGCACGACTGGAGCGTGACTTTGCTTTTCCCTTCACTTTTCCGCCTTTACCACGACCAGACATATTTTAATGTTATTTATTTTTCACGTTCACTGAAGCACTGTTCACAAAACAATGAGCAGAAAACGCTGGGGTGCTTCTATTTATATCACACACACAACAATAGTAGCCCATTTTAGTGTATATATTTTCCCATACATGAGCCGGCGCATAACCACTTATAAGGGAGGTTCAAATTCGAAATAAGCACAGTTGTCGTTTAATCGTTCGTTAAGCAGTGAATAAGTGAACAATGCCGCCTAAAACTAGTGGAAAAGCAGCCAAAAAAGCCGGAAAGGCACAAAAAAACATTACCAAGTCCGATAAGAAGAAGAAGCGCAAGAGGAAGGAAAGCTACGCAATCTACATTTACAAAGTTTTGAAGCAAGTTCATCCCGATACTGGAATTTCTTCAAAGGCCATGAGTATCATGAACAGTTTTGTAAATGATATTTTCGAACGTATTGCCGCCGAAGCATCTCGTTTGGCACACTATAACAAACGTTCAACAATTACAAGTCGGGAAATCCAAACTGCCGTCCGTTTGTTATTGCCTGGTGAGCTTGCTAAGCACGCTGTTAGTGAAGGAACTAAAGCAGTTACCAAATACACTAGTTCCAAGTAAATATACGACAACATTTCGTACAAATGGCCCTTTTCAGGGCCTCCAAATATTGAAATGAAGAGATTCTTTTAAATGATCGAAATTTACAATAGAGGTACAAATAAATTACATGCCGTTTTTAAATGGAAAGTACCGTCGTACCGCCATTTCGGATAAAAAAAAATAAATATATTCTACATTTCTAAGTCCGATTGATTCTTAGTTGATTGTATGTTATTGTATAATATTAAAATTTGTATTTGACCTTAATGGGTATTTTTTTTTTAATCATACAAAAAACATCAATATATTTGGTATAAGTGATAAGGAAATACATCCACTAAATACAAAGGTGGTATCATTCTGCTGAATACGAATTGAAATTGTGAATATTAAGTAATTTACAGCGCCATCTTGTATTATTTAAATATTTCATATGTATTCCACAACTAATTTGCCAGATTTTGAAAAGAAAGAAGTACATATGTACTTTCATTTGTGTTAAATGAATGAAACAACAAAAATGTTGTTTTACACTTTGCAAAAAATAAAACTTTGCAAAAAATAAAAAAAAATCTCTTTGCTGAAATAGTTTGTAGTCCTGAAAAGGACTGTGATTTGTTTTCCTATAGTACGAGTACCAGTGCAGAGAAATTATTTTTTTGGTTTCTTTGCTGCGACTGCCTTTTTGGGTTTGGCAGCAGCTGTTTTGGCCTTGGGCACTTTGGCTTTAGGCGCAGCAGCCTTTGCCTTTGTTGGTTTCGCCTTCAATGTTGTTGTTTTCTTGATGCTTTTTACCTTTGCCTTTTC
The DNA here is from genome assembly GCA_932526625.1 of Rhingia campestris. Lineage (NCBI taxonomy): Eukaryota > Metazoa > Arthropoda > Insecta > Diptera > Syrphidae > Rhingia > Rhingia campestris. The sequence continues at coordinate 92,743,927 of OW052183.1, forward strand.
AGCCTTCTTTTTATCGGTACTCTTCTTGGTAGTGGCTGTAGTTTTTTTTACTTTCTTGTCACCAGTTGCTGTCTTTTTCACTTTTTTCTCACCAGCTCCAGCGACTTTTGGCTTTGCTGATTTTTTCTTTTCAGCAGACTTTACTTTTGGTTCCTTGCTAGCTGATGCAGACAACTTGAACGAACCAGCAGCGCCCTTTCCCTTTGTTTGTACTAACTTACCACTAACAACGGCACTTTTTAAATATTTCTTGATGAAAGGTGCTAGTTTTTGTACATCAACTTTGTATGTAGCTGCGATGTATTTTTTAATTGCCATTAGCGAAGAACCACCACGCTCCTTCAACGTTTTAATAGCAGCGTCCACCATTTGCTGAGTGGGAGGATGACTTGGTGTTGTTTTTGGCTTCTTTACACCAGCAGCCTTCTTGGTTTTCTTTTCTGCGACAACAGCAGGAGAAGTAGCGACAGTATCGACCATTTTATTAACTTTTATTATATATTTTTTTCACTTGAGAAACTTGAAAAACACATTCACATTGTATTCAATTAGGAAATGGCATTCAGTCAAACTACTGTGAGAATCAGGGAGGACGAATGTACACAAAATATTAGTTTATTTGACTGCATTGACTCTATTGTATACTTCAGTTCTTTAGAAAACATAATAATTTTATATGATATGAATCATATAATAAAAATTTATTTACTTTATTGTATTTTAACAATATTACAAAATACACACTTAATTTTTCATTCATATATATTCATTAAGTATGCCAGTAGATGCCATTTGAACTCATTGTTTTATGGATTTCATAAAGTATTCATCTTTAAAACCCTTTTTTATTAAACAAAAATAACTGTTTAAGACCTAAAACTACAACAATAACAATGTTTATAGTGTTTTTATTGGTTGTATTTAAATAAAGTTCATAAATTCTATCTGAAATCGATTCATAAATTAAATACCAACTTTTAAGGTTTGATTCGCTTTCTCGAACAATATTTAATTTTGGCTAAAATAAATACTTCTCTAATTTTTATTAAACATAACAAAATAAGAAATATTTATGAAATAGATTTCTATATAATAAATGGCAAACAATATATCTTTTATAAATATTTTAAATCAATTTTACTATATGGTCACATGACATGCATTTTAATTGACGTGTTCATGATATATATATTTTTTCTATTCCTGTTTTTTTTTTTTTTTTTAATCCAATAGTAATAGTAAGATATTCTCAAGTAAATTTTTAGTTTGCAGATAACTTTCTACTTTATTGAGGATATGGACAATAATATACAAAAAGTCCTAATAAACAATAGTATCTAAAACTATTTCTTCTTCTACTCATTAAATAGTCTTGTCGAATTCGTGTATGTACCATATTTTGTTTCCCATGCGTTTTCTTCGCAAGCGTTCCATGTCTATATTAAGTTTCCAGATAACAACAGTTAAATATTATGTATCTATAATCCAATTAATAAATAGCTAACACATAATTTTACAATATAGCCATTGAAAAACTTTGTCTCATGAATGTTTGTTTGTAATTAATAAGTGTCTAATCATTACTGATGTAAAATAAATCGATATCTTGGTATTTAGATGAACTTTGTGGTAAAAAATAACTTATTATATATTTTCATTTGGTATTTAGGTGTGTTTGGTGGATACCAAGGTAAAACAAGTAAAAATCAAAGTCGTTTACGGTTGTCAGTATCAATAAGTTTGCGACCATATTTTTATTTAACTTAATTATTAATTTAAATAAATTCATAGATCTCTTAGAAATTTTTTAGTGGTCCTGAAAAGGACCGATTGATTTCGTTGAGATGTTTTGCACTTAAGCACGTTCACCACGGATGCGTCTGGCCAATTGGATGTCTTTTGGCATAATTGTAACACGCTTAGCATGAATGGCGCACAAATTTGTATCTTCGAAAAGACCAACCAAGTAGGCTTCACTAGCTTCTTGAAGAGCCATCACAGCTGAACTTTGGAAACGCAAGTCAGTTTTGAAATCTTGTGCAATTTCACGAACTAAACGTTGGAAGGGCAATTTGCGAATCAGCAACTCGGTACTCTTTTGGTAGCGACGGATTTCACGAAGGGCAACAGTACCGGGACGATAACGATGTGGTTTCTTGACACCTCCGGTTGCTGGAGCACTTTTACGAGCTGCTTTAGTCGCCAATTGCTTCCTTGGTGCTTTTCCACCGGTGGATTTACGGGCGGTTTGCTTTGTTCGAGCCATCACAATTTATTTCACTTTAGCTTACACTTTCAAACACTAGCCAGAGTCACGACACGACAATAATGAAAAAATCCTATTGGTGTTATTTTCCTTATACATACAAACCTATGTTATGTTCACGTTCTGCTGTTTTCTAGCATTGCATTATAATATGTATCTCGTCTTACTCTGAAAATAAGTATAAATACGTGTGTTAAATTTGAATCTGTACAGTACAGTTTTGTTGTGACAGTGAAAATTAAAGTACTTTGAAAAATGACTGGTCGTGGTAAAGGAGGAAAAGGCTTGGGTAAAGGTGGCGCCAAACGTCATCGTAAAGTGTTGCGTGATAACATCCAAGGTATCACGAAGCCAGCAATTCGTCGCTTAGCTCGTCGTGGTGGTGTAAAACGTATTTCTGGTTTAATCTATGAAGAAACCCGTGGAGTTTTAAAGGTGTTCTTGGAAAACGTCATTCGTGATGCTGTTACATATACTGAACACGCTAAGCGTAAGACTGTTACTGCAATGGATGTAGTATACGCATTGAAGAGGCAAGGACGCACTCTGTATGGTTTCGGCGGCTAAGTTATGTGAAAAAAAAAATATTAATTCACACCAATCGGTCCTTTTCAGGACCACAAAAAAATATCTAAAGTGATTTGAAAATTCGAACATTGATTTATTAATGAAATTTATCGAGCCAATGATTTACATTTTGTCTTTAACTGAACCCAGAAGAAGTTCTTTTTATATTCATGTGCGATTTTTAAATAAAAAAAATGGCGTTGTGGCGTCACAAACACACATGTGATATACAAAATAAAAATCCAATAGGAAAACTTAACACAAAAGTTAAATCACAGCACATTCGTTATGAATTTAAAAAAGGCGGTAACTTTTTCCACAACTACCTGAATTTTTCTCGCATCCATATTTATAAAAAAAAAATAGCGTCTTCCAATATATTATTTTTACCTATCTCTGTTTTTCAAATACATACTCTATTCTATGGAATTTCGGTTTTATTACTTTATGACTATGACAAAATGAAATTATGTATTTAATTCTCTTATTGGAAATATTTCGTCGTCCTGAAAAGGACGGTTTGTTTTATCATGTATGTATATGTTGAATATTTAAGCGCTCTTTTCGGTCTTCTTTGGCAATAAAACAGCCTGGATGTTTGGAAGAACACCTCCCTGGGCAATTGTAACACCAGAAAGCAATTTGTTCAACTCTTCATCGTTACGGATCGCCAATTGCAAATGACGGGGGATGATTCTTGTCTTCTTGTTGTCACGAGCAGCATTTCCCGCCAATTCCAAAACTTCAGCAGCCAAATATTCCATGACAGCTGCTAGATACACTGGAGCTCCAGCACCAACACGCTCTGCATAGTTACCTTTGCGAAGCAAACGATGAATACGACCAACTGGAAATTGTAGACCAGCACGACTGGAGCGTGACTTTGCTTTTCCCTTCACTTTTCCGCCTTTACCACGACCAGACATATTTTAATGTTATTTATTTTTCACGTTCACTGAAGCACTGTTCACAAAACAATGAGCAGAAAACGCTGGGGTGCTTCTATTTATATCACACACACAACAATAGTAGCCCATTTTAGTGTATATATTTTCCCATACATGAGCCGGCGCATAACCACTTATAACGGAGCTTCAAATTCGAAATAAGCACAGTTGTCGTTTAATCGTTAAGCAGTGAATAAGTGAACAATGCCGCCTAAAACTAGTGGAAAAGCAGCCAAAAAAGCCGGAAAGGCACAAAAAAACATTACCAAGTCCGATAAGAAGAAGAAGCGCAAGAGGAAGGAAAGCTACGCAATCTACATTTACAAAGTTTTGAAGCAAGTTCATCCCGATACTGGAATTTCTTCAAAGGCCATGAGTATCATGAACAGTTTTGTAAATGATATTTTCGAACGTATTGCCGCCGAAGCATCTCGTTTGGCACACTATAACAAACGTTCAACAATTACAAGTCGGGAAATCCAAACTGCCGTCCGTTTGTTATTGCCTGGTGAGCTTGCTAAGCACGCTGTTAGTGAAGGAACTAAAGCAGTTACCAAATACACTAGTTCCAAGTAAATATACGACAACATTTCGTACAAATGGCCCTTTTCAGGGCCTCCAAATATTGAAATGAAGAGATTCTTTTAAATGATCGAAATTTACAATAGAGGTACAAATAAATTACATGCCGTTTTTAAATGGAAAGTACCGTCGTACCGCCATTTCGGATAAAAAAAAATAAATATATTCTACATTTCTAAGTCCGATTGATTCTTAGTTGATTGTATGTTATTGTATAATATTAAAATTTGTATTTGACCTTAATGGGTATTTTTTTTTTAATCATACAAAAAACATCAATATATTTGGTATAAGTGATAAGGAAATACATCCACTAAATACAAAGGTGGTATCATTCTGCTGAATACGAATTGAAATTGTGAATATTAAGTAATTTACAGCGCCATCTTGTATTATTTAAATATTTCATATGTATTCCACAACTAATTTGCCAGATTTTGAAAAGAAAGAAGTACATATGTACTTTCATTTGTGTTAAATGAATGAAACAACAAAAATGTTGTTTTACACTTTGCAAAAAATAAAAAAAAATCTCTTTGCTGAAATAGTTTGTAGTCCTGAAAAGGACTGTGATTTGTTTTCCTATAGTACGAGTACCAGTGCAGAGAAATTATTTTTTTGGTTTCTTTGCTGCGACTGCCTTTTTGGGTTTGGCAGCAGCTGTTTTGGCCTTGGGCACTTTGGCTTTAGGCGCAGCAGCCTTTGCCTTTGTTGGTTTCGCCTTCAATGTTGTTGTTTTCTTGATGCTTTTTACCTTTGCCTTTTCAGCCTTCTTTTTATCGGTACTCTTCTTGGTAGTGGCTGTAGTTTTTTTTACTTTCTTGTCACCAGTTGCTGTCTTTTTCACTTTTTTCTCACCAGCTCCAGCGACTTTTGGCTTTGCTGATTTTTTCTTTTCAGCAGACTTTACTTTTGGTTCCTTGCTAGCTGATGCAGACAACTTGAACGAACCAGCAGCGCCCTTTCCCTTTGTTTGTACTAACTTACCACTAACAACGGCACTTTTTAAATATTTCTTGATGAAAGGTGCTAGTTTTTGTACATCAACTTTGTATGTAGCTGCGATGTATTTTTTAATTGCCATTAGCGAAGAACCACCACGCTCCTTCAACGTTTTAATAGCAGCGTCCACCATTTGCTGAGTGGGAGGATGACTTGGTGTTGTTTTTGGCTTCTTTACACCAGCAGCCTTCTTGGTTTTCTTTTCTGCGACAACAGCAGGAGAAGTAGCGACAGTATCGACCATTTTATTAACTTTTATTATATATTTTTTTCACTTGAGAAACTTGAAAAACACATTCACATTGTATTCAATTAGGAAATGGCATTCAGTCAAACTACTGTGAGAATCAGGGAGGACGAATGTACACAAAATATTAGTTTATTTGACTGCATTGACTCTATTGTATACTTCAGTTCTTTAGAAAACATAATAATTTTATATGATATGAATCATATAATAAAAATTTATTTACTTTATTGTATTTTAACAATATTACAAAATACACACTTAATTTTTCATTCATATATATTCATTAAGTATGCCAGTAGATGCCATTTGAACTCATTGTTTTATGGATTTCATAAAGTATTCATCTTTAAAACCCTTTTTTATTAAACAAAAATAACTGTTTAAGACCTAAAACTACAACAATAACAATGTTTATAGTGTTTTTATTGGTTGTATTTAAATAAAGTTCATAAATTCTATCTGAAATCGATTCATAAATTAAATACCAACTTTTAAGGTTTGATTCGCTTTCTCGAACAATATTTAATTTTGGCTAAAATAAATACTTCTCTAATTTTTATTAAACATAACAAAATAAGAAATATTTATGAAATAGATTTCTATATAATAAATGGCAAACAATATATCTTTTATAAATATTTTAAATCAATTTTACTATATGGTCACATGACATGCATTTTAATTGACGTGTTCATGATATATATATATTTTTTCTATTCCTGTTTTTTTTTTTTTTTTTAATCCAATAGTAATAGTAAGATATTCTCAAGTAAATTTTTAGTTTGCAGATAACTTTCTACTTTATTGAGGATATGGACAATAATATACAAAAAGTCCTAATAAACAATAGTATCTAAAACTATTTCTTCTTCTACTCATTAAATAGTCTTGTCGAATTCGTGTATGTACCATATTTTGTTTCCCATGCGTTTTCTTCGCAAGCGTTCCATGTCTATATTAAGTTTCCAGATAACAACAGTTAAATATTATGTATCTATAATCCAATTAATAAATAGCTAACACATAATTTTACAATATAGCCATTGAAAAACTTTGTCTCATGAATGTTTGTTTGTAATTAATAAGTGTCTAATCATTACTGATGTAAAATAAATCGATATCTTGGTATTTAGATGAACTTTGTGGTAAAAAATAACTTATTATATATTTTCATTTGGTATTTAGGTGTGTTTGGTGGATACCAAGGTAAAACAAGTAAAAATCAAAGTCGTTTACGGTTGTCAGTATCAATAAGTTTGCGACCATATTTTTATTTAACTTAATTATTAATTTAAATAAATTCATAGATCTCTTAGAAATTTTTTAGTGGTCCTGAAAAGGACCGATTGATTTCGTTGAGATGTTTTGCACTTAAGCACGTTCACCACGGATGCGTCTGGCCAATTGGATGTCTTTTGGCATAATTGTAACACGCTTAGCATGAATGGCGCACAAATTTGTATCTTCGAAAAGACCAACCAAGTAGGCTTCACTAGCTTCTTGAAGAGCCATCACAGCTGAACTTTGGAAACGCAAGTCAGTTTTGAAATCTTGTGCAATTTCACGAACTAAACGTTGGAAGGGCAATTTGCGAATCAGCAACTCGGTACTCTTTTGGTAGCGACGGATTTCACGAAGGGCAACAGTACCGGGACGATAACGATGTGGTTTCTTGACACCTCCGGTTGCTGGAGCACTTTTACGAGCTGCTTTAGTCGCCAATTGCTTCCTTGGTGCTTTTCCACCGGTGGATTTACGGGCGGTTTGCTTTGTTCGAGCCATCACAATTTATTTCACTTTAGCTTACACTTTCAAACACTAGCCAGAGTCACGACACGACAATAATGAAAAAATCCTATTGGTGTTATTTTCCTTATACATACAAACCTATGTTATGTTCACGTTCTGCTGTTTTCTAGCATTGCATTATAATATGTATCTCGTCTTACTCTGAAAATAAGTATAAATACGTGTGTTAAATTTGAATCTGTACAGTACAGTTTTGTTGTGACAGTGAAAATTAAAGTACTTTGAAAAATGACTGGTCGTGGTAAAGGAGGAAAAGGCTTGGGTAAAGGTGGCGCCAAACGTCATCGTAAAGTGTTGCGTGATAACATCCAAGGTATCACGAAGCCAGCAATTCGTCGCTTAGCTCGTCGTGGTGGTGTAAAACGTATTTCTGGTTTAATCTATGAAGAAACCCGTGGAGTTTTAAAGGTGTTCTTGGAAAACGTCATTCGTGATGCTGTTACATATACTGAACACGCTAAGCGTAAGACTGTTACTGCAATGGATGTAGTATACGCATTGAAGAGGCAAGGACGCACTCTGTATGGTTTCGGCGGCTAAGTTATGTGAAAAAAAAAATATTAATTCACACCAATCGGTCCTTTTCAGGACCACAAAAAAATATCTAAAGTGATTTGAAAATTCGAACATTGATTTATTAATGAAATTTATCGAGCCAATGATTTACATTTTGTCTTTAACTGAACCCAGAAGAAGTTCTTTTTATATTCATGTGCGATTTTTAAATAAAAAAAATGGCGTTGTGGCGTCACAAACACACATGTGATATACAAAATAAAAATCCAATAGGAAAACTTAACACAAAAGTGAAATCACAGCACATTCGTTATGAATTTAAAAAAGGCGGTAACTTTTTCCACAACTACCTGAATTTTTCTCGCATCCATATTTATAAAAAAAAAATAGCGTCTTCCAATATATTATTTTTACCTATCTCTGTTTTTCAAATACATACTCTATTCTATGGAATTTCGGTTTTATTACTTTATGACTATGACAAAATGAAATTATGTATTTAATTCTCTTATTGGAAATATTTCGTCGTCCTGAAAAGGACGGTTTGTTTTATCATGTATGTATATGTTGAATATTTAAGCGCTCTTTTCGGTCTTCTTTGGCAATAAAACAGCCTGGATGTTTGGAAGAACACCTCCCTGGGCAATTGTAACACCAGAAAGCAATTTGTTCAACTCTTCATCGTTACGGATCGCCAATTGCAAATGACGGGGGATGATTCTTGTCTTCTTGTTGTCACGAGCAGCATTTCCCGCCAATTCCAAAACTTCAGCAGCCAAATATTCCATGACAGCTGCTAGATACACTGGAGCTCCAGCACCAACACGCTCTGCATAGTTACCTTTGCGAAGCAAACGATGAATACGACCAACTGGAAATTGTAGACCAGCACGACTGGAGCGTGACTTTGCTTTTCCCTTCACTTTTCCGCCTTTACCACGACCAGACATATTTTAATGTTATTTATTTTTCACGTTCACTGAAGCACTGTTCACAAAACAATGAGCAGAAAACGCTGGGGTGCTTCTATTTATATCACACACACAACAATAGTAGCCCATTTTAGTGTATATATTTTCCCATACATGAGCCGGCGCATAACCACTTATAACGGAGGTTCAAATTCGAAATAAGCACAGTTGTCGTTTAATCGTTAAGCAGTGAATAAGTGAACAATGCCGCCTAAAACTAGTGGAAAAGCAGCCAAAAAAGCCGGAAAGGCACAAAAAAACATTACCAAGTCCGATAAGAAGAAGAAGCGCAAGAGGAAGGAAAGCTACGCAATCTACATTTACAAAGTTTTGAAGCAAGTTCATCCCGATACTGGAATTTCTTCAAAGGCCATGAGTATCATGAACAGTTTTGTAAATGATATTTTCGAACGTATTGCCGCCGAAGCATCTCGTTTGGCACACTATAACAAACGTTCAACAATTACAAGTCGGGAAATCCAAACTGCCGTCCGTTTGTTATTGCCTGGTGAGCTTGCTAAGCACGCTGTTAGTGAAGGAACTAAAGCAGTTACCAAATACACTAGTTCCAAGTAAATATACGACAACATTTCGTACAAATGGCCCTTTTCAGGGCCTCCAAATATTGAAATGAAGAGATTCTTTTAAATGATCGAAATTTACAATAGAGGTACAAATAAATTACATGCCGTTTTTAAATGGAAAGTACCGTCGTACCGCCATTTCGGATAAAAAAAAATAAATATATTCTACATTTCTAAGTCCGATTGATTCTTAGTTGATTGTATGTTATTGTATAATATTAAAATTTGTATTTGACCTTAATGGGTATTTTTTTTTTAATCATACAAAAAACATCAATATATTTGGTATAAGTGATAAGGAAATACATCCACTAAATACAAAGGTGGTATCATTCTGCTGAATACGAATTGAAATTGTGAATATTAAGTAATTTACAGCGCCATCTTGTATTATTTAAATATTTCATATGTATTCCACAACTAATTTGCCAGATTTTGAAAAGAAAGAAGTACATATGTACTTTCATTTGTGTTAAATGAATGAAACAACAAAAATGTTGTTTTACACTTTGCAAAAAATAAAAAAAAATCTCTTTGCTGAAATAGTTTGTAGTCCTGAAAAGGACTGTGATTTGTTTTCCTATAGTACGAGTACCAGTGCAGAGAAATTATTTTTTTGGTTTCTTTGCTGCGACTGCCTTTTTGGGTTTGGCAGCAGCTGTTTTGGCCTTGGGCACTTTGGCTTTAGGCGCAGCAGCCTTTGCCTTTGTTGGTTTCGCCTTCAATGTTGTTGTTTTCTTGATGCTTTTTACCTTTGCCTTTTCAGCCTTCTTTTTATCGGTACTCTTCTTGGTAGTGGCTGTAGTTTTTTTTACTTTCTTGTCACCAGTTGCTGTCTTTTTCACTTTTTTCTCACCAGCTCCAGCGACTTTTGGCTTTGCTGATTTTTTCTTTTCAGCAGACTTTACTTTTGGTTCCTTGCTAGCTGATGCAGACAACTTGAACGAACCAGCAGCGCCCTTTCCCTTTGTTTGTACTAACTTACCACTAACAACGGCACTTTTTAAATATTTCTTGATGAAAGGTGCTAGTTTTTGTACATCAACTTTGTATGTAGCTGCGATGTATTTTTTAATTGCCATTAGCGAAGAACCACCACGCTCCTTCAACGTTTTAATAGCAGCGTCCACCATTTGCTGAGTGGGAGGATGACTTGGTGTTGTTTTTGGCTTCTTTACACCAGCAGCCTTCTTGGTTTTCTTTTCTGCGACAACAGCAGGAGAAGTAGCGACAGTATCGACCATTTTATTAACTTTTATTATATATTTTTTTCACTTGAGAAACTTGAAAAACACATTCACATTGTATTCAATTAGGAAATGGCATTCAGTCAAACTACTGTGAGAATCAGGGAGGACGAATGTACACAAAATATTAGTTTATTTGACTGCATTGACTCTATTGTATACTTCAGTTCTTTAGAAAACATAATAATTTTATATGATATGAATCATATAATAAAAATTTATTTACTTTATTGTATTTTAACAATATTACAAAATACACACTTAATTTTTCATTCATATATATTCATTAAGTATGCCAGTAGATGCCATTTGAACTCATTGTTTTATGGATTTCATAAAGTATTCATCTTTAAAACCCTTTTTTATTAAACAAAAATAACTGTTTAAGACCTAAAACTACAACAATAACAATGTTTATAGTGTTTTTATTGGTTGTATTTAAATAAAGTTCATAAATTCTATCTGAAATCGATTCATAAATTAAATACCAACTTTTAAGGTTTGATTCGCTTTCTCGAACAATATTTAATTTTGGCTAAAATAAATACTTCTCTAATTTTTATTAAACATAACAAAATAAGAAATATTTATGAAATAGATTTCTATATAATAAATGGCAAACAATATATCTTTTATAAATATTTTAAATCAATTTTACTATATGGTCACATGACATGCATTTTAATTGACGTGTTCATGATATATATATTTTTTCTATTCCTGTTTTTTTTTTTTTTTTTTTTTAATCCAATAGTAATAGTAAGATATTCTCAAGTAAATTTTTAGTTTGCAGATAACTTTCTACTTTATTGAGGATATGGACAATAATATACAAAAAGTCCTAATAAACAATAGTATCTAAAACTATTTCTTCTTCTACTCATTAAATAGTCTTGTCGAATTCGTGTATGTACCATATTTTGTTTCCCATGCGTTTTCTTCGCAAGCGTTCCATGTCTATATTAAGTTTCCAGATAACAGCAGTTAAATATTATGTATCTATAATCCAATTATTAAATAAATAGCTAACACATAATTTTACAATATAGCCATTGAAAAACTTTGTCTCATGAATGTTTGTTTGTAATTAATAAGTGTCTAATCATTACTGATGTAAAATAAATCGATATCTTGGTATTTAGATGAACTTTGTGGTAAAAAATAACTTATTATATATTTTCATTTGGTATTTAGGTGTGTTTGGTGGATACCAAGGTAAAACAAGTAAAAATCAAAGTCGTTTACGGTTGTCAGTATCAATAAGTTTGCGACCATATTTTTATTTAACTTAATTATTAATTTAAATAAATTCATAGATCTCTTAGAAATTTTTTAGTGGTCCTGAAAAGGACCGATTGATTTCGTTGAGATGTTTTGCACTTAAGCACGTTCACCACGGATGCGTCTGGCCAATTGGATGTCTTTTGGCATAATTGTAACACGCTTAGCATGAATGGCGCACAAATTTGTATCTTCGAAAAGACCAACCAAGTAGGCTTCACTAGCTTCTTGAAGAGCCATCACAGCTGAACTTTGGAAACGCAAGTCAGTTTTGAAATCTTGTGCAATTTCACGAACTAAACGTTGGAAGGGCAATTTGCGAATCAGCAACTCGGTACTCTTTTGGTAGCGACGGATTTCACGAAGGGCAACAGTACCGGGACGATAACGATGTGGTTTCTTGACACCTCCGGTTGCTGGAGCACTTTTACGAGCTGCTTTAGTCGCCAATTGCTTCCTTGGTGCTTTTCCACCGGTGGATTTACGGGCGGTTTGCTTTGTTCGAGCCATCACAATTTATTTCACTTTAGCTTACACTTTCAAACACTAGCCAGAGTCACGACACGACAATAATGAAAAAATCCTATTGGTGTTATTTTCCTTATACATACAAACCTATGTTATGTTCACGTTCTGCTGTTTTCTAGCATTGCATTATAATATGTATCTCGTCTTACTCTGAAAATAAGTATAAATACGTGTGTTAAATTTGAATCTGTACAGTACAGTTTTGTTGTGACAGTGAAAATTAAAGTACTTTGAAAAATGACTGGTCGTGGTAAAGGAGGAAAAGGCTTGGGTAAAGGTGGCGCCAAACGTCATCGTAAAGTGTTGCGTGATAACATCCAAGGTATCACGAAGCCAGCAATTCGTCGCTTAGCTCGTCGTGGTGGTGTAAAACGTATTTCTGGTTTAATCTATGAAGAAACCCGTGGAGTTTTAAAGGTGTTCTTGGAAAACGTCATTCGTGATGCTGTTACATATACTGAACACGCTAAGCGTAAGACTGTTACTGCAATGGATGTAGTATACGCATTGAAGAGGCAAGGACGCACTCTGTATGGTTTCGGCGGCTAAGTTATGTGAAAAAAAAAATATTAATTCACACCAATCGGTCCTTTTCAGGACCACAAAAAAATATCTAAAGTGATTTGAAAATTCGAACATTGATTTATTAATGAAATTTATCGAGCCAATGATTTACATTTTGTCTTTAACTGAACCCAGAAGAAGTTCTTTTTATATTCATGTGCGATTTTTAAATAAAAAAAATGGCGTTGTGGCGTCACAAACACACATGTGATATACAAAATAAAAATCCAATAGGAAAACTTAACACAAAAGTTAAATCACAGCACATTCGTTATGAATTTAAAAAAGGCGGTAACTTTTTCCACAACTACCTGAATTTTTCTCGCATCCATATTTATAAAAAAAAAATAGCGTCTTCCAATATATTATTTTTACCTATCTCTGTTTTTCAAATACATACTCTATTCTATGGAATTTCGGTTTTATTACTTTATGACTATGACAAAATGAAATTATGTATTTAATTCTCTTATTGGAAATATTTCGTCGTCCTGAAAAGGACGGTTTGTTTTATCATGTATGTATATGTTGAATATTTAAGCGCTCTTTTCGGTCTTCTTTGGCAATAAAACAGCCTGGATGTTTGGAAGAACACCTCCCTGGGCAATTGTAACACCAGAAAGCAATTTGTTCAACTCTTCATCGTTACGGATCGCCAATTGCAAATGACGGGGGATGATTCTTGTCTTCTTGTTGTCACGAGCAGCATTTCCCGCCAATTCCAAAACTTCAGCAGCCAAATATTCCATGACAGCTGCTAGATACACTGGAGCTCCAGCACCAACACGCTCTGCATAGTTACCTTTGCGAAGCAAACGATGAATACGACCAACTGGAAATTGTAGACCAGCACGACTGGAGCGTGACTTTGCTTTTCCCTTCACTTTTCCGCCTTTACCACGACCAGACATATTTTAATGTTATTTATTTTTCACGTTCACTGAAGCACTGTTCACAAAACAATGAGCAGAAAACGCTGGGGTGCTTTTATTTATATCACACACACAACAATAGTAGCCCATTTTAGTGTATATATTTTCCCATACATGAGCCGGCGCATAACCACTTATAAGGGAGGTTCAAATTCGAAATAAGCACAGTTGTCGTTTAATCGTTAAGCAGTGAATAAGTGAACAATGCCGCCTAAAACTAGTGGAAAAGCAGCCAAAAAAGCCGGAAAGGCACAAAAAAACATTACCAAGTCCGATAAGAAGAAGAAGCGCAAGAGGAAGGAAAGCTACGCAATCTACATTTACAAAGTTTTGAAGCAAGTTCATCCCGATACTGGAATTTCTTCAAAGGCCATGAGTATCATGAACAGTTTTGTAAATGATATTTTCGAACGTATTGCCGCCGAAGCATCTCGTTTGGCACACTATAACAAACGTTCAACAATTACAAGTCGGGAAATCCAAACTGCCGTCCGTTTGTTATTGCCTGGTGAGCTTGCTAAGCACGCTGTTAGTGAAGGAACTAAAGCAGTTACCAAATACACTAGTTCCAAGTAAATATACGACAACATTTCGTACAAATGGCCCTTTTCAGGGCCTCCAAATATTGAAATGAAGAGATTCTTTTAAATGATCGAAATTTACAATAAGGTACAAATAAATTACATGCCGTTTTTAAATGGAAAGTACCGTCGTACCGCCATTTCGGATAAAAAAAAATAAATATATTCTACATTTCTAATTCCGATTGATTCTTAGTTGATTGTATGTTATTGTATAATATTAAAATTTGTATTTGACCTTAATGGGTATTTTTTTTTTAATCATACAAAAAACATCAATATATTTGGTATAAGTGATAAGGAAATACATCCACTAAATACAAAGGTGGTATCATTCTGCTGAATACGAATTGAAATTGTGAATATTAAGTAATTTACAGCGCCATCTTGTATTATTTAAATATTTCATATGTATTCCACAACTAATTTGCCAGATTTTGAAAAGAAAGAAGTACATATGTACTTTCATTTGTGTTAAATGAATGAAACAACAAAAATGTTGTTTTACACTTTGCAAAAAATAAAAAAAAATCTCTTTGCTGAAATAGTTTGTAGTCCTGAAAAGGACTGTGATTTGTTTTCCTATAGTACGAGTACCAGTGCAGAGAAATTATTTTTTTGGTTTCTTTGCTGCGACTGCCTTTTTGGGTTTGGCAGCAGCTGTTTTGGCCTTGGGCACTTTGGCTTTAGGCGCAGCAGCCTTTGCCTTTGTTGGTTTCGCCTTCAATGTTGTTGTTTTCTTGATGCTTTTTACCTTTGCCTTTTCAGCCTTCTTTTTATCGGTACTCTTCTTGGTAGTGGCTGTAGTTTTTTTTACTTTCTTGTCACCAGTTGCTGTCTTTTTCACTTTTTTCTCACCAGCTCCAGCGACTTTTGGCTTTGCTGATTTTTTCTTTTCAGCAGACTTTACTTTTGGTTCCTTGCTAGCTGATGCAGACAACTTGAACGAACCAGCAGCGCCCTTTCCCTTTGTTTGTACTAACTTACCACTAACAACGGCACTTTTTAAATATTTCTTGATGAAAGGTGCTAGTTTTTGTACATCAACTTTGTATGTAGCTGCGATGTATTTTTTAATTGCCATTAGCGAAGAACCACCACGCTCCTTCAACGTTTTAATAGCAGCGTCCACCATTTGCTGAGTGGGAGGATGACTTGGTGTTGTTTTTGGCTTCTTTACACCAGCAGCCTTCTTGGTTTTCTTTTCTGCGACAACAGCAGGAGAAGTAGCGACAGTATCGACCATTTTATTAACTTTTATTATATATTTTTTTCACTTGAGAAACTTGAAAAACACATTCACATTGTATTCAATTAGGAAATGGCATTCAGTCAAACTACTGTGAGAATCAGGGAGGACGAATGTACACAAAATATTAGTTTATTTGACTGCATTGACTCTATTGTATACTTCAGTTCTTTAGAAAACATAATAATTTTATATGATATGAATCATATAATAAAAATTGATTTACTTTATTGTATTTTAACAATATTACAAAATACACACTTAATTTTTCATTCATATATATTCATTAAGTATGCCAGTAGATGCCATTTGAACTCATTGTTTTATGGATTTCATAAAGTATTCATCTTTAAAACCCTTTTTTATTAAACAAAAATAACTGTTTAAGACCTAAAACTACAACAATAACAATGTTTATAGTGTTTTTATTGGTTGTATTTAAATAAAGTTCATAAATTCTATCTGAAATCGATTCATAAATTAAATACCAACTTTTAAGGTTTGATTCGCTTTCTCGAACAATATTTAATTTTGGCTAAAATAAATACTTCTCTAATTTTTATTAAACATAACAAAATAAGAAATATTTATGAAATAGATTTCTATATAATAAATGGCAAACAATATATCTTTTATAAATATTTTAAATCAATTTTACTATATGGTCACATGACATGCATTTTAATTGACGTGTTCATGATATATATATTTTTTCTATTCCTGTTTTTTTTTTTTTTTTTTTTTAATCCAATAGTAATAGTAAGATATTCTCAAGTAAATTTTTAGTTTGCAGATAACTTTCTACTTTATTGAGGATATGGACAATAATATACAAAAAGTCCTAATAAACAATAGTATCTAAAACTATTTCTTCTTCTACTCATTAAATAGTCTTGTCGAATTCGTGTATGTACCATATTTTGTTTCC
Source organism: Rhingia campestris (assembly GCA_932526625.1). Classification (NCBI taxonomy): domain Eukaryota; kingdom Metazoa; phylum Arthropoda; class Insecta; order Diptera; family Syrphidae; genus Rhingia; species Rhingia campestris. The sequence continues at coordinate 92,760,731 of OW052183.1, forward strand.
CATGCGTTTTCTTCGCAAGCGTTCCATGTCTATATTAAGTTTCCAGATAACAGCAGTTAAATATTATGTATCTATAATCCAATTATTAAATAAATAGCTAACACATAATTTTACAATATAGCCATTGAAAAACTTTGTCTCATGAATGTTTGTTTGTAATTAATAAGTGTCTAATCATTACTGATGTAAAATAAATCGATATCTTGGTATTTAGATGAACTTTGTGGTAAAAAATAACTTATTATATATTTTCATTTGGTATTTAGGTGTGTTTGGTGGATACCAAGGTAAAACAAGTAAAAATCAAAGTCGTTTACGGTTGTCAGTATCAATAAGTTTGCGACCATATTTTTATTTAACTTAATTATTAATTTAAATAAATTCATAGATCTCTTAGAAATTTTTTAGTGGTCCTGAAAAGGACCGATTGATTTCGTTGAGATGTTTTGCACTTAAGCACGTTCACCACGGATGCGTCTGGCCAATTGGATGTCTTTTGGCATAATTGTAACACGCTTAGCATGAATGGCGCACAAATTTGTATCTTCGAAAAGACCAACCAAGTAGGCTTCACTAGCTTCTTGAAGAGCCATCACAGCTGAACTTTGGAAACGCAAGTCAGTTTTGAAATCTTGTGCAATTTCACGAACTAAACGTTGGAAGGGCAATTTGCGAATCAGCAACTCGGTACTCTTTTGGTAGCGACGGATTTCACGAAGGGCAACAGTACCGGGACGATAACGATGTGGTTTCTTGACACCTCCGGTTGCTGGAGCACTTTTACGAGCTGCTTTAGTCGCCAATTGCTTCCTTGGTGCTTTTCCACCGGTGGATTTACGGGCGGTTTGCTTTGTTCGAGCCATCACAATTTATTTCACTTTAGCTTACACTTTCAAACACTAGCCAGAGTCACGACACGACAATAATGAAAAAATCCTATTGGTGTTATTTTCCTTATACATACAAACCTATGTTATGTTCACGTTCTGCTGTTTTCTAGCATTGCATTATAATATGTATCTCGTCTTACTCTGAAAATAAGTATAAATACGTGTGTTAAATTTGAATCTGTACAGTACAGTTTTGTTGTGACAGTGAAAATTAAAGTACTTTGAAAAATGACTGGTCGTGGTAAAGGAGGAAAAGGCTTGGGTAAAGGTGGCGCCAAACGTCATCGTAAAGTGTTGCGTGATAACATCCAAGGTATCACGAAGCCAGCAATTCGTCGCTTAGCTCGTCGTGGTGGTGTAAAACGTATTTCTGGTTTAATCTATGAAGAAACCCGTGGAGTTTTAAAGGTGTTCTTGGAAAACGTCATTCGTGATGCTGTTACATATACTGAACACGCTAAGCGTAAGACTGTTACTGCAATGGATGTAGTATACGCATTGAAGAGGCAAGGACGCACTCTGTATGGTTTCGGCGGCTAAGTTATGTGAAAAAAAAAATATTAATTCACACCAATCGGTCCTTTTCAGGACCACAAAAAAATATCTAAAGTGATTTGAAAATTCGAACATTGATTTATTAATGAAATTTATCGAGCCAATGATTTACATTTTGTCTTTAACTGAACCCAGAAGAAGTTCTTTTTATATTCATGTGCGATTTTTAAATAAAAAAAATGGCGTTGTGGCGTCACAAACACACATGTGATATACAAAATAAAAATCCAATAGGAAAACTTAACACAAAAGTTAAATCACAGCACATTCGTTATGAATTTAAAAAAGGCGGTAACTTTTTCCACAACTACCTGAATTTTTCTCGCATCCATATTTATAAAAAAAAAATAGCGTCTTCCAATATATTATTTTTACCTATCTCTGTTTTTCAAATACATACTCTATTCTATGGAATTTCGGTTTTATTACTTTATGACTATGACAAAATGAAATTATGTATTTAATTCTCTTATTGGAAATATTTCGTCGTCCTGAAAAGGACGGTTTGTTTTATCATGTATGTATATGTTGAATATTTAAGCGCTCTTTTCGGTCTTCTTTGGCAATAAAACAGCCTGGATGTTTGGAAGAACACCTCCCTGGGCAATTGTAACACCAGAAAGCAATTTGTTCAACTCTTCATCGTTACGGATCGCCAATTGCAAATGACGGGGGATGATTCTTGTCTTCTTGTTGTCACGAGCAGCATTTCCCGCCAATTCCAAAACTTCAGCAGCCAAATATTCCATGACAGCTGCTAGATACACTGGAGCTCCAGCACCAACACGCTCTGCATAGTTACCTTTGCGAAGCAAACGATGAATACGACCAACTGGAAATTGTAGACCAGCACGACTGGAGCGTGACTTTGCTTTTCCCTTCACTTTTCCGCCTTTACCACGACCAGACATATTTTAATGTTATTTATTTTTCACGTTCACTGAAGCACTGTTCACAAAACAATGAGCAGAAAACGCTGGGGTGCTTCTATTTATATCACACACACAACAATAGTAGCCCATTTTAGTGTATATATTTTCCCATACATGAGCCGGCGCATAACCACTTATAAGGGAGCTTCAAATTCGAAATAAGCACAGTTGTCGTTTAATCGTTAAGCAGTGAATAAGTGAACAATGCCGCCTAAAACTAGTGGAAAAGCAGCCAAAAAAGCCGGAAAGGCACAAAAAAACATTACCAAGTCCGATAAGAAGAAGAAGCGCAAGAGGAAGGAAAGCTACGCAATCTACATTTACAAAGTTTTGAAGCAAGTTCATCCCGATACTGGAATTTCTTCAAAGGCCATGAGTATCATGAACAGTTTTGTAAATGATATTTTCGAACGTATTGCCGCCGAAGCATCTCGTTTGGCACACTATAACAAACGTTCAACAATTACAAGTCGGGAAATCCAAACTGCCGTCCGTTTGTTATTGCCTGGTGAGCTTGCTAAGCACGCTGTTAGTGAAGGAACTAAAGCAGTTACCAAATACACTAGTTCCAAGTAAATATACGACAACATTTCGTACAAATGGCCCTTTTCAGGGCCTCCAAATATTGAAATGAAGAGATTATTTTAAATGATCGAAATTTACAATAGAGGTACAAATAAATTACATGCCGTTTTTAAATGGAAAGTACCGTCGTACCGCCATTTCGGATAAAAAAAAATAAATATATTCTACATTTCTAAGTCCGATTGATTCTTAGTTGATTGTATGTTATTGTATAATATTAAAATTTGTATTTGACCTTAATGGGTATTTTTTTTTTAATCATACAAAAAACATCAATATATTTGGTATAAGTGATAAGGAAATACATCCACTAAATACAAAGGTGGTATCATTCTGCTGAATACGAATTGAAATTGTGAATATTAAGTAATTTACAGCGCCATCTTGTATTATTTAAATATTTCATATGTATTCCACAACTAATTTGCCAGATTTTGAAAAGAAAGAAGTACATATGTACTTTCATTTGTGTTAAATGAATGAAACAACAAAAATGTTGTTTTACACTTTGCAAAAAATAAAAAAAAATCTCTTTGCTGAAATAGTTTGTAGTCCTGAAAAGGACTGTGATTTGTTTTCCTATAGTACGAGTACCAGTGCAGAGAAATTATTTTTTTGGTTTCTTTGCTGCGACTGCCTTTTTGGGTTTGGCAGCAGCTGTTTTGGCCTTGGGCACTTTGGCTTTAGGCGCAGCAGCCTTTGCCTTTGTTGGTTTCGCCTTCAATGTTGTTGTTTTCTTGATGCTTTTTACCTTTGCCTTTTCAGCCTTCTTTTTATCGGTACTCTTCTTGGTAGTGGCTGTAGTTTTTTTTACTTTCTTGTCACCAGTTGCTGTCTTTTTCACTTTTTTCTCACCAGCTCCAGCGACTTTTGGCTTTGCTGATTTTTTCTTTTCAGCAGACTTTACTTTTGGTTCCTTGCTAGCTGATGCAGACAACTTGAACGAACCAGCAGCGCCCTTTCCCTTTGTTTGTACTAACTTACCACTAACAACGGCACTTTTTAAATATTTCTTGATGAAAGGTGCTAGTTTTTGTACATCAACTTTGTATGTAGCTGCGATGTATTTTTTAATTGCCATTAGCGAAGAACCACCACGCTCCTTCAACGTTTTAATAGCAGCGTCCACCATTTGCTGAGTGGGAGGATGACTTGGTGTTGTTTTTGGCTTCTTTACACCAGCAGCCTTCTTGGTTTTCTTTTCTGCGACAACAGCAGGAGAAGTAGCGACAGTATCGACCATTTTATTAACTTTTATTATATATTTTTTTCACTTGAGAAACTTGAAAAACACATTCACATTGTATTCAATTAGGAAATGGCATTCAGTCAAACTACTGTGAGAATCAGGGAGGACGAATGTACACAAAATATTAGTTTATTTGACTGCATTGACTCTATTGTATACTTCAGTTCTTTAGAAAACATAATAATTTTATATGATATGAATCATATAATAAAAATTGATTTACTTTATTGTATTTTAACAATATTACAAAATACACACTTAATTTTTCATTCATATATATTCATTAAGTATGCCAGTAGATGCCATTTGAACTCATTGTTTTATGGATTTCATAAAGTATTCATCTTTAAAACCCTTTTTTATTAAACAAAAATAACTGTTTAAGACCTAAAACTACAACAATAACAATGTTTATAGTGTTTTTATTGGTTGTATTTAAATAAAGTTCATAAATTCTATCTGAAATCGATTCATAAATTAAATACCAACTTTTAAGGTTTGATTCGCTTTCTCGAACAATATTTAATTTTGGCTAAAATAAATACTTCTCTAATTTTTATTAAACATAACAAAATAAGAAATATTTATGAAATAGATTTCTATATAATAAATGGCAAACAATATATCTTTTATAAATATTTTAAATCAATTTTACTATATGGTCACATGACATGCATTTTAATTGACGTGTTCATGATATATATATTTTTTCTATTCCTGTTTTTTTTTTTTTTTTTTTTTTAATCCAATAGTAATAGTAAGATATTCTCAAGTAAATTTTTAGTTTGCAGATAACTTTCTACTTTATTGAGGATATGGACAATAATATACAAAAAGTCCTAATAAACAATAGTATCTAAAACTATTTCTTCTTCTACTCATTAAATAGTCTTGTCGAATTCGTGTATGTACCATATTTTGTTTCCCATGCGTTTTCTTCGCAAGCGTTCCATGTCTATATTAAGTTTCCAGATAACAGCAGTTAAATATTATGTATCTATAATCCAATTATTAAATAAATAGCTAACACATAATTTTACAATATAGCCATTGAAAAACTTTGTCTCATGAATGTTTGTTTGTAATTAATAAGTGTCTAATCATTACTGATGTAAAATAAATCGATATCTTGGTATTTAGATGAACTTTGTGGTAAAAAATAACTTATTATATATTTTCATTTGGTATTTAGGTGTGTTTGGTGGATACCAAGGTAAAACAAGTAAAAATCAAAGTCGTTTACGGTTGTCAGTATCAATAAGTTTGCGACCATATTTTTATTTAACTTAATTATTAATTTAAATAAATTCATAGATCTCTTAGAAATTTTTTAGTGGTCCTGAAAAGGACCGATTGATTTCGTTGAGATGTTTTGCACTTAAGCACGTTCACCACGGATGCGTCTGGCCAATTGGATGTCTTTTGGCATAATTGTAACACGCTTAGCATGAATGGCGCACAAATTTGTATCTTCGAAAAGACCAACCAAGTAGGCTTCACTAGCTTCTTGAAGAGCCATCACAGCTGAACTTTGGAAACGCAAGTCAGTTTTGAAATCTTGTGCAATTTCACGAACTAAACGTTGGAAGGGCAATTTGCGAATCAGCAACTCGGTACTCTTTTGGTAGCGACGGATTTCACGAAGGGCAACAGTACCGGGACGATAACGATGTGGTTTCTTGACACCTCCGGTTGCTGGAGCACTTTTACGAGCTGCTTTAGTCGCCAATTGCTTCCTTGGTGCTTTTCCACCGGTGGATTTACGGGCGGTTTGCTTTGTTCGAGCCATCACAATTTATTTCACTTTAGCTTACACTTTCAAACACTAGCCAGAGTCACGACACGACAATAATGAAAAAATCCTATTGGTGTTATTTTCCTTATACATACAAACCTATGTTATGTTCACGTTCTGCTGTTTTCTAGCATTGCATTATAATATGTATCTCGTCTTACTCTGAAAATAAGTATAAATACGTGTGTTAAATTTGAATCTGTACAGTACAGTTTTGTTGTGACAGTGAAAATTAAAGTACTTTGAAAAATGACTGGTCGTGGTAAAGGAGGAAAAGGCTTGGGTAAAGGTGGCGCCAAACGTCATCGTAAAGTGTTGCGTGATAACATCCAAGGTATCACGAAGCCAGCAATTCGTCGCTTAGCTCGTCGTGGTGGTGTAAAACGTATTTCTGGTTTAATCTATGAAGAAACCCGTGGAGTTTTAAAGGTGTTCTTGGAAAACGTCATTCGTGATGCTGTTACATATACTGAACACGCTAAGCGTAAGACTGTTACTGCAATGGATGTAGTATACGCATTGAAGAGGCAAGGACGCACTCTGTATGGTTTCGGCGGCTAAGTTATGTGAAAAAAAAAATATTAATTCACACCAATCGGTCCTTTTCAGGACCACAAAAAAATATCTAAAGTGATTTGAAAATTCGAACATTGATTTATTAATGAAATTTATCGAGCCAATGATTTACATTTTGTCTTTAACTGAACCCAGAAGAAGTTCTTTTTATATTCATGTGCGATTTTTAAATAAAAAAAATGGCGTTGTGGCGTCACAAACACACATGTGATATACAAAATAAAAATCCAATAGGAAAACTTAACACAAAAGTTAAATCACAGCACATTCGTTATGAATTTAAAAAAGGCGGTAACTTTTTCCACAACTACCTGAATTTTTCTCGCATCCATATTTATAAAAAAAAAATAGCGTCTTCCAATATATTATTTTTACCTATCTCTGTTTTTCAAATACATACTCTATTCTATGGAATTTCGGTTTTATTACTTTATGACTATGACAAAATGAAATTATGTATTTAATTCTCTTATTGGAAATATTTCGTCGTCCTGAAAAGGACGGTTTGTTTTATCATGTATGTATATGTTGAATATTTAAGCGCTCTTTTCGGTCTTCTTTGGCAATAAAACAGCCTGGATGTTTGGAAGAACACCTCCCTGGGCAATTGTAACACCAGAAAGCAATTTGTTCAACTCTTCATCGTTACGGATCGCCAATTGCAAATGACGGGGGATGATTCTTGTCTTCTTGTTGTCACGAGCAGCATTTCCCGCCAATTCCAAAACTTCAGCAGCCAAATATTCCATGACAGCTGCTAGATACACTGGAGCTCCAGCACCAACACGCTCTGCATAGTTACCTTTGCGAAGCAAACGATGAATACGACCAACTGGAAATTGTAGACCAGCACGACTGGAGCGTGACTTTGCTTTTCCCTTCACTTTTCCGCCTTTACCACGACCAGACATATTTTAATGTTATTTATTTTTCACGTTCACTGAAGCACTGTTCACAAAACAATGAGCAGAAAACGCTGGGGTGCTTCTATTTATATCACACACACAACAATAGTAGCCCATTTTAGTGTATATATTTTCCCATACATGAGCCGGCGCATAACCACTTATAACGGAGCTTCAAATTCGAAATAAGCACAGTTGTCGTTTAATCGTTAAGCAGTGAATAAGTGAACAATGCCGCCTAAAACTAGTGGAAAAGCAGCCAAAAAAGCCGGAAAGGCACAAAAAAACATTACCAAGTCCGATAAGAAGAAGAAGCGCAAGAGGAAGGAAAGCTACGCAATCTACATTTACAAAGTTTTGAAGCAAGTTCATCCCGATACTGGAATTTCTTCAAAGGCCATGAGTATCATGAACAGTTTTGTAAATGATATTTTCGAACGTATTGCCGCCGAAGCATCTCGTTTGGCACACTATAACAAACGTTCAACAATTACAAGTCGGGAAATCCAAACTGCCGTCCGTTTGTTATTGCCTGGTGAGCTTGCTAAGCACGCTGTTAGTGAAGGAACTAAAGCAGTTACCAAATACACTAGTTCCAAGTAAATATACGACAACATTTCGTACAAATGGCCCTTTTCAGGGCCTCCAAATATTGAAATGAAGAGATTCTTTTAAATGATCGAAATTTACAATAGAGGTACAAATAAATTACATGCCGTTTTTAAATGGAAAGTACCGTCGTACCGCCATTTCGGATAAAAAAAAATAAATATATTCTACATTTCTAAGTCCGATTGATTCTTAGTTGATTGTATGTTATTGTATAATATTAAAATTTGTATTTGACCTTAATGGGTATTTTTTTTTTAATCATACAAAAAACATCAATATATTTGGTATAAGTGATAAGGAAATACATCCACTAAATACAAAGGTGGTATCATTCTGCTGAATACGAATTGAAATTGTGAATATTAAGTAATTTACAGCGCCATCTTGTATTATTTAAATATTTCATATGTATTCCACAACTAATTTGCCAGATTTTGAAAAGAAAGAAGTACATATGTACTTTCATTTGTGTTAAATGAATGAAACAACAAAAATGTTGTTTTACACTTTGCAAAAAATAAAAAAAAATCTCTTTGCTGAAATAGTTTGTAGTCCTGAAAAGGACTGTGATTTGTTTTCCTATAGTACGAGTACCAGTGCAGAGAAATTATTTTTTTGGTTTCTTTGCTGCGACTGCCTTTTTGGGTTTGGCAGCAGCTGTTTTGGCCTTGGGCACTTTGGCTTTAGGCGCAGCAGCCTTTGCCTTTGTTGGTTTCGCCTTCAATGTTGTTGTTTTCTTGATGCTTTTTACCTTTGCCTTTTCAGCCTTCTTTTTATCGGTACTCTTCTTGGTAGTGGCTGTAGTTTTTTTTACTTTCTTGTCACCAGTTGCTGTCTTTTTCACTTTTTTCTCACCAGCTCCAGCGACTTTTGGCTTTGCTGATTTTTTCTTTTCAGCAGACTTTACTTTTGGTTCCTTGCTAGCTGATGCAGACAACTTGAACGAACCAGCAGCGCCCTTTCCCTTTGTTTGTACTAACTTACCACTAACAACGGCACTTTTTAAATATTTCTTGATGAAAGGTGCTAGTTTTTGTACATCAACTTTGTATGTAGCTGCGATGTATTTTTTAATTGCCATTAGCGAAGAACCACCACGCTCCTTCAACGTTTTAATAGCAGCGTCCACCATTTGCTGAGTGGGAGGATGACTTGGTGTTGTTTTTGGCTTCTTTACACCAGCAGCCTTCTTGGTTTTCTTTTCTGCGACAACAGCAGGAGAAGTAGCGACAGTATCGACCATTTTATTAACTTTTATTATATATTTTTTTCACTTGAGAAACTTGAAAAACACATTCACATTGTATTCAATTAGGAAATGGCATTCAGTCAAACTACTGTGAGAATCAGGGAGGACGAATGTACACAAAATATTAGTTTATTTGACTGCATTGACTCTATTGTATACTTCAGTTCTTTAGAAAACATAATAATTTTATATGATATGAATCATATAATAAAAATTTATTTACTTTATTGTATTTTAACAATATTACAAAATACACACTTAATTTTTCATTCATATATATTCATTAAGTATGCCAGTAGATGCCATTTGAACTCATTGTTTTATGGATTTCATAAAGTATTCATCTTTAAAACCCTTTTTTATTAAACAAAAATAACTGTTTAAGACCTAAAACTACAACAATAACAATGTTTATAGTGTTTTTATTGGTTGTATTTAAATAAAGTTCATAAATTCTATCTGAAATCGATTCATAAATTAAATACCAACTTTTAAGGTTTGATTCGCTTTCTCGAACAATATTTAATTTTGGCTAAAATAAATACTTCTCTAATTTTTATTAAACATAACAAAATAAGAAATATTTATGAAATAGATTTCTATATAATAAATGGCAAACAATATATCTTTTATAAATATTTTAAATCAATTTTACTATATGGTCACATGACATGCATTTTAATTGACGTGTTCATGATATATATATTTTTTCTATTCCTGTTTTTTTTTTTTTTTTTAATCCAATAGTAATAGTAAGATATTCTCAAGTAAATTTTTAGTTTGCAGATAACTTTCTACTTTATTGAGGATATGGACAATAATATACAAAAAGTCCTAATAAACAATAGTATCTAAAACTATTTCTTCTTCTACTCATTAAATAGTCTTGTCGAATTCGTGTATGTACCATATTTTGTTTCCCATGCGTTTTCTTCGCAAGCGTTCCATGTCTATATTAAGTTTCCAGATAACAACAGTTAAATATTATGTATCTATAATCCAATTAATAAATAGCTAACACATAATTTTACAATATAGCCATTGAAAAACTTTGTCTCATGAATGTTTGTTTGTAATTAATAAGTGTCTAATCATTACTGATGTAAAATAAATCGATATCTTGGTATTTAGATGAACTTTGTGGTAAAAAATAACTTATTATATATTTTCATTTGGTATTTAGGTGTGTTTGGTGGATACCAAGGTAAAACAAGTAAAAATCAAAGTCGTTTACGGTTGTCAGTATCAATAAGTTTGCGACCATATTTTTATTTAACTTAATTATTAATTTAAATAAATTCATAGATCTCTTAGAAATTTTTTAGTGGTCCTGAAAAGGACCGATTGATTTCGTTGAGATGTTTTGCACTTAAGCACGTTCACCACGGATGCGTCTGGCCAATTGGATGTCTTTTGGCATAATTGTAACACGCTTAGCATGAATGGCGCACAAATTTGTATCTTCGAAAAGACCAACCAAGTAGGCTTCACTAGCTTCTTGAAGAGCCATCACAGCTGAACTTTGGAAACGCAAGTCAGTTTTGAAATCTTGTGCAATTTCACGAACTAAACGTTGGAAGGGCAATTTGCGAATCAGCAACTCGGTACTCTTTTGGTAGCGACGGATTTCACGAAGGGCAACAGTACCGGGACGATAACGATGTGGTTTCTTGACACCTCCGGTTGCTGGAGCACTTTTACGAGCTGCTTTAGTCGCCAATTGCTTCCTTGGTGCTTTTCCACCGGTGGATTTACGGGCGGTTTGCTTTGTTCGAGCCATCACAATTTATTTCACTTTAGCTTACACTTTCAAACACTAGCCAGAGTCACGACACGACAATAATGAAAAAATCCTATTGGTGTTATTTTCCTTATACATACAAACCTATGTTATGTTCACGTTCTGCTGTTTTCTAGCATTGCATTATAATATGTATCTCGTCTTACTCTGAAAATAAGTATAAATACGTGTGTTAAATTTGAATCTGTACAGTACAGTTTTGTTGTGACAGTGAAAATTAAAGTACTTTGAAAAATGACTGGTCGTGGTAAAGGAGGAAAAGGCTTGGGTAAAGGTGGCGCCAAACGTCATCGTAAAGTGTTGCGTGATAACATCCAAGGTATCACGAAGCCAGCAATTCGTCGCTTAGCTCGTCGTGGTGGTGTAAAACGTATTTCTGGTTTAATCTATGAAGAAACCCGTGGAGTTTTAAAGGTGTTCTTGGAAAACGTCATTCGTGATGCTGTTACATATACTGAACACGCTAAGCGTAAGACTGTTACTGCAATGGATGTAGTATACGCATTGAAGAGGCAAGGACGCACTCTGTATGGTTTCGGCGGCTAAGTTATGTGAAAAAAAAAATATTAATTCACACCAATCGGTCCTTTTCAGGACCACAAAAAAATATCTAAAGTGATTTGAAAATTCGAACATTGATTTATTAATGAAATTTATCGAGCCAATGATTTACATTTTGTCTTTAACTGAACCCAGAAGAAGTTCTTTTTATATTCATGTGCGATTTTTAAATAAAAAAAATGGCGTTGTGGCGTCACAAACACACATGTGATATACAAAATAAAAATCCAATAGGAAAACTTAACACAAAAGTTAAATCACAGCACATTCGTTATGAATTTAAAAAAGGCGGTAACTTTTTCCACAACTACCTGAATTTTTCTCGCATCCATATTTATAAAAAAAAAATAGCGTCTTCCAATATATTATTTTTACCTATCTCTGTTTTTCAAATACATACTCTATTCTATGGAATTTCGGTTTTATTACTTTATGACTATGACAAAATGAAATTATGTATTTAATTCTCTTATTGGAAATATTTCGTCGTCCTGAAAAGGACGGTTTGTTTTATCATGTATGTATATGTTGAATATTTAAGCGCTCTTTTCGGTCTTCTTTGGCAATAAAACAGCCTGGATGTTTGGAAGAACACCTCCCTGGGCAATTGTAACACCAGAAAGCAATTTGTTCAACTCTTCATCGTTACGGATCGCCAATTGCAAATGACGGGGGATGATTCTTGTCTTCTTGTTGTCACGAGCAGCATTTCCCGCCAATTCCAAAACTTCAGCAGCCAAATATTCCATGACAGCTGCTAGATACACTGGAGCTCCAGCACCAACACGCTCTGCATAGTTACCTTTGCGAAGCAAACGATGAATACGACCAACTGGAAATTGTAGACCAGCACGACTGGAGCGTGACTTTGCTTTTCCCTTCACTTTTCCGCCTTTACCACGACCAGACATATTTTAATGTTATTTATTTTTCACGTTCACTGAAGCACTGTTCACAAAACAATGAGCAGAAAACGCTGGGGTGCTTCTATTTATATCACACACACAACAATAGTAGCCCATTTTAGTGTATATATTTTCCCATACATGAGCCGGCGCATAACCACTTATAACGGAGCTTCAAATTCGAAATAAGCACAGTTGTCGTTTAATCGTTAAGCAGTGAATAAGTGAACAATGCCGCCTAAAACTAGTGGAAAAGCAGCCAAAAAAGCCGGAAAGGCACAAAAAAACATTACCAAGTCCGATAAGAAGAAGAAGCGCAAGAGGAAGGAAAGCTACGCAATCTACATTTACAAAGTTTTGAAGCAAGTTCATCCCGATACTGGAATTTCTTCAAAGGCCATGAGTATCATGAACAGTTTTGTAAATGATATTTTCGAACGTATTGCCGCCGAAGCATCTCGTTTGGCACACTATAACAAACGTTCAACAATTACAAGTCGGGAAATCCAAACTGCCGTCCGTTTGTTATTGCCTGGTGAGCTTGCTAAGCACGCTGTTAGTGAAGGAACTAAAGCAGTTACCAAATACACTAGTTCCAAGTAAATATACGACAACATTTCGTACAAATGGCCCTTTTCAGGGCCTCCAAATATTGAAATGAAGAGATTCTTTTAAATGATCGAAATTTACAATAGAGGTACAAATAAATTACATGCCGTTTTTAAATGGAAAGTACCGTCGTACCGCCATTTCGGATAAAAAAAAATAAATATATTCTACATTTCTAAGTCCGATTGATTCTTAGTTGATTGTATGTTATTGTATAATATTAAAATTTGTATTTGACCTTAATGGGTATTTTTTTTTTAATCATACAAAAAACATCAATATATTTGGTATAAGTGATAAGGAAATACATCCACTAAATACAAAGGTGGTATCATTCTGCTGAATACGAATTGAAATTGTGAATATTAAGTAATTTACAGCGCCATCTTGTATTATTTAAATATTTCATATGTATTCCACAACTAATTTGCCAGATTTTGAAAAGAAAGAAGTACATATGTACTTTCATTTGTGTTAAATGAATGAAACAACAAAAATGTTGTTTTACACTTTGCAAAAAATAAAAAAAAATCTCTTTGCTGAAATAGTTTGTAGTCCTGAAAAGGACTGTGATTTGTTTTCCTATAGTACGAGTACCAGTGCAGAGAAATTATTTTTTTGGTTTCTTTGCTGCGACTGCCTTTTTGGGTTTGGCAGCAGCTGTTTTGGCCTTGGGCACTTTGGCTTTAGGCGCAGCAGCCTTTGCCTTTGTTGGTTTCGCCTTCAATGTTGTTGTTTTCTTGATGCTTTTTACCTTTGCCTTTTCAGCCTTCTTTTTATCGGTACTCTTCTTGGTAGTGGCTGTAGTTTTTTTTACTTTCTTGTCACCAGTTGCTGTCTTTTTCACTTTTTTCTCACCAGCTCCAGCGACTTTTGGCTTTGCTGATTTTTTCTTTTCAGCAGACTTTACTTTTGGTTCCTTGCTAGCTGATGCAGACAACTTGAACGAACCAGCAGCGCCCTTTCCCTTTGTTTGTACTAACTTACCACTAACAACGGCACTTTTTAAATATTTCTTGATGAAAGGTGCTAGTTTTTGTACATCAACTTTGTATGTAGCTGCGATGTATTTTTTAATTGCCATTAGCGAAGAACCACCACGCTCCTTCAACGTTTTAATAGCAGCGTCCACCATTTGCTGAGTGGGAGGATGACTTGGTGTTGTTTTTGGCTTCTTTACACCAGCAGCCTTCTTGGTTTTCTTTTCTGCGACAACAGCAGGAGAAGTAGCGACAGTATCGACCATTTTATTAACTTTTATTATATATTTTTTTCACTTGAGAAACTTGAAAAACACATTCACATTGTATTCAATTAGGAAATGGCATTCAGTCAAACTACTGTGAGAATCAGGGAGGACGAATGTACACAAAATATTAGTTTATTTGACTGCATTGACTCTATTGTATACTTCAGTTCTTTAGAAAACATAATAATTTTATATGATATGAATCATATAATAAAAATTTATTTACTTTATTGTATTTTAACAATATTACAAAATACACACTTAATTTTTCATTCATATATATTCATTAAGTATGCCAGTAGATGCCATTTGAACTCATTGTTTTATGGATTTCATAAAGTATTCATCTTTAAAACCCTTTTTTATTAAACAAAAATAACTGTTTAAGACCTAAAACTACAACAATAACAATGTTTATAGTGTTTTTATTGGTTGTATTTAAATAAAGTTCATAAATTCTATCTGAAATCGATTCATAAATTAAATACCAACTTTTAAGGTTTGATTCGCTTTCTCGAACAATATTTAATTTTGGCTAAAATAAATACTTCTCTAATTTTTATTAAACATAACAAAATAAGAAATATTTATGAAATAGATTTCTATATAATAAATGGCAAACAATATATCTTTTATAAATATTTTAAATCAATTTTACTATATGGTCACATGACATGCATTTTAATTGACGTGTTCATGATATATATATTTTTTCTATTCCTGTTTTTTTTTTTTTTTTTAATCCAATAGTAATAGTAAGATATTCTCAAGTAAATTTTTAGTTTGCAGATAACTTTCTACTTTATTGAGGATATGGACAATAATATACAAAAAGTCCTAATAAACAATAGTATCTAAAACTATTTCTTCTTCTACTCATTAAATAGTCTTGTCGAATTCGTGTATGTACCATATTTTGTTTCCCATGCGTTTTCTTCGCAAGCGTTCCATGTCTATATTAAGTTTCCAGATAACAACAGTTAAATATTATGTATCTATAATCCAATTAATAAATAGCTAACACATAATTTTACAATATAGCCATTGAAAAACTTTGTCTCATGAATGTTTGTTTGTAATTAATAAGTGTCTAATCATTACTGATGTAAAATAAATCGATATCTTGGTATTTAGATGAACTTTGTGGTAAAAAATAACTTATTATATATTTTCATTTGGTATTTAGGTGTGTTTGGTGGATACCAAGGTAAAACAAGTAAAAATCAAAGTCGTTTACGGTTGTCAGTATCAATAAGTTTGCGACCATATTTTTATTTAACTTAATTATTAATTTAAATAAATTCATAGATCTCTTAGAAATTTTTTAGTGGTCCTGAAAAGGACCGATTGATTTCGTTGAGATGTTTTGCACTTAAGCACGTTCACCACGGATGCGTCTGGCCAATTGGATGTCTTTTGGCATAATTGTAACACGCTTAGCATGAATGGCGCACAAATTTGTATCTTCGAAAAGACCAACCAAGTAGGCTTCACTAGCTTCTTGAAGAGCCATCACAGCTGAACTTTGGAAACGCAAGTCAGTTTTGAAATCTTGTGCAATTTCACGAACTAAACGTTGGAAGGGCAATTTGCGAATCAGCAACTCGGTACTCTTTTGGTAGCGACGGATTTCACGAAGGGCAACAGTACCGGGACGATAACGATGTGGTTTCTTGACACCTCCGGTTGCTGGAGCACTTTTACGAGCTGCTTTAGTCGCCAATTGCTTCCTTGGTGCTTTTCCACCGGTGGATTTACGGGCGGTTTGCTTTGTTCGAGCCATCACAATTTATTTCACTTTAGCTTACACTTTCAAACACTAGCCAGAGTCACGACACGACAATAATGAAAAAATCCTATTGGTGTTATTTTCCTTATACATACAAACCTATGTTATGTTCACGTTCTGCTGTTTTCTAGCATTGCATTATAATATGTATCTCGTCTTACTCTGAAAATAAGTATAAATACGTGTGTTAAATTTGAATCTGTACAGTACAGTTTTGTTGTGACAGTGAAAATTAAAGTACTTTGAAAAATGACTGGTCGTGGTAAAGGAGGAAAAGGCTTGGGTAAAGGTGGCGCCAAACGTCATCGTAAAGTGTTGCGTGATAACATCCAAGGTATCACGAAGCCAGCAATTCGTCGCTTAGCTCGTCGTGGTGGTGTAAAACGTATTTCTGGTTTAATCTATGAAGAAACCCGTGGAGTTTTAAAGGTGTTCTTGGAAAACGTCATTCGTGATGCTGTTACATATACTGAACACGCTAAGCGTAAGACTGTTACTGCAATGGATGTAGTATACGCATTGAAGAGGCAAGGACGCACTCTGTATGGTTTCGGCGGCTAAGTTATGTGAAAAAAAAAATATTAATTCACACCAATCGGTCCTTTTCAGGACCACAAAAAAATATCTAAAGTGATTTGAAAATTCGAACATTGATTTATTAATGAAATTTATCGAGCCAATGATTTACATTTTGTCTTTAACTGAACCCAGAAGAAGTTCTTTTTATATTCATGTGCGATTTTTAAATAAAAAAAATGGCGTTGTGGCGTCACAAACACACATGTGATATACAAAATAAAAATCCAATAGGAAAACTTAACACAAAAGTTAAATCACAGCACATTCGTTATGAATTTAAAAAAGGCGGTAACTTTTTCCACAACTACCTGAATTTTTCTCGCATCCATATTTATAAAAAAAAAATAGCGTCTTCCAATATATTATTTTTACCTATCTCTGTTTTTCAAATACATACTCTATTCTATGGAATTTCGGTTTTATTACTTTATGACTATGACAAAATGAAATTATGTATTTAATTCTCTTATTGGAAATATTTCGTCGTCCTGAAAAGGACGGTTTGTTTTATCATGTATGTATATGTTGAATATTTAAGCGCTCTTTTCGGTCTTCTTTGGCAATAAAACAGCCTGGATGTTTGGAAGAACACCTCCCTGGGCAATTGTAACACCAGAAAGCAATTTGTTCAACTCTTCATCGTTACGGATCGCCAATTGCAAATGACGGGGGATGATTCTTGTCTTCTTGTTGTCACGAGCAGCATTTCCCGCCAATTCCAAAACTTCAGCAGCCAAATATTCCATGACAGCTGCTAGATACACTGGAGCTCCAGCACCAACACGCTCTGCATAGTTACCTTTGCGAAGCAAACGATGAATACGACCAACTGGAAATTGTAGACCAGCACGACTGGAGCGTGACTTTGCTTTTCCCTTCACTTTTCCGCCTTTACCACGACCAGACATATTTTAATGTTATTTATTTTTCACGTTCACTGAAGCACTGTTCACAAAACAATGAGCAGAAAACGCTGGGGTGCTTCTATTTATATCACACACACAACAATAGTAGCCCATTTTAGTGTATATATTTTCCCATACATGAGCCGGCGCATAACCACTTATAACGGAGGTTCAAATTCGAAATAAGCACAGTTGTCGTTTAATCGTTAAGCAGTGAATAAGTGAACAATGCCGCCTAAAACTAGTGGAAAAGCAGCCAAAAAAGCCGGAAAGGCACAAAAAAACATTACCAAGTCCGATAAGAAGAAGAAGCGCAAGAGGAAGGAAAGCTACGCAATCTACATTTACAAAGTTTTGAAGCAAGTTCATCCCGATACTGGAATTTCTTCAAAGGCCATGAGTATCATGAACAGTTTTGTAAATGATATTTTCGAACGTATTGCCGCCGAAGCATCTCGTTTGGCACACTATAACAAACGTTCAACAATTACAAGTCGGGAAATCCAAACTGCCGTCCGTTTGTTATTGCCTGGTGAGCTTGCTAAGCACGCTGTTAGTGAAGGAACTAAAGCAGTTACCAAATACACTAGTTCCAAGTAAATATACGACAACATTTCGTACAAATGGCCCTTTTCAGGGCCTCCAAATATTGAAATGAAGAGATTCTTTTAAATGATCGAAATTTACAATAGAGGTACAAATAAATTACATGCCGTTTTTAAATGGAAAGTACCGTCGTACCGCCATTTCGGATAAAAAAAAATAAATATATTCTACATTTCTAAGTCCGATTGATTCTTAGTTGATTGTATGTTATTGTATAATATTAAAATTTGTATTTGACCTTAATGGGTATTTTTTTTTTAATCATACAAAAAACATCAATATATTTGGTATAAGTGATAAGGAAATACATCCACTAAATACAAAGGTGGTATCATTCTGCTGAATACGAATTGAAATTGTGAATATTAAGTAATTTACAGCGCCATCTTGTATTATTTAAATATTTCATATGTATTCCACAACTAATTTGCCAGATTTTGAAAAGAAAGAAGTACATATGTACTTTCATTTGTGTTAAATGAATGAAACAACAAAAATGTTGTTTTACACTTTGCAAAAAATAAAAAAAAATCTCTTTGCTGAAATAGTTTGTAGTCCTGAAAAGGACTGTGATTTGTTTTCCTATAGTACGAGTACCAGTGCAGAGAAATTATTTTTTTGGTTTCTTTGCTGCGACTGCCTTTTTGGGTTTGGCAGCAGCTGTTTTGGCCTTGGGCACTTTGGCTTTAGGCGCAGCAGCCTTTGCCTTTGTTGGTTTCGCCTTCAATGTTGTTGTTTTCTTGATGCTTTTTACCTTTGCCTTTTCAGCCTTCTTTTTATCGGTACTCTTCTTGGTAGTGGCTGTAGTTTTTTTTACTTTCTTGTCACCAGTTGCTGTCTTTTTCACTTTTTTCTCACCAGCTCCAGCGACTTTTGGCTTTGCTGATTTTTTCTTTTCAGCAGACTTTACTTTTGGTTCCTTGCTAGCTGATGCAGACAACTTGAACGAACCAGCAGCGCCCTTTCCCTTTGTTTGTACTAACTTACCACTAACAACGGCACTTTTTAAATATTTCTTGATGAAAGGTGCTAGTTTTTGTACATCAACTTTGTATGTAGCTGCGATGTATTTTTTAATTGCCATTAGCGAAGAACCACCACGCTCCTTCAACGTTTTAATAGCAGCGTCCACCATTTGCTGAGTGGGAGGATGACTTGGTGTTGTTTTTGGCTTCTTTACACCAGCAGCCTTCTTGGTTTTCTTTTCTGCGACAACAGCAGGAGAAGTAGCGACAGTATCGACCATTTTATTAACTTTTATTATATATTTTTTTCACTTGAGAAACTTGAAAAACACATTCACATTGTATTCAATTAGGAAATGGCATTCAGTCAAACTACTGTGAGAATCAGGGAGGACGAATGTACACAAAATATTAGTTTATTTGACTGCATTGACTCTATTGTATACTTCAGTTCTTTAGAAAACATAATAATTTTATATGATATGAATCATATAATAAAAATTTATTTACTTTATTGTATTTTAACAATATTACAAAATACACACTTAATTTTTCATTCATATATATTCATTAAGTATGCCAGTAGATGCCATTTGAACTCATTGTTTTATGGATTTCATAAAGTATTCATCTTTAAAACCCTTTTTTATTAAACAAAAATAACTGTTTAAGACCTAAAACTACAACAATAACAATGTTTATAGTGTTTTTATTGGTTGTATTTAAATAAAGTTCATAAATTCTATCTGAAATCGATTCATAAATTAAATACCAACTTTTAAGGTTTGATTCGCATTCTCGAACAATATTTAATTTTGGCTAAAATAAATACTTCTCTAATTTTTATTAAACATAACAAAATAAGAAATATTTATGAAATAGATTTCTATATAATAAATGGCAAACAATATATCTTTTATAAATATTTTAAATCAATTTTACTATATGGTCACATGACATGCATTTTAATTGACGTGTTCATGATATATACGTAAGTGATACAATTATTGACACTGCAAAATTTCAGCCTAGCTATTGACACCCTCTTCTTACAGAACGTTTCATTGGAACAAATCTGAACGGTTCCCATAACTGTTTCTTTTAAGTTCTTCACTCTTTCTTATTCTCCCACTCTTCGTTTTCATATAGTTAGGAGCTGGTCAGTTTTGTTGTGAATTCCGCAAGTTTAACATCACTGTTACGCGACTGTGTATTTTGTGAAAACAAGTGTGTATTTTGTTAAGGAATCCGGACATGTAAGTAGATTATTATATTATATTTAATACAAGCTTGATCATATTAGTTTATTATATATGAAATATAATGCCTGGAGATGGGTTTAACTTAATTTTATTGTTTTTTTATTGATTATATATTTAATAAAGTGGGGTGTCAACTATTGTGTTAAGATTTTAACAATTTCTATAATTGACACACATGTGTCAATAACTGTATTCTATTGGAGTATAAACGTTGACACTGTGTCTATAGTTGTACTTATAAAGAGTGTCAATAATTATATTATTCTTTTAAATTAATGTTTAGCTGGAAAAATGCCTAAATGTACTGGTAAATATACTGAAAAGGATCTCGAGAAAGCTCTTGAAGCTGTGAGGACACAAAAGATGTCCAAAAAAGCTGCAGCCAAACTTTTTAATATACCTCGAATTACACTCATATTTCGATTGAGTTCTAAGTTCCTTAAAGCAAGGCCAGGTCCACAAATAGTTTTGTCCGCTATAGAAGAAGGGTGTTTGGAAGAATAGATAACCACATCCCAGCGAAAAGGTTTCCCGAAGAGAAAAGAGGATGTGCTTCATGCCGTCAAGGATTTTCTTGAAGAAGACAAAAGGGAACATCCTTTTGGGCCACAAAACATTCCAGGGAATGGCTGGTTTAAGGCGTTTTTGAGTCGACACCCTTCAATAAGCCTTAGGACACCAGATCCGGTAACATCGGCCAGCGCAACAGTTGGATCATCGGACATCAAATCGTGGTTTATTTTAATAGAAAAATATCTTGAGGAGCAGAACATGTTGGCCATTTTAAGCGATGCTACCAGAGTTTATAATGGGGATGAAACCAATTTTTTACTGTGCCCAAAAACAAAAACCGTGTTGGCAGCAAAGGGTGCACGTAAAATCTACGAAGTGAACCGAGGACTTGCAAAATCCAACTTAACGGTTATGTTTTCCTTCTCAGCATCAGGTGTTTGGTCCCACCCATGGTTATCTATCCATATAAAAGAATACCAGAAGATATAAGAAAATCATTGCCCGAGGGATGAGGTCTTGGTATAAGTGACAATGGATGGATGACAAAAGAAGTCTTTTATGAATACATATCGAAAGTATTTCATCCACACCTTGTCAGCGTTGGAACCATTTTTGCAGTTATTTTTTTATAGTTTTAATAATATTTGTTTAATTATTATTTGTACTCAAATTACCTACACAAATGAATATAGCTAATTGTGATTTTTATTTTTTTTTATGTTTTATGTTTTGTTTTAAAAGTTTAATAATAAAGCTTCGTACGGGTTTTAAACAATTATTTAAGCCAATCTCAACGAAAATATCGCTATTTTTATTATTTACTGTCTATTCGAAAATGTGTCAATAATTGCACAAATATGTGGTGTCAATAGTTGTACATAAGTGTCCATTACTATACAATTATGTGGTGTCAATAGGTGTACATGAGTGTCAATTATTATATATTTTAATAGGGTTTTAGAAAAATCAAAATTTAACAATATCACGAATCTCTTAATCGCTTTTAATAGAAATATCATGAAAACCAATTAAGAAAGGTACTTAGAAAAGTACTAAGAGTTTCAAATATCCATACCAAATATATTTGCCAGCTGTGTCAACTTAAAAATTCCTTACTGGTGTCAATAACTGTATCGCTTACGCTATATTTTTTCTATTCCTGTTTTTTTTTTTTTTTTTTTTAATCCAATAGTAATAGTAAGATATTCTCAAGTAAATTTTTAGTTTGCAGATAACTTTCTACTTTATTGAGGATATGGACAATAATATACAAAAAGTCCTAATAAACAATAGTATCTAAAACTATTTCTTCTTCTACTCATTAAATAGTCTTGTCGAATTCGTGTATGTACCATATTTTGTTTCCCATGCGTTTTCTTCGCAAGCGTTCCATGTCTATATTAAGTTTCCAGATAACAACAGTTAAATATTATGTATCTATAATCCAATTATTAAATAAATAGCTAACACATAATTTTACAATATAGCCATTGAAAAACTTTGTCTCATGAATGTTTGTTTGTAATTAATAAGTGTCTAATCATTACTGATGTAAAATAAATCGATATCTTGGTATTTAGATGAACTTTGTGGTAAAAAATAACTTATTATATATTTTCATTTGGTATTTAGGTGTGTTTGGTGGATACCAAGGTAAAACAAGTAAAAATCAAAGTCGTTTACGGTTGTCAGTATCAATAAGTTTGCGACCATATTTTTATTTAACTTAATTATTAATTTAAATAAATTCATAGATCTCTTAGAAATTTTTTAGTGGTCCTGAAAAGGACCGATTGATTTCGTTGAGATGTTTTGCACTTAAGCACGTTCACCACGGATGCGTCTGGCCAATTGGATGTCTTTTGGCATAATTGTAACACGCTTAGCATGAATGGCGCACAAATTTGTATCTTCGAAAAGACCAACCAAGTAGGCTTCACTAGCTTCTTGAAGAGCCATCACAGCTGAACTTTGGAAACGCAAGTCAGTTTTGAAATCTTGTGCAATTTCACGAACTAAACGTTGGAAGGGCAATTTGCGAATCAGCAACTCGGTACTCTTTTGGTAGCGACGGATTTCACGAAGGGCAACAGTACCGGGACGATAACGATGTGGTTTCTTGACACCTCCGGTTGCTGGAGCACTTTTACGAGCTGCTTTAGTCGCCAATTGCTTCCTTGGTGCTTTTCCACCGGTGGATTTACGGGCGGTTTGCTTTGTTCGAGCCATCACAATTTATTTCACTTTAGCTTACACTTTCAAACACTAGCCAGAGTCACGACACGACAATAATGAAAAAATCCTATTGGTGTTATTTTCCTTATACATACAAACCTATGTTATGTTCACGTTCTGCTGTTTTCTAGCATTGCATTATAATATGTATCTCGTCTTACTCTGAAAATAAGTATAAATACGTGTGTTAAATTTGAATCTGTACAGTACAGTTTTGTTGTGACAGTGAAAATTAAAGTACTTTGAAAAATGACTGGTCGTGGTAAAGGAGGAAAAGGCTTGGGTAAAGGTGGCGCCAAACGTCATCGTAAAGTGTTGCGTGATAACATCCAAGGTATCACGAAGCCAGCAATTCGTCGCTTAGCTCGTCGTGGTGGTGTAAAACGTATTTCTGGTTTAATCTATGAAGAAACCCGTGGAGTTTTAAAGGTGTTCTTGGAAAACGTCATTCGTGATGCTGTTACATATACTGAACACGCTAAGCGTAAGACTGTTACTGCAATGGATGTAGTATACGCATTGAAGAGGCAAGGACGCACTCTGTATGGTTTCGGCGGCTAAGTTATGTGAAAAAAAAAATATTAATTCACACCAATCGGTCCTTTTCAGGACCACAAAAAAATATCTAAAGTGATTTGAAAATTCGAACATTGATTTATTAATGAAATTTATCGAGCCAATGATTTACATTTTGTCTTTAACTGAACCCAGAAGAAGTTCTTTTTATATTCATGTGCGATTTTTAAATAAAAAAAATGGCGTTGTGGCGTCACAAACACACATGTGATATACAAAATAAAAATCCAATAGGAAAACTTAACACAAAAGTTAAATCACAGCACATTCGTTATGAATTTAAAAAAGGCGGTAACTTTTTCCACAACTACCTGAATTTTTCTCGCATCCATATTTATAAAAAAAAAATAGCGTCTTCCAATATATTATTTTTACCTATCTCTGTTTTTCAAATACATACTCTATTCTATGGAATTTCGGTTTTATTACTTTATGACTATGACAAAATGAAATTATGTATTTAATTCTCTTATTGGAAATATTTCGTCGTCCTGAAAAGGACGGTTTGTTTTATCATGTATGTATATGTTGAATATTTAAGCGCTCTTTTCGGTCTTCTTTGGCAATAAAACAGCCTGGATGTTTGGAAGAACACCTCCCTGGGCAATTGTAACACCAGAAAGCAATTTGTTCAACTCTTCATCGTTACGGATCGCCAATTGCAAATGACGGGGGATGATTCTTGTCTTCTTGTTGTCACGAGCAGCATTTCCCGCCAATTCCAAAACTTCAGCAGCCAAATATTCCATGACAGCTGCTAGATACACTGGAGCTCCAGCACCAACACGCTCTGCATAGTTACCTTTGCGAAGCAAACGATGAATACGACCAACTGGAAATTGTAGACCAGCACGACTGGAGCGTGACTTTGCTTTTCCCTTCACTTTTCCGCCTTTACCACGACCAGACATATTTTAATGTTATTTATTTTTCACGTTCACTGAAGCACTGTTCACAAAACAATGAGCAGAAAACGCTGGGGTGCTTCTATTTATATCACACACACAACAATAGTAGCCCATTTTAGTGTATATATTTTCCCATACATGAGCCGGCGCATAACCACTTATAAGGGAGCTTCAAATTCGAAATAAGCACAGTTGTCGTTTAATCGTTCGTTAAGCAGTGAATAAGTGAACAATGCCGCCTAAAACTAGTGGAAAAGCAGCCAAAAAAGCCGGAAAGGCACAAAAAAACATTACCAAGTCCGATAAGAAGAAGAAGCGCAAGAGGAAGGAAAGCTACGCAATCTACATTTACAAAGTTTTGAAGCAAGTTCATCCCGATACTGGAATTTCTTCAAAGGCCATGAGTATCATGAACAGTTTTGTAAATGATATTTTCGAACGTATTGCCGCCGAAGCATCTCGTTTGGCACACTATAACAAACGTTCAACAATTACAAGTCGGGAAATCCAAACTGCCGTCCGTTTGTTATTGCCTGGTGAGCTTGCTAAGCACGCTGTTAGTGAAGGAACTAAAGCAGTTACCAAATACACTAGTTCCAAGTAAATATACGACAACATTTCGTACAAATGGCCCTTTTCAGGGCCTCCAAATATTGAAATGAAGAGATTCTTTTAAATGATCGAAATTTACAATAGAGGTACAAATAAATTACATGCCGTTTTTAAATGGAAAGTACCGTCGTACCGCCATTTCGGATAAAAAAAAATAAATATATTCTACATTTCTAAGTCCGATTGATTCTTAGTTGATTGTATGTTATTGTATAATATTAAAATTTGTATTTGACCTTAATGGGTATTTTTTTTTTAATCATACAAAAAACATCAATATATTTGGTATAAGTGATAAGGAAATACATCCACTAAATACAAAGGTGGTATCATTCTGCTGAATACGAATTGAAATTGTGAATATTAAGTAATTTACAGCGCCATCTTGTATTATTTAAATATTTCATATGTATTCCACAACTAATTTGCCAGATTTTGAAAAGAAAGAAGTACATATGTACTTTCATTTGTGTTAAATGAATGAAACAACAAAAATGTTGTTTTACACTTTGCAAAAAATAAAAAAAAATCTCTTTGCTGAAATAGTTTGTAGTCCTGAAAAGGACTGTGATTTGTTTTCCTATAGTACGAGTACCAGTGCAGAGAAATTATTTTTTTGGTTTCTTTGCTGCGACTGCCTTTTTGGGTTTGGCAGCAGCTGTTTTGGCCTTGGGCACTTTGGCTTTAGGCGCAGCAGCCTTTGCCTTTGTTGGTTTCGCCTTCAATGTTGTTGTTTTCTTGATGCTTTTTACCTTTGCCTTTTCAGCCTTCTTTTTATCGGTACTCTTCTTGGTAGTGGCTGTAGTTTTTTTTACTTTCTTGTCACCAGTTGCTGTCTTTTTCACTTTTTTCTCACCAGCTCCAGCGACTTTTGGCTTTGCTGATTTTTTCTTTTCAGCAGACTTTACTTTTGGTTCCTTGCTAGCTGATGCAGACAACTTGAACGAACCAGCAGCGCCCTTTCCCTTTGTTTGTACTAACTTACCACTAACAACGGCACTTTTTAAATATTTCTTGATGAAAGGTGCTAGTTTTTGTACATCAACTTTGTATGTAGCTGCGATGTATTTTTTAATTGCCATTAGCGAAGAACCACCACGCTCCTTCAACGTTTTAATAGCAGCGTCCACCATTTGCTGAGTGGGAGGATGACTTGGTGTTGTTTTTGGCTTCTTTACACCAGCAGCCTTCTTGGTTTTCTTTTCTGCGACAACAGCAGGAGAAGTAGCGACAGTATCGACCATTTTATTAACTTTTATTATATATTTTTTTCACTTGAGAAACTTGAAAAACACATTCACATTGTATTCAATTAGGAAATGGCATTCAGTCAAACTACTGTGAGAATCAGGGAGGACGAATGTACACAAAATATTAGTTTATTTGACTGCATTGACTCTATTGTATACTTCAGTTCTTTAGAAAACATAATAATTTTATATGATATGAATCATATAATAAAAATTGATTTACTTTATTGTATTTTAACAATATTACAAAATACACACTTAATTTTTCATTCATATATATTCATTAAGTATGCCAGTAGATGCCATTTGAACTCATTGTTTTATGGATTTCATAAAGTATTCATCTTTAAAACCCTTTTTTATTAAACAAAAATAACTGTTTAAGACCTAAAACTACAACAATAACAATGTTTATAGTGTTTTTATTGGTTGTATTTAAATAAAGTTCATAAATTCTATCTGAAATCGATTCATAAATTAAATACCAACTTTTAAGGTTTGATTCGCATTCTCGAACAATATTTAATTTTGGCTAAAATAAATACTTCTCTAATTTTTATTAAACATAACAAAATAAGAAATATTTATGAAATAGATTTCTATATAATAAATGGCAAACAATATATCTTTTATAAATATTTTAAATCAATTTTACTATATGGTCACATGACATGCATTTTAATTGACGTGTTCATGATATATATATTTTTTCTATTCCTGTTTTTTTTTTTTTTTTTTTTAATCCAATAGTAATAGTAAGATATTCTCAAGTAAATTTTTAGTTTGCAGATAACTTTCTACTTTATTGAGGATATGGACAATAATATACAAAAAGTCCTAATAAACAATAGTATCTAAAACTATTTCTTCTTCTACTCATTAAATAGTCTTGTCGAATTCGTGTATGTACCATATTTTGTTTCCCATGCGTTTTCTTCGCAAGCGTTCCATGTCTATATTAAGTTTCCAGATAACAACAGTTAAATATTATGTATCTATAATCCAATTATTAAATAAATAGCTAACACATAATTTTACAATATAGCCATTGAAAAACTTTGTCTCATGAATGTTTGTTTGTAATTAATAAGTGTCTAATCATTACTGATGTAAAATAAATCGATATCTTGGTATTTAGATGAACTTTGTGGTAAAAAATAACTTATTATATATTTTCATTTGGTATTTAGGTGTGTTTGGTGGATACCAAGGTAAAACAAGTAAAAATCAAAGTCGTTTACGGTTGTCAGTATCAATAAGTTTGCGACCATATTTTTATTTAACTTAATTATTAATTTAAATAAATTCATAGATCTCTTAGAAATTTTTTAGTGGTCCTGAAAAGGACCGATTGATTTCGTTGAGATGTTTTGCACTTAAGCACGTTCACCACGGATGCGTCTGGCCAATTGGATGTCTTTTGGCATAATTGTAACACGCTTAGCATGAATGGCGCACAAATTTGTATCTTCGAAAAGACCAACCAAGTAGGCTTCACTAGCTTCTTGAAGAGCCATCACAGCTGAACTTTGGAAACGCAAGTCAGTTTTGAAATCTTGTGCAATTTCACGAACTAAACGTTGGAAGGGCAATTTGCGAATCAGCAACTCGGTACTCTTTTGGTAGCGACGGATTTCACGAAGGGCAACAGTACCGGGACGATAACGATGTGGTTTCTTGACACCTCCGGTTGCTGGAGCACTTTTACGAGCTGCTTTAGTCGCCAATTGCTTCCTTGGTGCTTTTCCACCGGTGGATTTACGGGCGGTTTGCTTTGTTCGAGCCATCACAATTTATTTCACTTTAGCTTACACTTTCAAACACTAGCCAGAGTCACGACACGACAATAATGAAAAAATCCTATTGGTGTTATTTTCCTTATACATACAAACCTATGTTATGTTCACGTTCTGCTGTTTTCTAGCATTGCATTATAATATGTATCTCGTCTTACTCTGAAAATAAGTATAAATACGTGTGTTAAATTTGAATCTGTACAGTACAGTTTTGTTGTGACAGTGAAAATTAAAGTACTTTGAAAAATGACTGGTCGTGGTAAAGGAGGAAAAGGCTTGGGTAAAGGTGGCGCCAAACGTCATCGTAAAGTGTTGCGTGATAACATCCAAGGTATCACGAAGCCAGCAATTCGTCGCTTAGCTCGTCGTGGTGGTGTAAAACGTATTTCTGGTTTAATCTATGAAGAAACCCGTGGAGTTTTAAAGGTGTTCTTGGAAAACGTCATTCGTGATGCTGTTACATATACTGAACACGCTAAGCGTAAGACTGTTACTGCAATGGATGTAGTATACGCATTGAAGAGGCAAGGACGCACTCTGTATGGTTTCGGCGGCTAAGTTATGTGAAAAAAAAAATATTAATTCACACCAATCGGTCCTTTTCAGGACCACAAAAAAATATCTAAAGTGATTTGAAAATTCGAACATTGATTTATTAATGAAATTTATCGAGCCAATGATTTACATTTTGTCTTTAACTGAACCCAGAAGAAGTTCTTTTTATATTCATGTGCGATTTTTAAATAAAAAAAATGGCGTTGTGGCGTCACAAACACACATGTGATATACAAAATAAAAATCCAATAGGAAAACTTAACACAAAAGTGAAATCACAGCACATTCGTTATGAATTTAAAAAAGGCGGTAACTTTTTCCACAACTACCTGAATTTTTCTCGCATCCATATTTATAAAAAAAAAAATAGCGTCTTCCAATATATTATTTTTACCTATCTCTGTTTTTCAAATACATACTCTATTCTATGGAATTTCGGTTTTATTACTTTATGACTATGACAAAATGAAATTATGTATTTAATTCTCTTATTGGAAATATTTCGTCGTCCTGAAAAGGACGGTTTGTTTTATCATGTATGTATATGTTGAATATTTAAGCGCTCTTTTCGGTCTTCTTTGGCAATAAAACAGCCTGGATGTTTGGAAGAACACCTCCCTGGGCAATTGTAACACCAGAAAGCAATTTGTTCAACTCTTCATCGTTACGGATCGCCAATTGCAAATGACGGGGGATGATTCTTGTCTTCTTGTTGTCACGAGCAGCATTTCCCGCCAATTCCAAAACTTCAGCAGCCAAATATTCCATGACAGCTGCTAGATACACTGGAGCTCCAGCACCAACACGCTCTGCATAGTTACCTTTGCGAAGCAAACGATGAATACGACCAACTGGAAATTGTAGACCAGCACGACTGGAGCGTGACTTTGCTTTTCCCTTCACTTTTCCGCCTTTACCACGACCAGACATATTTTAATGTTATTTATTTTTCACGTTCACTGAAGCACTGTTCACAAAACAATGAGCAGAAAACGCTGGGGTGCTTCTATTTATATCACACACACAACAATAGTAGCCCATTTTAGTGTATATATTTTCCCATACATGAGCCGGCGCATAACCACTTATAAGGGAGGTTCAAATTCGAAATAAGCACAGTTGTCGTTTAATCGTTAAGCAGTGAATAAGTGAACAATGCCGCCTAAAACTAGTGGAAAAGCAGCCAAAAAAGCCGGAAAGGCACAAAAAAACATTACCAAGTCCGATAAGAAGAAGAAGCGCAAGAGGAAGGAAAGCTACGCAATCTACATTTACAAAGTTTTGAAGCAAGTTCATCCCGATACTGGAATTTCTTCAAAGGCCATGAGTATCATGAACAGTTTTGTAAATGATATTTTCGAACGTATTGCCGCCGAAGCATCTCGTTTGGCACACTATAACAAACGTTCAACAATTACAAGTCGGGAAATCCAAACTGCCGTCCGTTTGTTATTGCCTGGTGAGCTTGCTAAGCACGCTGTTAGTGAAGGAACTAAAGCAGTTACCAAATACACTAGTTCCAAGTAAATATACGACAACATTTCGTACAAATGGCCCTTTTCAGGGCCTCCAAATATTGAAATGAAGAGATTCTTTTAAATGATCGAAATTTACAATAGAGGTACAAATAAATTACATGCCGTTTTTAAATGGAAAGTACCGTCGTACCGCCATTTCGGATAAAAAAAAATAAATATATTCTACATTTCTAAGTCCGATTGATTCTTAGTTGATTGTATGTTATTGTATAATATTAAAATTTGTATTTGACCTTAATGGGTATTTTTTTTTTAATCATACAAAAAACATCAATATATTTGGTATAAGTGATAAGGAAATACATCCACTAAATACAAAGGTGGTATCATTCTGCTGAATACGAATTGAAATTGTGAATATTAAGTAATTTACAGCGCCATCTTGTATTATTTAAATATTTCATATGTATTCCACAACTAATTTGCCAGATTTTGAAAAGAAAGAAGTACATATGTACTTTCATTTGTGTTAAATGAATGAAACAACAAAAATGTTGTTTTACACTTTGCAAAAAATAAAAAAAAATCTCTTTGCTGAAATAGTTTGTAGTCCTGAAAAGGACTGTGATTTGTTTTCCTATAGTACGAGTACCAGTGCAGAGAAATTATTTTTTTGGTTTCTTTGCTGCGACTGCCTTTTTGGGTTTGGCAGCAGCTGTTTTGGCCTTGGGCACTTTGGCTTTAGGCGCAGCAGCCTTTGCCTTTGTTGGTTTCGCCTTCAATGTTGTTGTTTTCTTGATGCTTTTTACCTTTGCCTTTTCAGCCTTCTTTTTATCGGTACTCTTCTTGGTAGTGGCTGTAGTTTTTTTTACTTTCTTGTCACCAGTTGCTGTCTTTTTCACTTTTTTCTCACCAGCTCCAGCGACTTTTGGCTTTGCTGATTTTTTCTTTTCAGCAGACTTTACTTTTGGTTCCTTGCTAGCTGATGCAGACAACTTGAACGAACCAGCAGCGCCCTTTCCCTTTGTTTGTACTAACTTACCACTAACAACGGCACTTTTTAAATATTTCTTGATGAAAGGTGCTAGTTTTTGTACATCAACTTTGTATGTAGCTGCGATGTATTTTTTAATTGCCATTAGCGAAGAACCACCACGCTCCTTCAACGTTTTAATAGCAGCGTCCACCATTTGCTGAGTGGGAGGATGACTTGGTGTTGTTTTTGGCTTCTTTACACCAGCAGCCTTCTTGGTTTTCTTTTCTGCGACAACAGCAGGAGAAGTAGCGACAGTATCGACCATTTTATTAACTTTTATTATATATTTTTTTCACTTGAGAAACTTGAAAAACACATTCACATTGTATTCAATTAGGAAATGGCATTCAGTCAAACTACTGTGAGAATCAGGGAGGACGAATGTACACAAAATATTAGTTTATTTGACTGCATTGACTCTATTGTATACTTCAGTTCTTTAGAAAACATAATAATTTTATATGATATGAATCATATAATAAAAATTTATTTACTTTATTGTATTTTAACAATATTACAAAATACACACTTAATTTTTCATTCATATATATTCATTAAGTATGCCAGTAGATGCCATTTGAACTCATTGTTTTATGGATTTCATAAAGTATTCATCTTTAAAACCCTTTTTTATTAAACAAAAATAACTGTTTAAGACCTAAAACTACAACAATAACAATGTTTATAGTGTTTTTATTGGTTGTATTTAAATAAAGTTCATAAATTCTATCTGAAATCGATTCATAAATTAAATACCAACTTTTAAGGTTTGATTCGCTTTCTCGAACAATATTTAATTTTGGCTAAAATAAATACTTCTCTAATTTTTATTAAACATAACAAAATAAGAAATATTTATGAAATAGATTTCTATATAATAAATGGCAAACAATATATCTTTTATAAATATTTTAAATCAATTTTACTATATGGTCACATGACATGCATTTTAATTGACGTGTTCATGATATATATATTTTTTCTATTCCTGTTTTTTTTTTTTTTTTTAATCCAATAGTAATAGTAAGATATTCTCAAGTAAATTTTTAGTTTGCAGATAACTTTCTACTTTATTGAGGATATGGACAATAATATACAAAAAGTCCTAATAAACAATAGTATCTAAAACTATTTCTTCTTCTACTCATTAAATAGTCTTGTCGAATTCGTGTATGTACCATATTTTGTTTCCCATGCGTTTTCTTCGCAAGCGTTCCATGTCTATATTAAGTTTCCAGATAACAACAGTTAAATATTATGTATCTATAATCCAATTAATAAATAGCTAACACATAATTTTACAATATAGCCATTGAAAAACTTTGTCTCATGAATGTTTGTTTGTAATTAATAAGTGTCTAATCATTACTGATGTAAAATAAATCGATATCTTGGTATTTAGATGAACTTTGTGGTAAAAAATAACTTATTATATATTTTCATTTGGTATTTAGGTGTGTTTGGTGGATACCAAGGTAAAACAAGTAAAAATCAAAGTCGTTTACGGTTGTCAGTATCAATAAGTTTGCGACCATATTTTTATTTAACTTAATTATTAATTTAAATAAATTCATAGATCTCTTAGAAATTTTTTAGTGGTCCTGAAAAGGACCGATTGATTTCGTTGAGATGTTTTGCACTTAAGCACGTTCACCACGGATGCGTCTGGCCAATTGGATGTCTTTTGGCATAATTGTAACACGCTTAGCATGAATGGCGCACAAATTTGTATCTTCGAAAAGACCAACCAAGTAGGCTTCACTAGCTTCTTGAAGAGCCATCACAGCTGAACTTTGGAAACGCAAGTCAGTTTTGAAATCTTGTGCAATTTCACGAACTAAACGTTGGAAGGGCAATTTGCGAATCAGCAACTCGGTACTCTTTTGGTAGCGACGGATTTCACGAAGGGCAA
This sequence comes from Rhingia campestris, assembly GCA_932526625.1. NCBI lineage: Eukaryota > Metazoa > Arthropoda > Insecta > Diptera > Syrphidae > Rhingia > Rhingia campestris. The sequence continues at coordinate 92,794,181 of OW052183.1, forward strand.
CAGTACCGGGACGATAACGATGTGGTTTCTTGACACCTCCGGTTGCTGGAGCACTTTTACGAGCTGCTTTAGTCGCCAATTGCTTCCTTGGTGCTTTTCCACCGGTGGATTTACGGGCGGTTTGCTTTGTTCGAGCCATCACAATTTATTTCACTTTAGCTTACACTTTCAAACACTAGCCAGAGTCACGACACGACAATAATGAAAAAATCCTATTGGTGTTATTTTCCTTATACATACAAACCTATGTTATGTTCACGTTCTGCTGTTTTCTAGCATTGCATTATAATATGTATCTCGTCTTACTCTGAAAATAAGTATAAATACGTGTGTTAAATTTGAATCTGTACAGTACAGTTTTGTTGTGACAGTGAAAATTAAAGTACTTTGAAAAATGACTGGTCGTGGTAAAGGAGGAAAAGGCTTGGGTAAAGGTGGCGCCAAACGTCATCGTAAAGTGTTGCGTGATAACATCCAAGGTATCACGAAGCCAGCAATTCGTCGCTTAGCTCGTCGTGGTGGTGTAAAACGTATTTCTGGTTTAATCTATGAAGAAACCCGTGGAGTTTTAAAGGTGTTCTTGGAAAACGTCATTCGTGATGCTGTTACATATACTGAACACGCTAAGCGTAAGACTGTTACTGCAATGGATGTAGTATACGCATTGAAGAGGCAAGGACGCACTCTGTATGGTTTCGGCGGCTAAGTTATGTGAAAAAAAAAAATATTAATTCACACCAATCGGTCCTTTTCAGGACCACAAAAAAATATCTAAAGTGATTTGAAAATTCGAACATTGATTTATTAATGAAATTTATCGAGCCAATGATTTACATTTTGTCTTTAACTGAACCCAGAAGAAGTTCTTTTTATATTCATGTGCGATTTTTAAATAAAAAAAATGGCGTTGTGGCGTCACAAACACACATGTGATATACAAAATAAAAATCCAATAGGAAAACTTAACACAAAAGTTAAATCACAGCACATTCGTTATGAATTTAAAAAAGGCGGTAACTTTTTCCACAACTACCTGAATTTTTCTCGCATCCATATTTATAAAAAAAAAATAGCGTCTTCCAATATATTATTTTTACCTATCTCTGTTTTTCAAATACATACTCTATTCTATGGAATTTCGGTTTTATTACTTTATGACTATGACAAAATGAAATTATGTATTTAATTCTCTTATTGGAAATATTTCGTCGTCCTGAAAAGGACGGTTTGTTTTATCATGTATGTATATGTTGAATATTTAAGCGCTCTTTTCGGTCTTCTTTGGCAATAAAACAGCCTGGATGTTTGGAAGAACACCTCCCTGGGCAATTGTAACACCAGAAAGCAATTTGTTCAACTCTTCATCGTTACGGATCGCCAATTGCAAATGACGGGGGATGATTCTTGTCTTCTTGTTGTCACGAGCAGCATTTCCCGCCAATTCCAAAACTTCAGCAGCCAAATATTCCATGACAGCTGCTAGATACACTGGAGCTCCAGCACCAACACGCTCTGCATAGTTACCTTTGCGAAGCAAACGATGAATACGACCAACTGGAAATTGTAGACCAGCACGACTGGAGCGTGACTTTGCTTTTCCCTTCACTTTTCCGCCTTTACCACGACCAGACATATTTTAATGTTATTTATTTTTCACGTTCACTGAAGCACTGTTCACAAAACAATGAGCAGAAAACGCTGGGGTGCTTCTATTTATATCACACACACAACAATAGTAGCCCATTTTAGTGTATATATTTTCCCATACATGAGCCGGCGCATAACCACTTATAAGGGAGGTTCAAATTCGAAATAAGCACAGTTGTCGTTTAATCGTTAAGCAGTGAATAAGTGAACAATGCCGCCTAAAACTAGTGGAAAAGCAGCCAAAAAAGCCGGAAAGGCACAAAAAAACATTACCAAGTCCGATAAGAAGAAGAAGCGCAAGAGGAAGGAAAGCTACGCAATCTACATTTACAAAGTTTTGAAGCAAGTTCATCCCGATACTGGAATTTCTTCAAAGGCCATGAGTATCATGAACAGTTTTGTAAATGATATTTTCGAACGTATTGCCGCCGAAGCATCTCGTTTGGCACACTATAACAAACGTTCAACAATTACAAGTCGGGAAATCCAAACTGCCGTCCGTTTGTTATTGCCTGGTGAGCTTGCTAAGCACGCTGTTAGTGAAGGAACTAAAGCAGTTACCAAATACACTAGTTCCAAGTAAATATACGACAACATTTCGTACAAATGGCCCTTTTCAGGGCCTCCAAATATTGAAATGAAGAGATTCTTTTAAATGATCGAAATTTACAATAGAGGTACAAATAAATTACATGCCGTTTTTAAATGGAAAGTACCGTCGTACCGCCATTTCGGATAAAAAAAAATAAATATATTCTACATTTCTAAGTCCGATTGATTCTTAGTTGATTGTATGTTATTGTATAATATTAAAATTTGTATTTGACCTTAATGGGTATTTTTTTTTAATCATACAAAAAACATCAATATATTTGGTATAAGTGATAAGGAAATACATCCACTAAATACAAAGGTGGTATCATTCTGCTGAATACGAATTGAAATTGTGAATATTAAGTAATTTACAGCGCCATCTTGTATTATTTAAATATTTCATATGTATTCCACAACTAATTTGCCAGATTTTGAAAAGAAAGAAGTACATATGTACTTTCATTTGTGTTAAATGAATGAAACAACAAAAATGTTGTTTTACACTTTGCAAAAAATAAAAAAAAAATCTCTTTGCTGAAATAGTTTGTAGTCCTGAAAAGGACTGTGATTTGTTTTCCTATAGTACGAGTACCAGTGCAGAGAAATTATTTTTTTGGTTTCTTTGCTGCGACTGCCTTTTTGGGTTTGGCAGCAGCTGTTTTGGCCTTGGGCACTTTGGCTTTAGGCGCAGCAGCCTTTGCCTTTGTTGGTTTCGCCTTCAATGTTGTTGTTTTCTTGATGCTTTTTACCTTTGCCTTTTCAGCCTTCTTTTTATCGGTACTCTTCTTGGTAGTGGCTGTAGTTTTTTTTACTTTCTTGTCACCAGTTGCTGTCTTTTTCACTTTTTTCTCACCAGCTCCAGCGACTTTTGGCTTTGCTGATTTTTTCTTTTCAGCAGACTTTACTTTTGGTTCCTTGCTAGCTGATGCAGACAACTTGAACGAACCAGCAGCGCCCTTTCCCTTTGTTTGTACTAACTTACCACTAACAACGGCACTTTTTAAATATTTCTTGATGAAAGGTGCTAGTTTTTGTACATCAACTTTGTATGTAGCTGCGATGTATTTTTTAATTGCCATTAGCGAAGAACCACCACGCTCCTTCAACGTTTTAATAGCAGCGTCCACCATTTGCTGAGTGGGAGGATGACTTGGTGTTGTTTTTGGCTTCTTTACACCAGCAGCCTTCTTGGTTTTCTTTTCTGCGACAACAGCAGGAGAAGTAGCGACAGTATCGACCATTTTATTAACTTTTATTATATATTTTTTTCACTTGAGAAACTTGAAAAACACATTCACATTGTATTCAATTAGGAAATGGCATTCAGTCAAACTACTGTGAGAATCAGGGAGGACGAATGTACACAAAATATTAGTTTATTTGACTGCATTGACTCTATTGTATACTTCAGTTCTTTAGAAAACATAATAATTTTATATGATATGAATCATATAATAAAAATTGATTTACTTTATTGTATTTTAACAATATTACAAAATACACACTTAATTTTTCATTCATATATATTCATTAAGTATGCCAGTAGATGCCATTTGAACTCATTGTTTTATGGATTTCATAAAGTATTCATCTTTAAAACCCTTTTTTATTAAACAAAAATAACTGTTTAAGACCTAAAACTACAACAATAACAATGTTTATAGTGTTTTTATTGGTTGTATTTAAATAAAGTTCATAAATTCTATCTGAAATCGATTCATAAATTAAATACCAACTTTTAAGGTTTGATTCGCTTTCTCGAACAATATTTAATTTTGGCTAAAATAAATACTTCTCTAATTTTTATTAAACATAACAAAATAAGAAATATTTATGAAATAGATTTCTATATAATAAATGGCAAACAATATATCTTTTATAAATATTTTAAATCAATTTTACTATATGGTCACATGACATGCATTTTAATTGACGTGTTCATGATATATATATTTTTTCTATTCCTGTTTTTTTTTTTTTTTTTTTTTTAATCCAATAGTAATAGTAAGATATTCTCAAGTAAATTTTTAGTTTGCAGATAACTTTCTACTTTATTGAGGATATGGACAATAATATACAAAAAGTCCTAATAAACAATAGTATCTAAAACTATTTCTTCTTCTACTCATTAAATAGTCTTGTCGAATTCGTGTATGTACCATATTTTGTTTCCCATGCGTTTTCTTCGCAAGCGTTCCATGTCTATATTAAGTTTCCAGATAACAACAGTTAAATATTATGTATCTATAATCCAATTAATAAATAGCTAACACATAATTTTACAATATAGCCATTGAAAAACTTTGTCTCATGAATGTTTGTTTGTAATTAATAAGTGTCTAATCATTACTGATGTAAAATAAATCGATATCTTGGTATTTAGATGAACTTTGTGGTAAAAAATAACTTATTATATATTTTCATTTGGTATTTAGGTGTGTTTGGTGGATACCAAGGTAAAACAAGTAAAAATCAAAGTCGTTTACGGTTGTCAGTATCAATAAGTTTGCGACCATATTTTTATTTAACTTAATTATTAATTTAAATAAATTCATAGATCTCTTAGAAATTTTTTAGTGGTCCTGAAAAGGACCGATTGATTTCGTTGAGATGTTTTGCACTTAAGCACGTTCACCACGGATGCGTCTGGCCAATTGGATGTCTTTTGGCATAATTGTAACACGCTTAGCATGAATGGCGCACAAATTTGTATCTTCGAAAAGACCAACCAAGTAGGCTTCACTAGCTTCTTGAAGAGCCATCACAGCTGAACTTTGGAAACGCAAGTCAGTTTTGAAATCTTGTGCAATTTCACGAACTAAACGTTGGAAGGGCAATTTGCGAATCAGCAACTCGGTACTCTTTTGGTAGCGACGGATTTCACGAAGGGCAACAGTACCGGGACGATAACGATGTGGTTTCTTGACACCTCCGGTTGCTGGAGCACTTTTACGAGCTGCTTTAGTCGCCAATTGCTTCCTTGGTGCTTTTCCACCGGTGGATTTACGGGCGGTTTGCTTTGTTCGAGCCATCACAATTTATTTCACTTTAGCTTACACTTTCAAACACTAGCCAGAGTCACGACACGACAATAATGAAAAAATCCTATTGGTGTTATTTTCCTTATACATACAAACCTATGTTATGTTCACGTTCTGCTGTTTTCTAGCATTGCATTATAATATGTATCTCGTCTTACTCTGAAAATAAGTATAAATACGTGTGTTAAATTTGAATCTGTACAGTACAGTTTTGTTGTGACAGTGAAAATTAAAGTACTTTGAAAAATGACTGGTCGTGGTAAAGGAGGAAAAGGCTTGGGTAAAGGTGGCGCCAAACGTCATCGTAAAGTGTTGCGTGATAACATCCAAGGTATCACGAAGCCAGCAATTCGTCGCTTAGCTCGTCGTGGTGGTGTAAAACGTATTTCTGGTTTAATCTATGAAGAAACCCGTGGAGTTTTAAAGGTGTTCTTGGAAAAACGTCATTCGTGATGCTGTTACATATACTGAACACGCTAAGCGTAAGACTGTTACTGCAATGGATGTAGTATACGCATTGAAGAGGCAAGGACGCACTCTGTATGGTTTCGGCGGCTAAGTTATGTGAAAAAAAAAATATTAATTCACACCAATCGGTCCTTTTCAGGACCACAAAAAAATATCTAAAGTGATTTGAAAATTCGAACATTGATTTATTAATGAAATTTATCGAGCCAATGATTTACATTTTGTCTTTAACTGAACCCAGAAGAAGTTCTTTTTATATTCATGTGCGATTTTTAAATAAAAAAAATGGCGTTGTGGCGTCACAAACACACATGTGATATACAAAATAAAAATCCAATAGGAAAACTTAACACAAAAGTTAAATCACAGCACATTCGTTATGAATTTAAAAAAGGCGGTAACTTTTTCCACAACTACCTGAATTTTTCTCGCATCCATATTTATAAAAAAAAAATAGCGTCTTCCAATATATTATTTTTACCTATCTCTGTTTTTTAAATTACATACTCTATTCTATGGAATTTCGGTTTTATTACTTTATGACTATGACAAAATGAAATTATGTATTTAATTCTCTTATTGGAAATATTTCGTCGTCCTGAAAAGGACGGTTTGTTTTATCATGTATGTATATGTTGAATATTTAAGCGCTCTTTTCGGTCTTCTTTGGCAATAAAACAGCCTGGATGTTTGGAAGAACACCTCCCTGGGCAATTGTAACACCAGAAAGCAATTTGTTCAACTCTTCATCGTTACGGATCGCCAATTGCAAATGACGGGGGATGATTCTTGTCTTCTTGTTGTCACGAGCAGCATTTCCCGCCAATTCCAAAACTTCAGCAGCCAAATATTCCATGACAGCTGCTAGATACACTGGAGCTCCAGCACCAACACGCTCTGCATAGTTACCTTTGCGAAGCAAACGATGAATACGACCAACTGGAAATTGTAGACCAGCACGACTGGAGCGTGACTTTGCTTTTCCCTTCACTTTTCCGCCTTTACCACGACCAGACATATTTTAATGTTATTTATTTTTCACGTTCACTGAAGCACTGTTCACAAAACAATGAGCAGAAAACGCTGGGGTGCTTCTATTTATATCACACACACAACAATAGTAGCCCATTTTAGTGTATATATTTTCCCATACATGAGCCGGCGCATAACCACTTATAAGGGAGGTTCAAATTCGAAATAAGCACAGTTGTCGTTTAATCGTTAAGCAGTGAATAAGTGAACAATGCCGCCTAAAACTA